>CM030370.1:110897988-111356530 GCA_003604175.2 Clonorchis sinensis
GACCCTCACGCAATGGCTCGTAGTATCTACGGTGTGGGAGTTACACTCAGCCCCAAGGCTGAAGGCGCCTTACTAGACTGGGGCCCAGTAAACAGTCGCCTGTGCGCTGTGCGGTCGTCTGACTCAATTGAGATTAACGCACGTCGATGCGGTAAACGGTGTTTGTTTGTCGTATCAGCATACGCCCCAACAGACTGCAGTTCTGAGACTCAGAAGGACGGGTTTTATCAAGATCCGTTACGACTGTTTTAGTCGGCAAGAAGAACGGATATAGTAATCCTGGCAGGTGATATGAATGTCCGAGTTTGACGACTAAGTACGGAAGAAGCACAGTTATGTGGCAGATTTGGAATCTATGCTGAGCGTATGGATAATGGAGAGCGGCTTCTTCAGCTGTGTGCAGATAATCTCTCTTCCTAACCTAACACTTACATCGAGTTACTTGGAGCTCGATAGTGGACTTAATTGGACCATGTGGCTGTCAGTTACCGATGGAGAGCCTCAGTTAATGATTATCCTTCTGGGGGTACGCAACTTTACTCTGAACATGCCATCGTGCGGGTCCGGTTAACACTTCGCTATTCGTCAGCGTTGTGCTTGTCAAAGGAAAGCAGCTCCGCTCATCAACTTCAACAAGTTTCAGTAGCTGAAAGGTATCGAGCTGATCTGGCTAGGAAGCTACTGGAAACGCACAGTCATGTAGACGATGAAGACTGCTTGGAGGATGAATGGAGGCGAGTTAAAGAAGCAATGCTCTCAGCTTTCCGAACTGTTTGTCCAGGTCATCTGACTGGACTCAGTGAACGCTGGATATCTTCGAGATCAGCAAATCTTATTGCTGTCAGAAAAGCCATATAAGCTACTAGCGACTATGATGGCGCACGCAGATCCTTCAAACACCGGATAATTAGGAGCCTGAAGAATGACAGAACGCTGGTGGATTTCGAAGGCTCAGGAGATGGAGAAGCCTTTCGCTGCAGGCAACAGCCGCGCCCTGTTTCAGCTGATTCGATCAACCGGTCAAAAGAAGACAGGTGTCAGTGAGACAATATGCGAAAAAGACGGGACAGCAATTCACTCCCTCAATCGCCGTCTTCAGCGTGGGCTTAGCACTTCCAAGAACGTTTCACGTGATCTCCTTCAACACAACCGCTGGAAGAATGAAGCGGGCCCGAACGGAACATTGACACCAATCCGCCATCAGCAACCGAAATCCAACGCGAGATATCAATCCTGAAGCGTGACAAGGTACCTGGCCCGGATGGCCTGCACCTCGGAAGTGGAAATGCCCTTGGGACGTTTGCTCACAGCACTGAGTATGCGAACGATATTGCTCTCCTTAGTCTAAATCGTCCCAAAATGCAGACGATTTTAAATAACTTAAATAACTCTGCCGCACGGTTTGGCATACGAGACTGGGTTGGATCAAACCCAAACCTCGTGCTTGCAGGTGAGCCAATGGATGTGGTAGATAAATTTGTTTACCTGAGCTGTTGCACAAACCCCGTTGGATTGGCCGGAGATGAGATTATTTCTCGGATCAGGAAAGCCAGGGTAACTCGCCAACCGCCGACATGTATGGCACCGACCTGACGTCAGTTTATCTGTCAAGGGTAGAGTTTACACTGCGACAGTGCGATTCATACTGTTTTATGGATCAGAGACGGCCTCTACACGCAGAGGACATACGAAAGATCTCACTGTATGAACATCGGTGTCTCAGAAGCATTGGTCGGGTCTGGTGGGAACATCGGATCAGTTATGTTGAGGTACGGCAGATGGTCCTAGAAAGAAGGGACTCTCCCGCGATAGGCGAATTACTCACGCTCCGTAGGTTACGCTGCTTGGGATATGTACTCCACATGCTAAATGACCGTCTGCCTCGCAGAGCTCTTTTCACCCAGCCCTGCGCCGAGTGGAAGCGACCAAGAGGTGGACAATGTATGACGTGATAACGAAGTATTAAGACGCTTACCAGTGAGCTGAGTCGCTTCGACAACTGTCGCCTCCCTGGATGGGGACCCTGGGACTCAACTCACTAACCGTTAATGACACTGGCAGAAATGAGCCGATCGCGCAGTCAGTGGTGCACTTGCATCAAGACTATCGCCTTCAGTTCGTAGCTACCCTGTTTCCGAACCAACCAAACGTGCCATCGCCTCGAGGGCTTGGCTGTATGTCCCACATTCTCCCATTTCCCGGTGATCGAAACTGTACTAGCTGGAACCAATATGCGTTTGGTACTCGGTTTGTAGCTGGTAAATTGATTTATTGACTGTTTTGAGCCATATTGTAAGATAGCCCTCTTTTCTGTTGGCTTCAGTTAAATTGTACTAGAGTCATTATTTTTATTGTACCTAACAGTAGGTTTCCATTGACCACTTTGTCAAAGATCTTTGCCATATTTTTCAGCCTCTATTCATACCATTCCCTTTTCATCCATGCCCAATCTTCGGACACTGCTATGCCCAATTATATGGGCCTCATTCCTAATACACTCGTACCTTTCATCATGGTTTCTCGTTGTGGCTGAGACTGGAACGGCTCGTAATGTTCAGGTAATTTTTTCGTTTATGCTTTGATTGGTTTAGCTCCAAAACGATGCAGTTTTCGGCTCGATGCATTAGTCTCTTATGATCTGGGGGAGAATCTTTTAGAACCTCTGCTGTTTGCCAGTTTTTATCCCAGCTGAATAGGCTTTGTACATTGTTCAAGAAAATTTTATTTCTAGATGTGCCAAATGCTTTTGATGTTGTGTTCACCAAAACAGCGATTATGGTGTTCATAGTTCCATTCTTGCCGGAGTCACTCATTAGGGATACCATACCTGAGTAATATTTAGACTAGGTGTGTTCAATAACTTTTGGAGTTGCGATGGTGGGCACTTTAAATTTCCTTGGTTTAGTCACAAATAGTCAGAAAGCCAACCAGAATGTTGGTTATACTCTCCTCTGTAGACCGAAATGGCCTTAACGTGAGACCTAACTTCCTTTTTATGCTCTTCGGTCGAATATGTTTCACGATGGTCGTCTCATGTTCCAGGTCCAATGACACTCAAGATATCGAAGTGTTTCTTTTGATATGGCACTACTTACAAGGGTGATTGATAGTTTTTCTCAACTTTACAATTAGTATTACATAAAACAGAAGACCGGTTGTTTTCGCAACATCCCAGTCCTCTCACAGACCCTTACCAAAATGATGACACTGTTCACGGGACCCATGATTTAACCTAAAAGGATAGTTGAGAGGCCAGATGCGCAGATATTGGGCATCCCGACCAGGGATGGATCAGTTAAAGAATGAATCAAGCAGTGGTTTATCATGTGGGGATCACCAGTGCTAGCGGAGCGTAAGTTACAGTGCTGTGCGCCCTTAGTGAACGCCTTGAGAGCACTCTGTTTAGTACGTGATGATTTCTTGGCAAGTAAATAAAACGGCAAGTGGACAAGTGTTGCAGGATGTTAAAGTTCTGTTTCTCAATCCGCACGCACAGTTTAGTATAGTTCATCAGCTACCTGCCATGCAATAGGACTACGTTGGTCCCAGTGCTACAGTTTCCGTCACTGGGAAACCGCAGAACGATGGATATATAATTGTGTGAAATCATTCCCATTAGTGGTGCAGATCACAAGGAACTACCTGATACCGAGGCTGACATATTCGCTCGTGCTCGGCCAAGTCCACCGAAACACGCTCAAAAGGTTGGACGATTACATCCGGCAATCTATTCGTGGCTAGTTACGTCTGCCGAAGGACACCCCGATGAGCTACATCTACACCGGTAAACAACATGGGGGACTTGGTGTTCCAAGCCTGAGTGTAAGCATCCCGATGCAACAGAGAGCGCGTTTGGAAAAACCTCTCTCTACCCAGTGCGGAGTACTATGCAATGTGGTCAATGATTCCGTATCTGGCAAGATTGTTCGGGATCTCAGCCTTCCGATCCATGTCCATGGTGCATGCCTACACACCAAGGAAGAACTGATGGCTGCATGGGATTATAGTCTGCACAACAGCGTCGACGGCCGCGGTTTACGAGAGTTGGTTGCTTCGCCTCTTTCTACTCGATGACGTATTTCCAGAACGAGCGTTTTCTCGAATATTTATCCGTGGTATCCAGCTCCAATGCAACCTGCTCAGGACGAGAGTTAGAAGCACTCGGCATGGTCATGGTGGCCAGACGATCTTCTTTCTTGGAAACTGTGGCCAACCGGAGAGTTTGGTGCATATTTTGCAGTCCTGCTGGAGAAATGTAGTTCCGTCGGCGTCCATGGATATTTATTTCAGTGTTTCATCTCTTACCTACCTGATAGGGCACAGATACCACAAATTGGTGGCAAACATTCATCATCCTTATCGGTCACCAATGGAGTCATTCAAGGGAAGGTGTTAGGCTCCATTCATTTCCCACCGTATATAAACGACGTCTTCGGCGAGGTATCCCAGGGTGGACATTTTCTTTTTTGCAGACGACATAAAATTCTACTACATATTCCTCCCTGTGATATATCTCCTGCCTTTCGCCAGATCAAGGGATCTGCTTTTCTCAGTCCGCCAAGGCTGTTATTGGACTAGGACTTCCTAAGATCACAGTCAATGACTTGTTTGCTTGCCATTGTGGGCTCTGCGTACTTGCGACACTTTTATGCGTGGTACATGGCACTGAGTGTACATTCTTGCCACTGACTCTCACGGCATACCCAGTATGACGGACACTTTGTACCTGATGTGAGAGTTTTGACTATGCTAGCGCTCACTGCGCCTTCAGCATTATTTGTCCTTTTATCGGCTGCTGGTCTTCACCCGCGTGTTTCCATACCGAACATTCTCACATACGTTGGGATTCATCTTGTCTGACTGGAACTGCCGGTGGCACGAATTCAAACGAGACACTTCCCTTGTTTTATCTAGTATTCTCCTGCAGTCTTTCCATATCGGTCGCTTGCATTTACTTTTTATGTTTGGGACCATACTCCTCAAAAATAAACGGTAATAGTAGTTGAAGTGGGAAACTAGACAACTGCACATCGAAGTAGATAGGTTTGACGCATGAGCGCCACTCATTCAGTCACATGCCAGTGTTATTAACCATTGGTGAGTTGAGTATCGGGGTCACCATCTAGGGAGAGGGTGACAGTTATCAACCCGACTGAGTTTATTAGCCAATACCTTCATGCTTCGTTGCCTGGTCGTAGACTGTCTACCTGTTAGTCGCCTACACTCATCACAGGGCTGCTCAAAAAAGCTCCGCGAGGCATATTATCCTCTGACATATAGAGTACATGATCTAACTAGTGTAACCTGGGAAACGTGAGTAGCTTGTCCGTTATGGGAGAGCTCCTTTTGTCTATAAACCCCTGGTGTACCTTAACAGTGTTAATCTGGCGTTCCCACCAGACTCAACCAATGCTTTAGAGACATCGATGTTCATTCACTGACATATTTCGTATGTAGAGGCCACATCTCTGATCCATAAGGCAGTATGAATTACCCCACCGCAGTGTAAATTCTGCACTCGACAGACAAACTGACGTCACGTCGGTGCCATAGGTGTCGGAGTTTGGCGAAAGTTGCCCTGGTTTCTTGATCCGAGGCGTAATCTATCTCCACCCGGTCCACAAAAACTTATACATGTTGATTTACCACGCCGGTTGGCTCGTGTGTAAGCACGAGACTTGGATTTGGTTTCTCTCAGTCTTGTAGCAGCGCTTTACAGGTGTAAAGCGCATGCCAAACCCCTAGGCATAATCATTTAGGTTATTTGAAATGGTTTGCACTTTTGAAGGATCTGGACCAAGGAAAGGAATATCATCCGCATACTCAATTTCTGTGAGGGAACGTCCCAGGAGCACTTGGACCTGCGAGGTTTCAGAGGCAGGCAGAAAAGTTTCAATTTCACCGTCTTTGAAAAATTCAAGGTTTAACAACCCACTAAGCTCTTCGGCCAAATATGGGCATCGGATTCATTCCGATTTGCTGACCAAGAACTCTCACTGTTGGGATTTTCATAATGGGACTGAGGATAGACTGCTCAATGCATCAGAGAGTCAATCTTATTTCGGTTGCATCCATAATTTTGGCGACGACCATTCTTTGCAACAACAGGTGAGCTTTGGAGCCACGGGGCGCAAGACAGTTTCCGTCTTCATATTGCTGCAACTGGTGGAACAGGGCATCACCATGATGGTCTTTTTGGACACTTGAGCTGTTGTAGACTCCTTTTTCTGGCCCGGAGCATTATACTGAAGGTACACATAAACACCATGCAAGCACTTTGCCGTAAAACGATGAGTCGTGTTCGCATCTACGACCAACGTTCCCATCCGTTACCCATCGCCGATCGGGTTCGTCAAGAATACCCAGTCCTACCGTTTCTGTTTTACTTCATCATTCAAGAAAATCTTGCTAGTGCAATGTCTAGTAATACGGGTGCTGGTGTGAAACGTCTCCGGAGTAGCACGATTCGGGAACTAGATTACATTGATGATTTGCTCTGACATAAGGTGGCATTCATTCCCTACAGAGCACTTTTGACTGCTTCACAAACCATTACGGCGTGGTCCTGTCACCGACGACTTGGAAGATCCTTGCTCAGTACTGGTCTGGACTCGTAGTCGCACTCTCCACTTCAGATTAAGTCAATTATCTGCAGGTGGTGATCGCACTGTTGATGTCACATCCAGGATCACCATGGCTGGGATAGCCTTTGAAAATATCCAATACCTTTGGCATCGGCGTCATATCAATCTCTCGTTGATGAGTTGATTGCATAACATTTTTCTCAACACTTCTATACACTAATATATATATATATATAATATATATACTAATAATCCAATAGACCAGCTGTACCACCCTTTCAGTGCCTAGCTGCCATGCCATCCGAAGGAAGCACGAGGACTGAGATGCTGCCAGGTTGCTCGAGGCCAGACAGGAACATCCGAGATGCCGTGGTTGGGTTAGAACCACGGACCTTCCGGTCAGTAAATTCGCCCTCTGACCATTGAACCATCTCGCCCCTGACAGTGAAATGATCCAACTGAGTCCATGACTAGTTTACGGATGGTAACTCGGTGGGGCACCCCAGTCAAGGCTCGTTATTCCACTAAGCAACCGAGAAGTACCGTCTCCCTTCACACTATCGAGGCAGCCAGAACCGTGGCAGAAACGTAATCAGCTGACGGCTGAACTGAGTGCTCTGTCATTCTCTAGCAATACCTTCGTGAAGCTCTATACTGTTTTCAAAGTCACTCACAGATTTGATTTGTTGGGTTTCGGGACTTCGTTTGGTGTTTCAACGCTATGTTTACCTCCCGGGCCTCATAGCATGCTATTGAAATATTTCCTTCGATTTCGTCAAGTCAAGCCATAACTGTCACACTCTCCTTGTTTATCTGCAGGAATTCGAACTGTAATTTTAATTTCCAGTATCTGGTTGCCAGGAGCTGCATGAAACTCTGAGTAACTCCTATCAAGTTTCATAATTCCAGTTCGTATGTGCAACACGTACTGACATAATTTCGATGGAAGCATCAATGACCAATTTAGAATTTATTCGAAGTACCGAATAGGTGTCTCGTGACTTATTTATCATGTGACGGTGATAGGACTGTATTCCTGAGCCGTACAAGTTCCTCCAGTTTGAAAACTCATCCGGTTCAATCCAGTGTCACGCATTGCTAGTGACTGTTAGTAGTTGTGCAGTAATGATTAGTAACTTTTATAATAGGTTGCTAATTCTAGGTTTAACCTTGTGAATAGAGAACACAGGGAAAATTAGAAACCTTCCAACAATGAAGTTCTCACTTTGTCGTAGTCTGCGAATGAACTTATCGTTCCAGGATTGTAGGTTAAGTCGACTTCCTGTTTGAATAACTTCGATAGCTGACCGGTTGCGGTATGTGAGGTTTCTGATCCGGCCCTTTGCAACGCGTTAGTCGATAGCAAATAATATTCCTGAGGGGAAGTCATGCTGCCCTGTGCAACGTACACCTATGTTTACCCCGATTGAATGGAACGGACGTGTCACTCATTCAATCCCATAACTATTTTTATTTCTCGTGTTATTTCCATCTTTTAGACCCTGTCGTTGGCCCTGTATCTACCCTGTGTGGTGCATCACAGGGGGGCTACGCTAAAATGACTGAGCTGGCTAGCGCCATATACGCATCTGTGATCGGTGTCATGATTGAGATTAATCGAATGGTACTCCGTAGACCATCGGTAGTCCAGTCTGGGAGTTTATCGGATTTGTAAGGTGCTCAGCTAAACTATTGATCCTAAAGTCCTAAAATTAGGCAAGAAACCAGAAAAAATGGATAAGCCGATTTGGGAGGACTAGATGTGACAAAATAATCCTAATATCTTGTTTCTTCGGGGATGCAACGTTTAGAAGCAGTCGTTAGAAATCTATCTCCACTTTGTAAAATGAGCGTATCTCATTTCCTTCTGTTAAGCTATGTTCTCCAAACCGGTTGATGTAATTCTTCCCGCGGTTCACATCATTCTGTGGACCCTTTCAATCCACTTTTGCATTATTTTGACCTTGCACTTTCTCAGCATGAGCATATTCACCCACCGGCTACTCGCTGCAGCAGGCGAATGCAGTATGCGACCTTGGTATGATTCGTTTCCTTCCATCGTCCGCCAACTTCTCCTGTTGTCATTCTGAAGTTCCCGAACGGAACGTCACGGTGCTATTTACTATGCCCAGTGGAGGAGATATGATGATTACTAATGTCCCGAAGAAACATAACCGGCAAAAGGGAATAAGTACTAGAGTTCGATGATCAGGTCGATAACGTGTCCGCACAATTTGCGGCTCCTCGGCCACCGTTTTCGGCAGTAACACGGTCGTTCTCGAGAATTCTACCATATTTGGCGCACATTTAATAAGCCAACACGCGATGTCCAACCAATAGGATTTTTTTAAATGTTCGTGAGTATCGAGGGGAACAAAAAAGTCAAAAGTGGTTTAAAGAAAAATCATAGGACAACTGAAATTCACTCATATATGCCCTCTTTGACTCAGGTCTAACAGCAGTTTTCTCTGAATTTGTATCATGGGAAGGATATTCATTTGGTGTTTGATCCGTTTGTTCCGTTCAGATGGAACAGAATTAGGGTGGGAAGTGTTCATGTGTAGAAAGGAACCCTCAAACAGGTTCAGTATACTTATTGTGTGGTTTTATTCACCTGTTGTTGATTCTATCAAGAGCACATACGCTGTCTTTTGCAGTAAGGTTTTCAGAGGGGTTTCCAAATGGCAGTGGTCGTAAACTGGTTGCAATGGATCCTTTGGGTTGGTCGCGGTAAAAAAATGATGGTGAAGAAGGTTCTTTAAAAATACTGGATTGGTATAATATACAACGGCGCTGTCTACTTAGTGGTAGAGGAATTTATTCGGTGGGCCAAGGCAATATCAGTGCTTTCATGTTTCTCTGGTTAGCAGAGACAGGAGTCATCTGCCTGGGTGACCATCGTTTCAGCTGTTTTGAGCATACGTTGGCTCCTGGCCTTCTGTCGATTTTCCCGGTACTCGATCGTTATATTGAATGCCTCGACCGGAATAATCCAGTGGTCTACATAGAACAGGCGAATGATGATGGCGGTTGCCGCGTATGTAGCTGCTTCTTTTCGGCGAATCACTACGTGCTCCTGATTCTCTGAGTTAAGCGACGTGTCATCCGGACAACATAGTCTGAGGAACATTTACCAACAAATGAATGTTTCACCACAAAGCACTCATGAACCGATACATTGTCCTTGAGGTTGGCAGTGAGCAAACGATCAATGCTGAAGTGTATATCCTCATCCTTGTTGCGTTGGGTTTTCGTCTTAAGCAGGCAGTCAAGTAGCTTATCAAGTTTTCTGAAGCATTGTTGCTTGTAAACGGCAGCTGAATGTATACGGGCTTTTTTGCGACTGTTGAGCTCCGTTCACCACCATATGTTGGCTCAAATTCCTCCGTACAAATTGCTCCAGGTAGCTCGCCACACCATCATCATCATCGACTGTATGATATCAGTGTTTATCACTGATGCTTCGCTGCCGTACAGCCATGATATATTTGAAAGCCTCATTGTGTAGAAAATAATAAAAGTGGATGGGGAAGGTACTTAGTGTTAGCCTACCATAATCATTTCGAGGCGTGTACACCTCCAGACACTCATTCAGGCAATCTGGATAAAGCTGATAACAAAAACACCAATGACATCGATTGACAATCATATCTTGCAGCGTATCCAACCGTGCACACCGGGGATCACACGGTTCCCATCCTGGAAGGCGAGTAGCAACGACAGCACCCAAACGTTTCGTAATCTCTTTCATTCCACTCTGCCAGGTCAAAGATGGGCCACCTCTCTGCTTCCACCACTCTGAATTGGGCGCGGAAAACAACACCCTCTTCGGCAAATGATTATTCGACCTACGCAATACAAGTCTTCGTTGCTTGCTCTAACTGCCTCGTTACGGATTCGCTGGCACCAACCCACACGATCTATGACTCTGAGACAACGATTATCGATGACCTGAAGGCAGCTCAGTTCCGCTGCTTAAACAGGCCAAGTCTCACAGCCATACAACAAAACAGCCCGTACTACAACCTGACACACCCATCCCTTGAAACTCAGGGATATTCCACTTTGATTGCAAAAGCTTCTCAAATTAGCAAGCGCGACCCGAGCCTTGGAGATTAGTGCATTGACCTCCTGCGTCACACTACAACCAGAGCTAATACAACTTTCAGGATACGTAAAATGCTCCACAATTGTGAGCGTCTCCCTGGACTGTAAGTGGCGTGCTCAATGACTACGTTTCCATTTGCATGACCTTGCGCTTTGTGGGTGTAAACGCATGCCAAAAGACGGGATGACTTTGGTCAGTTCGTCCAAATCACCTGCACCTTCTCTTCCAAGATGAGAACGATGTCTGCATATTCCAGATCGATAAGGTTTTCGTTAGTAGCTGTTCGAACACCAGAGTTTTGAAGGCCTTTCAGATTTCGTATCATTATGTTGTCCATCAAGAAATTAAGTGAGAATGCGGGGAATGGGCACCCCTGGTGGTCAACGCTTTGTGTCCGCAAGCTTTTGGAGAGGTCTCCGTATCCACTCAAAAGCCCCAAAACCTGAGAATAAATCGTCCAGCTGTAGCACCCTTTCGGTGCCTAGCTGCCATGCCACCCGAAGGAAGCACGAGGGCTGGGATACTGCCAGGTTGCCCAAGCCTAGACAGGGGAAGTCGAGAGGCAGAGGCAGGGTTCGAACCACGGACCTTCTGGTCAGTACGCTCGCGCTCTAACCGCTGAGCTATCTCGCCCCCTGAGAATGAATAGAACTTATTATGTGCACAAAGTTGCGGGACATTGGTTGATGGACAAGCATGGTAAGGAGAACAGACCGGTCAACTGAATCCAATGCGGCTTGAAAATTCGGGAATCCCAAAATTGTGGGTCGTTTGTACTTATGATGTTGTTCTAGCATCTGACGGCCTGTGAGAATTTGATCAAAGCAACCCCTACCAGGCCGGAATCCTGTTTGCTGCATTCGGGTCAGTGTTTCACTAGCCACCACAAAGCGACAAAGCACAAGTGACGCCAACATTCACTCCACGTAACTAGCGTCCATAAAATTTCCCCGGATAACCTGCAGTCCAACATCCAGTTTGTCATTTGTCAAGATGCTTCGCAATATTGGTAGTGTTAGAAAGTCATCTGAGGACTTGGTTTAGAATTCAGGGGTAATAGAATTATCAACATATTGTGTATAAAGTGATGTGTTCCATAGTTGGTTCCACAACTGTATTGGAGGCTGCCCCTAGAAATATCAGTGTGTAGGGGGCCGAAACAAGAGCCCATTGCAACTCTATCACTTTGCCACTGAACAAAAATTGTACGCTGATAGAATGGGCAATGTTAAGTTGGTGACAATATTGCAGGTAAACTCAACGGTTTCAGGAAGGGGTGTATTATTATATAGATGTGCAATTAAATATGGATGCTTGCATGGTTCTTGGTCTTACTAGAGCACGTACGTCCTTTCCTACCAAGCCTTTTATACGTAAAGTCGACAGTGTGTCTAGGTAAGCCATGAAAACTTGCGCATTAGCCAGAGTGACGTTACCCAAAACGCTGGACGCACAAAAGTGCATGTATCCAAACCAATCTCTCATTAGGCAACCTCCCAACCGAAGCGATACCGGACCATTGGTCTCATGTTTGCAGCTTGGTTTACTCGTCTGTTATTACACCGTTCAATATGGCTGAAAAACAGATCCAGGTCACTTTCCAATCCCTCGAGAGTGTCGAAGCTTGTCAGCGCACTCCGGCTAGCAGCGGTTTCTACCACTCTTGTCGAGTACTCAGGAAAAAAAATTAAAAAGAAACCTCGAAGTACATAGACGTCCTGAACCAAGCGCCTACAAAGCGGAACTGATGTCTTCGCCATGGAGCTTCTGAAAACGATTCTAACCTATTTGGGCATCCGGTACAAAGAAACGTGTTAATCAGATTCTCATCGAACAAGATAGACAGGCTCGTGACAAACCTAGACACATGAACAGTCTCTTACGTGTAGCATATCGATGAGCAGTTTCATTTGTCTGTCCCTCCAAGTTTCCCAATCGATCCACATTTCGTCTTCCTAGTCTTATGAGCTTGAACTCTCATGGTTAGTCTACTGGAGGATTGTCACAATACCATGAGAGCTAACAATCTACATTTAGCCTTGTTCAAAGAAGGAAGAGTCATTGACAAGATACACTCATTTGCAAAATTAACTTGTTGTTAGCAGGAGAATAAACTGAACTTGGGCTGAATCTGTCGTGTCTGTGCGATTTTTCGACTGAATGTGTGCACATATCGCAGTATGTTTTCATGATGGAGCACTAACACAGACAGCTTTTCGACAAACCACGGAAGAACCATTCTTCTCGATCAACTACTCCTACTACTTTAGGATATCTGAGGCCAACAGCCAATCTCAGCTATCCGTATGGATGGACTTGCCAGTCGCACCAGTTAGTTTTTGTAGAACTGAGGTTCGGAATTTATTCCAACCGAATGACGAATTGCGTGGCACTATCGTCCAGTTCGTACATCTTTCACTAACTTATTGTTATCGGGCTCTGTCGTCAATGTGATTTCAGTTTCCACTTCTATCAGTGAATGAATCGGACTTACACAGTTTTTCAGTGGCAGCTGCTATTCACACCTCTTCCGGATCACATACTATTGACGATAACTATGGTGACGGCATGTTTGATGAACATACAAAGACATGCACAGACAGAGACAGAGAGAGATTGTAACATTCTTGATTCGGTATCACGTGTTAGTACACACTACCGTTACTTTGCATTTGATGGGCACGACAGCTGATAACACATCATGACTTGCAGTTAATAGCTGGACTGCATGCACCGTGGATTGACTTTTTAGTTTTGTTCTACCGGGGCCCCACGGTCATAGTTGTCATATTTGATCACTATGTTGCTCTCTTCCACTGCCGTCGTACTGATCAGTTTAGTTCCTAAGTTCCAGAGAAAGCTATGTTCTTAACCTTTCTGGGCCAGGGAAAAATCGATTACTGCCCCTGGAAAGTGCTTTCAAGAAGATTGAGAAACGACTGGATCTCAAAGTTATTTGAATCAAAAGAGACAAGTCGCTTCCCAGGAGAGATGTGGCCTGTTCATCCAACTTGAAAAGCATTTTATGTGCATCTGCTATACCGTTAGCAAAATTGTTGCTATGACTGTTGAGTTGGAAAGAAATTGAGGACCACTTGTTGTTCTATTGTAAACCGACTATTTGTAGGCCAGCAAAAACATACCTTTAGGTACAACCTCCGAATAAGCATCACTTGTCTATCTCAGGATGTGTGCCGATGAAAAGTAGTACCTCTACATGCTTGAAAGTGTTTAATGGTAGCATCGGAGTGAACTTTTAGTGAACCAACCTATTTTATGCACATGGTATATGGTAACAACATGAACCGAGCCGAATGAGGCGTGCATTTTGCTTCCATCGACCATCTCAATTCATGTTGCTTTGGATTGCCTCGAAAGGTGCGAGTTTTTTCAGACAGAAGACGAGACAGCGAATCCGTCTTGATTATTCGTTTGTCAGTTTTCTTCCAGAGAATGTGAGCCTTGGAGTGTAGAGTTGTTTTATTTGGTCTGGAAGTGTAATTTAACCAGTGACCAAGCAATTTTCGTACAAAATGCGGAGGAGCAATTAGTTGTGCACGCTGAAAAGCGTAATCCACGTTTCATTGGTCTGTCCTTTCAACAACCTTGTGAGTAGTGTTCTCCAGTATACCTAAACAAGCGAATGATGCTAGAGATTCTGGGTTATTTTTTGTTCCCCATCCGTCATAGTGGGCTTATCCAGTTTATTCTCAGTCGAATGACTCCAGACTACTCTTACAGGCTACTTTTAATGTCTAGATAGCCTCTCTATAAGTGCGGCAATCATATGGCTCATAACTTGTGACTTCTAAGCTAACGCCATTTTGGGCAGAACTGAACTTGGGTTTTTTTTTGCGGGACTGATTAATTCAGTTCATCCATTGATTTGCATAGGAACAAATAGAGAACTTAAGATCCACGAGTTTTCTTACCCACCTCTTGCCAAGTGTGAAGCAGTGCTCATTTTTAAACCTCCGAATTTTGACATCTTTTGGTGCTTACTTGTTCCGCTTCTACTGGGTACTCGAGCCGTAGGTAGTTGCTGTTGTCGACTTCATAGATCCCTTTTACACCTCACAACTGCCGTCCGATCGCTTCCTAGTTTACGCTTTTGGTAGTCGAGTCTTCCACTAGCATAACTTTTCTATTCGCTTGATGTTCTGTTCAATTCTCCTAGCAAGTTGAACTTTTCCCAGTCCTTAATGCATACCGTATGATTTTCAATGTTCGCCTTGGGAATTAAGTGCTAAGTTACCGGGATAACATCGTTAACAATAGTTCAGTCCGTTTGACCACAGTACAATAATGTACAGTTTAACATGTATGCCTGTGATGAATTATTTCCTGAGTTAGAACGGGTTCGTCTTAGTGTATTGTTGACCCGATTGTTACTGCTGGCTCCACCACTGGAATTTGTTTAAGGATGACACTCCTGGTTGTGCTACTGAATACTCCCAGAGGTCAATTTTTCTCGTGTTTGGTTATCCATATGGAAGCACAAGCAAGTTGTCAGCACCGGCTTCTAATGTAGAACTGTTTATCACTCACTTGTACAGTTTACTACTGACAGTCACTCTACGTTAGTGTGGAAGTGTTGTGCCAACCAAGAGTTTGTCACCACTAAAACAGTGTTGCCATCTGCATTATTTGAGCCAGTTTCATGAATCCACTCACTTTGTAACCGCTTTTTCGTTGGGATTGGCACCACATCCTCGATTTCAGAGGCATCAAGTCGTAGTATAAGCTTTTCGGAGTAATCATATGTGAAAAGCACAGATAGGAACCATCCACAATCCATCCCGCTTCACTTTCAAACAACTCGGAATCACGACGTTCCATAGATCCTGGTTTGTTCAAACCCTCCCCCCCCGGCATACAATAGTATCTGTCTATTTCTGTGTGTACCATTTTGTACTTGCCATGCCTCCCTATTAGTGAGTGATTCAGACAAATCGCATTACTTCGCGAGCACAGACGCCTTGTACACTTATGTCAGTTCCGGGGTTTTCAGCCCGGTGGAATTCTCTAAGCTATCATCCCTACACTCTGGTTTCATGTGCTCAGGAGTCTTTCTAGCCTTCACGTGTAACATCCGTGCGTATTCGGGTGTTCTGTGGATGCCCGCTGCGTGTAGCTGGCACATATGTATGGAGACTGACGGTCGCTAAAAATTCACGTCCATCATTAAGACGCATATCAAGATGAGGTACACGTTTCAACGGAGCTCTGAACATGTATCTGGTCGGTTGCTTCAACTTATTGCTTCACTGAAGGACTTTTGCGACTGTAAAACGTCAGAAATCGTATACTTCGGTTAATAGTTTTAACCGATGATCATACTTTGTCATATGTATCATAATTATCATACTTTTTCGGGTCGTGTTAGAAAGTTGGACATTTCCGCTTGTGGTCTTTTATGGCAAGACAAATATCATTCCGCTCTGTGTCGTCCCTTGATCCTACAAGCAACGATACATGCTGAGTTCCGCCGCTCAATTGAATGGATGGGACGTGAGTGCAATAATCAGACGTCTATTGTCTTGAGCGTTGACTCTCCAAGATGTCATGCTTCCAGCTTGTCTTTTGTGAGCATTCGTTCACTGGAACATACATTGTCATCGGCCCACTATCAACGAAAGTCATAAAGCTAGTACACTTAATCCTCATCCGTTCTTTTCAGCAACATGGCTTTCCCTCCTGACATTACAGATAGCTGTATTTTTCGTGGCATTTTATCGGTCTGGTCTCTGATGCCAATTACTTTAAAGAATACAGTGCGTTTGGGTAGTACGACGAAAAACACATCAACGTCGGTTGAAACGATCGACCGAAGCACACATCGGACACGTGTTGTGTTTCAGGGTACATAAATGAGGGGTACAAGGTATCTGGCGTGAGATAATCGAAGAAACCCTCGACCGACGCAGTCAGCCAGAGTGAACGACCAGATCTATTTTCATGTCCCTATAGAAACGTGTAGCCTGCAATCACGTTATTTCGCTGCGAAACGACCCGTGTGTATCTTTCTTTGAATGCTATGCACACTATGATATATGATTATTTCTATCTCTCTAAGACCAAGAAAACCTTCCAGACTTTATTTAAAACCTGTAATGCGTTTCTCTTTAACCCATGTTTGGGATTGGGGACGTTGGCTACTGGCTACTTCGCCTTGAAAGCCTTTCACCGAAGAGACAACTTTTCGACCGACCGGGTAATTCATGTGATTGAACTTCAGTTCCAAGGTTTGCTGGTTCACTCAGGTACAGAACTACCCAGCCTATGATCACCAAACCTTCTGACTAAATCGGTTCCCGCTTTGGTGATGATCATGTTAGTTCTCATCTCTCAAGCCAGTCTGTTTCTGGCCGCATATGTTTCGACATGATGATGATGAACGGATCACACCCTTTAGTGCCCTGGTCTCGCAAGAATTCAGCCTTTCATGATTATTAGGGGTGTAAGCTGCTCTGTTTACATATATACATATGTGCATATATAATACCACATATAGTGTGCGTACCATATACATATACATAATAATGTTTCAGCTGTAGCATCTTTCGGTGCCTAGCTGCCATGCCTCCCGAAGGAAGCACGACGGCCGAATTATTGCCTGATTGCCGAAACCTAGACAGGAGAAGTCGAGATGTAGTGGTTGGGTTCCAACCACGGAACTTCCGGTCAGTAACTTCGCACCTTAACCACTGAGTCATCTCAAACTGAATGGAAGTTACTGTAGTTAACAGTTTTTTGCGAGCTCCTAGAACAGCCTTTATTGTACGGCTTGCGAAGACGATTATGAACGTCGAAAAAGCGGTCGTTGAGATATGTTGGAAAAACCATTAATGTGCTTGTTTGTTACACCTAGGGAGTTGTTTTGGGGGCTTGACAATAAAGCTGTATTCTCGAGGAATACACTCATTTGCAAATCAATTTGGTTTTTGCGAGAGACTCACCTGGAACTTAGCTGAATCTCCCGTTTGTGATGTTTTCAGGCAACTGAATGTGCTGCACCAGGCCGCCTCATGTTCCGGTTGCTACGATATTCGAGATATCGCGATACATGTATATACGTAATGTACTACTCATAAGGTTGCTGACGACGAATGTCGACGGTTGTCGACGAATTTTCAGCAACCTTATGAGTAGTACATTACGTATATACAAAGCTGTATTCTGTTTCAGGGAATAGCATGGGGGAACAATAAATCAAAGGAGACAGGTTACAAGCCATAACAAGTCTATGAACAAGATTGAGGGCAGATGTCCTTAGTCTCATGGTGTGAAACGCTGGTGAACGAATTTTATTAAGTACAGTTTGGATCCGAGAGGGAACCGAAATCACTTGATTAGATCACACATTAGGCCTGGAGAAATGGACATAAAAAGCGGTTAAGGATTGACGATTTCTCAATTGGTCACCGTAACGTTGACCCACAAGTCAGAGAAAAAGTAATGTTTCCGCATTTCAGGGTTGAGAAAGCGTTCACCTGATCAACTATCAGCCTCATACAGTGCAGTTTATAACTGCGGGTATGTTCCAAGTACTCGATAGCTACAGTGTATTTGTACTGAATGAGGAACTCTGGGTTGGCGACGCCTTTGTTTACAAAAAGGAGAAAAGGGAAGTATCTTACCTCGAGTCGGGGGGGGACATCTGCTGATCCTCAATGCGTAGTAGTAGCTACACCGAAGTTCCATTCAACTCCTGCCTGAATGAAATCTCCAGTATTTGCACTCTGTCAACCAAAGGATTCAGTGTAGTCAACGAACAACGGACCTACATTATGCGGTCTTGTCTACAGTGTTGGAGTGACGAGGTGGACTGGGTATACAATAGCGTCTGTTTTCGAGCGAGAATGATGATATGCGTACTTTTGAGCTTCGGCTCAAGTCAGAAACATTCTTTCAAACAGATTCGGAACAGGGGATGTACATGTGACTTGCTTTAACTTTGTTGTCTCTTTCCTGGGCACTGATGCTATCATAGCCATCCAATAGGAAAGCCAGTTCGTTAGCACAACAGATAATAGAAATCAGAATATCAATAATAACAGGGGATAACAGCTTTGAATCACAGGAACGATGAGGGATGGTGACCTCAAGCTTTGTCTGGATTCGTTCGTCTTGCATCTCTTGTGGTGCTGTATTGCTCGTGGTATTACAATGCTAATGGGAGCTCGAGTTGGCTCAGTGGTTAAGGCGCGGAATGTCCAAACTGAAAATTCCGTGGTGCAAATACAACCCTAGCATCGCGACTGTTCTTGTCTAGGCTTGGGCTACCTGGTGGTAACTCAGCCCTCATGCTTCCTTCGAGTGGCACGGCAGCCAGGCACCGAGAGGGCGATACAGCTGCACAATCAATCCTTAATGGTGGTGGATACAGTTGGTGGGTTCCACAGGTTTACAAGACTCCGGTGGGTTAGAGGAACAACTTTGATCCTACACTGCACAGCTGCTCCAAGGCCCACCACATTTCAAAACAGCTCTTGATGCCGGTTCCCGCGTCGATATCGGACGTCTTAAGGTGATTGTTTTCCAGCTTGATTGCTCGCATGAGCTCTCTTCATTTGTAATCCCACTTCCTTTTCATTTTAACCGCTTGAGGGGTGGATAAGATGATGTTGATGACTTCAATGGGCATCGTGCATCGAAGCAAAAAATTCTTAGTAGGTTGTTGGTAATATGCTGAAGAATCACGTTCATAGAAAATAGAAACCAGGTTCTCCCCTGGCGCAGTGTTACCTGAACAGCAACTTTTTTCAAATCTTGTGTGAAGTTTGCGGTGCACTAGATTTATGCTTATCATTTGAGTGCTCCATTCGACGACAGGCTGAAACTACAGTAACGGAGGCAAAATGTACGAACCTTTGGGTACTGAAGATGTTGATATTGTTTACAAACACAGTACAGTTAGGTGTGCAATCATCTTGTTTAGATTCACGATGTTGGTTAAGCCCTACAAACTCACCGATATCGGCACTATAATCCAGGTAGGTTACGGTGACGACTGAATAGGAGTCAGGAAATCCAGACAGTTCTGAAGCCAGAGTACCAGGTGCAATATATAAATAACTGATACATTTGGTAGAGTATTAGTAACGGACGTGTGGAAGCACGCCAACGACTTTTCACACACATGAGGACCACTCTCTTCTTACGAAAGTTGACAGGTTGGTCATTATGAAACAAATCCTAGCCCTCTAGCTGGATGGTATCAACATCCAAATCTGGGTGCAACTAGGTTTCTTGAGGTATTACCACCCTACTATTTCTATGCCGTTTTCTGGTCCATTTTTCCTAGTAGTGAACAAACGTTGCTAGACTCTATCAAAGGGATTTGCATTGTGTGCAGATGTTTAAATCCAGTTGCGGTGACCCAACCAGCGCGGCGTTTCTTCGCCACACGTAATTTGGAACTGTGCGGTATCAACGATTTCTCTCATTTTGATTAAACCCTTTCCATAAGGGTGCGGAAGAACAAACAACTTAACGGATGTTGTAGGTGAGTACTTTGGCCTGGGATCGATAGAATAGAAAAAAATGGGCTAACTTATTTCGGAATAAACTCCAAATTTTGGGAGCTCAGTGAAGTCATTCGACGCTCTGCCATTATTCTACCCGACCAGGAACATTTAGTTCGGTGGTTTGGGCATATTCTGCTCTGGTCGTATACCGACGTAATGAGAGCAGTTCATGCCCAAAAACCTTGGTTTGTTTGAGGCAGCCAGCCAATGCTCGGGTTAATGTAATTGAGCTTGGTGTTGAGTATCAATGTTTCTAGGTTGCCTGGGGCCTGGGCCGCCGTAAACAGCTGTAGTATCCCTTTATACTGACTGTTATGTATGTGAAACATTAAAAAAACCGGCTACTCCCGCTATACAGTAGACATGTTTGTGTGCACTGATGTGCATAGTGCTATTGAGCACCAGAATGTAGTTCCCTCTGGTACGTAATCACTTATTCTTCGAATCCCTACTCTAACTATATTCTCTGATCGTTGGTTTTAGTATGGTGCTTCTTTCCGTTCTTGTGTAGATTATATTCTCGTAATCGACAGTCGAATCTCGATGTTATCTAATGAGTGATGCTGGTTGCGGGAGTAATAGGGTACCTGTTACCGGAGCAGCTTGACTGTTCAACCAAAACTCGTTTCACCGAACCCATATATCTGTTCATATTTGCCCTAAGCTATCATTGGACGTTATTTGCTTTTCATCTTCCAGTTGGAAACCAGTAGTACGCCATTTTCTGCTGCCATACTCGCTGATACCAATGGTTCACACAATTTGACCACGGAGTCTCAGTCATCATATCATCAAGGTAGGTTTTGTGTAGACTGTTCCTCACTTCTCCCCCAATACGAACGCAGATCCTCCCTGATGAAAATGATTGCTATTTTATTAACAGTAAATTACAAACGACTGTCTTTTCGCTGCAGTGCACCACCGGTACTGTCCTCGAGGGACGAGTACCTGTGGAGAGGAAAAAGTAAAGAAATTCAAGAAGGTGACTTCACCGGTCTGCACATTCTTGACAAAGGAGGTCAGCATCGTCCACTATTTGAATAGCGACATTTTGGAAACTTTTCAAAGTGCATCTCGTCAATCAAACAATTGAATAGGAGCCCGGGGAGCAGTAATCCTTGCCAGGCAGGATTTATTCAATAAGTCTAACGAGCCCGCCATACACTCCCACACACCCATCAATCATACGCACCATAACCACGAACTTTCGGTTAAAGACATCCGATTACTCTCACCCTCGCCACCCGGAATAACATGCACAAGACAGTAGCTCCGAATGGAGTGTTTGGAATGCATGCGAGAATAGAATCCAGTTGTCTCAGAAGGGCATGGTAAACAATCAGCGAATTCATTTCTGAGCGACGTGCCACTGTTGACACAAAAGCCTCGTCAGGCCAAGAGGTTTACCATAGACGAATTTAAGGTAGGACGAGAACCAATCAGCAATATCACTTTCGACCAACATGCTAAGTCACTGTTGAATGCTGGTTAAACGTTCTGGTTGACTAGTGCGATTGACTAGATCTTACGAGCGATGGTTCGGACCGTGATTAGGGTATTGTTCCTCTGGTTCATGGCTTTTTAGGCGATGATTTTTCTTGCATATCACTGACAAATTTTGTTAGCCTGTTGGCTCTACGAACAGACGGGAACTTGGGTCCACCTTGAATCCGAAGCACTGTTGTTGTTGACCATTCAGTGTTAACTACATATGACGTGTGGACCCAGCTGGACTGAAGCCGCTCTCCACACGTGTTCTGTTCATTCTGGGATGCTTTTTGATTCCCACCACAGCTGAACGTGTGCTGTAAGCAGCATAGTGGATATAGCGGCATCAACGGTGTTTGCAGTTATTTGCTGATATTTATTGTACCCATCATTATGTCTCAACCCCGATTTTATCCAGCTAATAAGATATAATTTTATCCCCGTGATTCGTATGAATGAGTCAGTTTTTGTCACCCCTACTCAAAAGAGTAAAAAGTATAGTATCACCCGCCTCATAACCTCTGCATTTTCGAAATATCTTTTGCGTCGTATCTCACCATTGCTAGGTTTTCGATTAGCGCTCGTCGTTGTTAGGTATTACTTGATATTTGTATGTATTTCTGGGTGATTTGTTTGTATTCTTCTTATGCTCAGCGATTCTGGTGTGAGGTCCACTTGCCGTCTGTAGAACTGAGTGCAGTCACTGCATCTGATTTTCTTAATCCACCCTTCAGTTTTTTCTGTTGAGAGGCGACCACCTTGCAGTGCGTAAGGTGTTTCCTTTCTACAAAGTTACTCTGTGTTAGCTTTTTTGGAACAGAGGCTCAACACGAGCAATCATTTCTCCTGTCTTTATGGCTCTTTTATTTGCTGTGAAGTCTAATCCCTGCCCAATCAGCCAATGTTCTATCCCACCTAATGACCAATCTAATAAAATCACTGCACTTCAGTAAGTAGTAGGTGGCTTACTCTTCCGAGCACCATGAAGTGACCCTTCGAACTTATATATGTTTGGGTCGATTTCTTCTTCGCCGCCTTGTCTGCGAGCAAATTGGAAATCTACAAGCAAAAGCACTGAAATGACGACCCCCGATCGGTCCCAAACTTTCTCCAGTTGACTAAATTTCATTAATCTCAGTCTGGTTGATGATGAAACTATCAGAATTTTTCTGTCCCTCTTGGGATTGCTCAACGTCATCGTCGCGTCCATTGCGAAGACCTCTATGGTAGTTAACGTCATCCTTATGCAGCAGTTTCACAGTAGATTTTGGTCCGCCAGAGGAACAAGGATAAACTCTGATACATAACCCCATAGTGTTGATGTGGCCAAAACCATTAGCTTGTAGGTAGTGAAGTTATTTCAAAGTGTCATTTTGATATTTTATCCTGCAAGTGATCTGTGTCGAAAACTGACTGCTGTGCAACCGCTTCAGTTTCGCTGAGAATCATCAGCCACGAGCACCTGACCAACAATGCGATCAGCTCGTACTCAGACAGGATAGAATGTCACTCATCCTTCTTTTGCGCACTCCACATCATGTAGTTACACGCTGACTGGCTCCACAAGCGAGGACTTCTCGGACGGAATGTTAATTGTGCTGGCGACGGTTCCAACAGTGACATGGCCGGACGTTCTAATCCCCCCTCAATTCCGCTTCTGTAAAATCACCCTGATAATTCTGCTCCGTCTCACCTAACCCATTTGCAGCTTTGCCACATTTTCCCATTTCTGCGATGCCTGAATAGCAGTGCCTTAGTATGTCACGCAATACCATTAATGGGGCGAGTTGGCTTATCGGTTAGAGCACGAATTTGCTGACCGGAAGATCCGTGGTTCGAACCCGACCTCTGTCTCTCGACTTCCCCTGTCTAGGCTTGGGCAACCTGGCAGTAGCCCAGCCCTCGTGCTTCCTTCGGGTGGCATGGCACCTAGGCACTGAAAGGGTTTTACAGCTGAACGAATATCATTAAGTTCAAAGTTACGTGGAGTCTAGTTTCTCGAAGGTTCTAAAAATGGTTTATAGACGTCTATCAGTGGGAAAATATAGGAAAAACAACAGGATATCTGCAGTGACCCCAACGATAATGTGTATACACTGCGCATCGATGACGACAATACATGGCGCATTGTTGGTTCTGTCATTCTATTCCTATTGCGTACTTTCGGTCGCGCGTGCTTGCACTAAGTTTGTAGAACGTAAGACGCGCAGCAATAAACGCTTTCTGATAATGGGCATACAAAACATTGGCGTATTTAAAGCAGCGGTACAATCTCGGATGGACGCCAGTACTCTGACGATGTCTTTTCTGATGTTGACAAAACTTCTGAACGAACAAGTCAACAGCTAATGGATCCACCCTGTCCACTAATATCCCAATATACTAGCAGCGGTAACTTAGTCTTTGTCAAACTGAAGGAGAAGTTAGCACTAGGTTGTAGATGTTGGTACTCTGAAGAGGTTTGGGAGTTTCCAATGGATATTCCTTCTTGTAAATCCAGAGGATTTCGGGAAATTTGCGTAGTTGGTCACTCGTTGACTTTGAACAAAATGACCACCGGTGATATATCACTTGAGGTTCGTTTTATCCTGAAGAACAAGCATCACCCGTGGCAGGATACTATGTCTTTCTTTATGAATTTGGTGATTTGTTTCGTAGTAACACTATCCGATTATCATTCGTTGGTGGATACTTCTGAGATTGGTAGATGTGTTTTCAGCCACCCCATACGGAGTTCTTATTAAGTAAGCAGTATTCACTTTTCTATAGCTTTCGCCACATTTATTCGTCGATATTGCTTGTGTTCACAATTTGTTATTGTCAGCTGGTCTCATCGATTCTTATCACACATACACCGTTTTTAAAACGGAATGTACAAACTAAAAAAATCTCCGGGAATTTGTCACACAAGCCATAAAACAATGGTTTAGCAGTTTCTAACCCCATCATTGTCCGGCACCCTGTTTACCAGTTCACCGAACGAAAGACTTCACATCTGATGGTGAAAAGGTCGTCGCGGTTGCAATGTTTCTGTTCGCCGGATAGTTTTGTGGGCTCCTGGAACACTTATTTCAGTGATAACTCTGTTTGGATGCAGGAAATATCACTTATTGACTGTGCGACACAAAGTCGATGACGGAAAAACATCGAAAAGAACGTTAGGTCGATGAATACACACAGTGTATATAATTTGTTCGGCAGTGGGATGACGGACCTACTGATCCAGACAAACGAGAATGCATCGGGGGATGGAGCGTTACGGAGCCAATTGTAGTCCCGTTCACACAGCATTCCTCTTCCAGCAAGCTCTGTTGTTCTGGATCGTTCGTCTCATCGCCTGTTCGGAGGTCATGCCTATGATACTTGTAGCCAGTTTTGTTTCCGATGCAATTTTTCAGATGGCGACTAAGTGAGTCATATTTCATAAAGGGAAATACACACATGGTTGCTGAAAACTCTTCGACAGCCCACGACCGATTTCGCCTTTTCTGGGGCTCATCAGGTAGGCGCAGTCCCTCAGTTTCCGTCAACATTATGTTCTAATTGAACCCCAATTGGACAGATTTCGACAAATGCACATATGCATATCAATTTGGTTTTTGGGTGAGACTCAGCTGTTTCTTGTTTATGGTATTCTTCAACTGAATGTGCTGTCGTGGGTTGTCGAAGAGTTTTCAACAATCGTGTGAGTAGTTTCATTTATGAAAATATACACCGAGTTCTCGAATGTCCTACCGATTGGAACATGAGGTGGCCTTTGTGCAGCACATTAAGCTGAAGAATATCATAAGCGAGTAATTCGTTTGAGTGCCGTGAAAACCAAATTGATATGCAAATGTCGAAAAGTGAGCTTCGAAAATACGTGATTGTTGGTCGTAACTGGTATTCAATATTCTTCCAGGTTTCTTTCCGAAAGAATCCTTGTTCTTACATAGTTCGCGTAGTCTCCATTGCCTTTCCTCTAGAAAAATTAAGAGAAGCTGCTTAAATACCATTTTGAATGTTAATGATTTGAGGTAGTTTTTGTTGCTACTCGCTGCCTCACTCAAATATACAGCGCTTACTATCAGTTTGTGGAGAAGGAACCTCTTTCCCAGTGCGCACACTCCCCGAACACGTAGATAGGGAGGCTGTAAAAATCGTTCAGTTGTAACACCTTTTCGGTGCCTAGCTGCCATGCCACCCGAAGGAAGCATCAGGGCTGGGATACCGCCAGCTTACCCAAGCGTAGACAGGGGAAGTCGAGAGGTACGAGAGGGCTCGAAGCACGGATCTTCCGTTCAGTAATTCCGCGCTGTAACCACTGAGGCATCTCGCCCCCGGG
This sequence comes from Clonorchis sinensis, assembly GCA_003604175.2. NCBI lineage: Eukaryota > Metazoa > Platyhelminthes > Trematoda > Opisthorchiida > Opisthorchiidae > Clonorchis > Clonorchis sinensis. The sequence goes on from CM030370.1 coordinate 110,924,023, forward strand.
AGACTATAACTTGTCCCTTCAAGTTGTCAAGCAGGGTTAACACAATACTCACAAGTGTTGATCGCATACTCATTATTGACATTCCCTCACTAAATGGTCCAGCTGACCTAATCTTTCGGTTTCTGATGATCTGGCGGGATGGCTCAGTGGTTAGAGTAAAAATATACCGACCGGAAGGTCCGTTATTCGAACCCGACATCTACCTCTGGGCAACCTGGCAGTATTCCAGCCCTCGTGCTTCCTTCCGGTGGCGTGGCAGTTCGGCACCGAAAGGGTTTACAGCTAAACGCTTATTTATACATAGGCGTGTGATCACATACTGTGATGATTACAAGAGATGAACGTGAGTTTGTTTGGGTATTGTTGTTTTACCGAGCTATTGAAAACGTATGTCAACTAAGGCACAGCACAATTGATGGCCTGTTTGTCCATCAGTAAAATGGCACCCGCTTCGTCATTACTTGGAATAAGGATCTTTGCTTAACGGTTTCTTTTATGGTGGTCTCGCTGGTACAGTTGTGCATAATCAAACTGAGTAGGGCGAAAGTCCAGGCACATCATTCAACCATATTTGAGGGTAAGGTGATGCAGTTGTCACTGCTTCTTCGTATTGTGTTCCCTGAGGTCACACTTAGTAAATACTTCGCGTTGTGTTCCCTGAGGTCACACTTAGTAAATTGCTTCGTTTTACTGCAATCAGTTCCTCCCATTATGTTATTGGATTTTGGTGGATTTTCCGTTAGGCTACCCTACATCTAAGCACAGATGAAGTCGCTGGATGGAGTAAATAGGCACAAGAAACTGAACGAATCAGTTGTAGATAGTCAAAGGTATACTGACCGAAAATATGTAATTTGATCCCCCAAAACGTCTCCCGGGCTAAGAGTGTTGCGATGAAAAGTACTGCGGTTTGAACATGTACAGATGTTCTTATGAAAATGGCTTTCCTCCACTTTTCATGGGGCTTTCTCGTAATTCGTTTGGTGGATTGGAGTTTGGATATGTAAACTTGACACCTGTTGTTATATATTCTGACATTTCCGATATCTTGGTCACATATAGGTATGGCTACGGTGCGTCCTCTTGTTTCACAGTGTCAGTTATTTAGATAGGTTGTCGCATAGCTTGGTTGGCGGTCAACCGAAACAAATATGTTGGATGTGCCTAACAGGAATTAATCGACAGAAGTGTCACCTGCATTTCGGACTCCAGGCGGTTGAGAGCACTCTCATATGTCAACGTCGCTTTGTCACTGTTTAGTTGTTTCCGTTTCCTTGCGCACACATACTCGGTCGCGCTATCACATCAAGCTAACCTCAGTATCATACAGCAATTATTTGTTGTTACGTCGACGTACACTGATATCCTCGGCGGCATACTTGTTATTGTTCGCTTGTTCCTCTTGTTGATATGGTAAATACCTCTTTCTGAGGGAAGATTTTTTAATAAAACATCTGATGCATCGAACCACGATAACCATAGAGGAAAACTTCTTCGTGCCACGATAAACTTGTGAAATGTGCTAGTGTTCTTGCCGTGATGGTGGTAACTTGTAATTCAGACCCCCCTATATTCAAAGTGGAGCAATTTTCCCTGTTCTTATTGTTATTTTGAAGGACCGTGATTGGGTGCAAGGTTCATCGATTTTTCAAAATGGGTTTCAAACAAAACTTCATATAGCCATTGTCAGTGGCGCGGTATCTCTCATCAATTTATGAAAATTTCCACTTTCCCTGAATGTTTACAACGTATTTCTATCTGCATCCGTGAATAAATGACGAATAGTTTAATAGAGGATAAACGTTTCAGCACTGCCAGATAACCCCAGTCTGTGTTCAGGACCATCCGTCTCACTGATAGTGGAATTCCGAGGCCCACGAAAACTCCCCTTGGTTGGCAGACTCATTTCCTGTATTTCTTCAACAGTTACGTTACATCAGGGGGATTTCATCCACCAAGATCAATGACGAGGCAAAATTACTCGTGATTTACTAATCGTGAAATTTAATACAACTGGAATGGTTTTGAAGGCCTATGGACGTTTCTTGCAATCTTAGAGGCGTAGGGTATGCAGTAGCAGACTGTACTCTGTGCTGCTCCACAGGTGAGAGCAATAGCTAATTTGTCGTGAAAACTAAATGTGGTTTCTGGTGTTTGCGTACATACTTCCTGGCGGTTATATCGTCAAACAAAGCGTGCTAGCATCAAAGGCATCTCTTATGGATAGTGTCGGGGAGCGATCACACATTGGTTTGTCGGTCGGTTTCTCTGGAACACTAAGTTTTGTGGGTGAACAACCTTGACGAATGTTATATGGTTTTTGAGAGCAGCATTCTGCCCGCTCTCATGTTAGCTTATACTCATTATGCTTCAACTTTTGTGTACAAGGGAAACTGTCTGTCTCTGAGTTTTTACTCGCGTATCCAGATGTGGTTGGATCGTGATTCAGCGGAAGCCCTGCTAGATAACTCCCTTCCGTCGAAAGATGTATGAAGGTCGAGGTTTTCAGATACAGATAGCCAAACAACGCCGGGTCGCAATTCAGTGACAGTTCTGTATCAGATTTACGCTTTTTTCAGTTTGAGGCTTTCCTGCATAACCTTAGACCGTTTCAACGGCTCGTGGTTTGTCTACTCTAAAGTAATTACGCCTTCTTAAATCAGTGAACCTTTCCTTTTTACCTGCAGTCGAAAGTGGAACAGCTGAAACCACATATAGTTTATAGTAATCAACCGATTGACTAGTCTCCTACCAACCGAAACTCGCGTGACACCGTCCTAGCAATGACGAGAAATTTCGCAGTCCGGTCTGCCGTGATGATTAGAATTGTTATCGTTCAACTCACACACTATTCATCTCTCCATGCTTTGTTGTTGGCAGTTTATAACATCAGTTGAGTGTCCTCATGCGACCCGCTGATACAACATCACGGCCTTCCATTCGAATCTGGGTAATGTTGTAGCTTTGGTTCCACGAGTCCTGGGTGTGCACATTACCTCGCAATGATTTTGCAACCGCGAATGTGATCCGTTTACGTACACACCTCTCAGTTGTGTATATTACTGTTTCGGAAAAGTTTGGAAAAAAGTTGGTTGACATATGGCTTTCAATGAAGTTGAATTCAGAGCACCTCCCAGTTGTGCGCTTCTGTTTCTAAGTAAAAAACAAGATGAACCTATTATTTGACATTATCTGCTTGTCACCCATTCTTCTGAAATTGAAGTAAATGCACTACTCGTCCGGCTATACACAACGCCAATGCAGCCGCAGACTCTAGAACTTAATGTGTAACTTGTTTGCATTTATTTTACTCAGTTTCCGGCGTGGACAATGCATTTTAATGTCCGAGGTTCTGGGTCTGATTCCCTATGGGCACTCTCAATTTCACTATTACTCCCCGTCCGGGCACTATAGGTGCTCATATAGATGTAAAATTTACCCGAATCCAAACGCGACAGATAGTTCGGGTGGCTTTATTGAGCCTATTATTCTCCGATTGTGACGCAGATACACTAGACGGTCTCCTGAAATACTACACGAGACTGAACATGGCAAAATCTAGGAAAAAGGATAAAATGAGACAGTGTGGCACGTGGTCTGATAGACAATCTAATGAGTGGCTTTCATGTCTGCAAGTCATATCGGATCTGCTATGCGATCCAGGAACTGTTAATAGTTGGTTCAAGCTTCAATCCGGCACACACGCGCGAATCGCAGGCTGCCATTGACTGGAATCTGGCAACAGATACCCCATGTAGCATTAGTTCAATCACGCTTAGTGCATCGGACCAGCTGATTGTTGTATGTAAGGCCGTGTGAGAGGAACCAACGTCAACTTGTACAAAATAACTTAAGAAAACCATCGGACAGGTACAGTTGTGAGTAATTAAATCAGAGATGGGTATTTGATTGCTCAAATTTCGCCTTCAATGGCGTTTGATACAAGTTGCCTCGCGACATGTCAAGTCACGGTATACCTCTTACCGAATTTACTAAAAAGGAAACGGTTGCTGTTACCTAGGGTGCCGATTAGAGTGGCAATTTTTCTATGACTCTGTACACGCAGTGGCGGAAATCCCTGTTCCATGAACAGAACGAATGCATTATTTCTTATTCCCGCGCCCCGTCATTGAAATGAACTGTTTGGCTCACGGTGGCCTAGATCGTTCTCAGTTATCCTGCTTTTTTTCTTTATTGACAAATCACTGCTAATAGTAGTCAACCTAAGTGAGTTCGCAATAAAAACACTTAGCTTCACTGGGTGGGAAGTGGGACTTGACTGTGTGCCGAGTTCAATGCGTATCCTGGTGTACCTAGTCACTTTCGTCAGTGTACTGGAATAGAGAAAGCCAGGCTTTCACGAAGGTAAATTGCCCAAGCTATCTTTGTAGTCAACTCGCAAGAGACTGGTTGGAGCCAGTTGAAAGGAATGACAACAGCGAAAGAGAATAGAGTCATGATTATCCAAATATCTGTGCGGGTGGGTTAGGAATAGTCCCGTTTTGAACCAAAATCTAAGTCTTTTCACGTCAGACTTGGTGTGTGTGTGACCGATCTCTGTTCTGTGTTTTTATGCTACGACTATCATTCGCTTTACTTCCTTATCGTTTGGACGCTCATTTGAAGGAATTTGGTTACCCAATTTTCTGATGCCAGTTGCACTTGTAGCTTGGACTATTCATGGTTATCACTTAATATAGCCACTCGCGCCCAGAAGAAACATCCATCGGCTGGTTGTTGTCTGTCCTTTCATGCGGGAAATTCTACCCTGGGGAGATTTGGCCTTACTGAGTCTCAAAACTACATTATTATATCCTTGTTTTTTACTTCGTTATTCGGTCAGTTCTGAACTCTGTGACCATCGTTTTGACTGTCATTCGGACTAATTAGCCCATATAATTGTAGCAAGAACATGTACTGAATGGCGTTGAATTTTATTTGTAGTGACAAAGTCCCAGTCGAATTGGTCTACCTCCTCCTCGTACCCTCCGTCGTTTGTGTAAGGTAGACTGGCGGATCTGTACGAACGCACAACATTTCGTGGTTTCCCCAGCATGGTTATTGTCACATTATGCACGCACCCCTTAAGGGATAAGGTTGCTTGATAAGTTATTGTTTACCCTTTGATAAGCGATCAGTATGATTTGCTTGATTAACGCCTTGACGCTTCAGTAGTTCACTCAGTGATGGCATGTGACTGACGTGAATTCGAAGTTATTTGCAGTGCTATTGTATCTTTCTAAATGCAATACAACTCAATTCCAAGCGGAACCAGCGGCTGATCGGTACTGGGTTGGCGTGACCCGGTAAAACTAGGTCAGACGAGAATGTGTTCGTGGCGCAGCAAAACCGATCTCACCTGAAATTTGTTGTCTATCTTGTCATGTGAACACTACAGTTGTTATGAACTGATTAGACAACGTTAACCATGTGATGACCATTTGGGTGGTCGAAATGATCAGTAGGATTCTTTTTTTCACATTTGATTTTGGTGAGCGTTCCGTTGCGGTGTGTTATCTCCTAAGGCATTCGTTCGAAGGGAAATCGCCAAATACCGCCAAGAAAATCGACCATTTGCACAGTATGTCTCATCTCCCGCTCTTTTTTTGTTGCCCTGGTCCAGATTAGTGGTTATCTAGGCCGAGGCCATGGAGGTCCCAACACTAACTAGTGCTCTGGAGCTCCGACTGTGGATCCCTTGATTTGAACGTCTTGTCGACCTGTGGAATACCGCTACTCAAATCGGGTGATAGTTGGCTGGTAACTGAAACTTAGCACCCACGCCACTTTGCTAGTCGAATGTGCGGGCAATCTCACTCTTTTCAGACTTTGGAATCCGCCAGCGTTTTGCGTTTTGTTGTGTTTTATCAGCTTGATATCTGATAGTTGTATGCTTTTGTTCGTTTCTGCTATTCTTATTTCCGATGTGAACGAAGCAACCACTTGCAATGCTGCTTAACCGTGACATCTATAAATTCATCACCTCCCGAATCTGACTTCGAGGAAATTTTTATTCCAAGACCTGAGAATCCTACACGAATCATCCAAACATTTCCTTTCACGCTTGCAACTGCATGTTTTTCGAAGAAATTCGCCTTTCTTTGCACAGATTGTGATCTGGAACCAAGAAACCAGTCGGTGGAACAAATTACCGTGCTAAATTCTGGCATTACTTCGAAACACTTGTATTACAAATAGGTTTCACCGATAAAGCGACTGTGCCAAATCTTATAAGCTTCAAATTATCCTTCGCAGCATCTTTTCCGAAGAAGAATTTTCCCAAATTGAGGGGAGAGACAGTTGCTGGCCTCTCCACTGGCTAATTTACTCCTCAAGAGAAAACAGTTCAATGGAGATGCTTTAAACCACGGTGGCATACTTGCCGTTAGACTGTCGCGTTAACCGACTGACGTCATGAGCGTTGCTGGTGCAGCACCCCCATAGCAAATGGATTTTCTCGACTCGACTCCATTCAGCTAAACGTAGCTGATAATTTGATCTACAAAACGTGTTTAGCACTATTCTTGGGGACGTTTCTCAGTCGCAGTATGAATGTGACTGGACCAGAATGAAGCAACACACACTATTGCGGATATATATTGCTTTCCGAAAATTACCGTTGTTTACGTTGTACAAGAGAGAATTATTCTATGTCCTCCCGTTTCATAGCTCCCATTAGGACATACGTCTTAGATGATCGACTTTAGGGTCACCGTGTATCTGTTCGTGTGCCAAAACAACGGAAATGCAAGACTGCTGAATATCTGGCACCTCTATCCCAACTGAAACTCAGTTATAAAATCTGCTCAACTACCCGATCAACAGTTCGGTACAGACTCTTGTTGTGGGTCTCCTTTCAAGGAAAAACATTTTTATGGCATCTACTGAGGGTGTTCCCTCGGGTCGAGTGTGCTCGATCTACTGAACAAGCTGGTCTTGTTCGACAGGCATGGTTTCTCACCCGTTTCTCTTCTCATCTCTATCTCCCACAGCTCTTCTTTACGGGATCCTGGCAACGACTGTGGTGAATTCTGCGGCTTTAGTGGGATTTGTGTTCGCACCGTTTAACAAATGTGCTGGCTACTCCCTCCTCATTTCGTTCATGGTTGCTACTGCGGTTGGATCACTTTTCTCTGCTGCCATATTGGTGTTGATTCCAGAAGTAGGTTTCGGTTGCACGTCTGGCTTTGAAGTGCTTTGTTCCGAGTTGGTTTTTTTCAGACGCGTTTCAGGTTACGCCATTGACTGGTGAAGTTCTAGTTCGTACGTAAATCACATTTGAACATTTGCATGTCTAATTAGTCCTCATTTCCGTAAAATATGATCCTGTCACGTTTCAGGCAGCTTCATTTTATTGTGTTAACCTCTCTGCTGCGTGTCCCGATGTACGGAATGTCAATAAGGCCACCGGTTTTCTTTACTTCCGTTGAATTTAACACATTCAGAGTCTCGCCACATCCCTCATGATAACTATTCACTGACTACCTTCGAGTTGAAGTGCATATAATTTTACAACATCATTCTGAGTGCCACTAAGTATATTGCAGGTTATGTGACGTCCTTTGTCTCTCATCACTCAAAGTTAACATCTTTGTGTACTTCTCAATTAAATTTGCGGAAGTTTTGCATTCAACTTCCATCATCTATCCACGATTTCCTTATTCCACTCGTCCAGAGTAAAGATGAGTCTGTCGCATCTGTGAATGACTCTTGTCGTTAAGTTTCCCATGTTTTTGAATTGGTTGAGCTGTCACCGCAGATTATCCTGATGCGTTTTATCAACTCAACAGGACCACGACTAATCTGTTCGCCACAGGGAACCACTGGTAATTGATTCAGTTTACACATTAGATGTTGTTTATCTCCAATCAACCCAATCACACGTTACCTATCGGGACAAGATTAAACTATCTGTCAGATTCGCGGGTTTGCCATCTTCAGTCACCTATGCCTTGGAGTTAGTCCGATCGAGCTCAACCAGCAGATTGCCACCAGAAACAAACTTGAGCTAACCGACTTGGTGACTCACTTACTCCACCACCTAAACTCTATTTATACATGATTTATTTACGATTTCGTTTCAATTCGTTTTAATGGGCTAGCCGGAGCATGAGTGTAGGTGTATGCCAGTGAACATATGAGGCCGTTACGGTCCGTAGATCCGGTACCAATTACCTCACTCCTTTGACCGTCGAAGTCTCAGCAGTGTACCTTCCAGTTTACTGTCATGTTGCCCGTTAGAGCCGATTATATTATCATAAACAAATGACCCCTCAAAATAGCAGTATCACGAAGGACAGGCAGCACGTATCGGTGATATGTCTGGTTGGCTTCATTCAAACGACAAGTGAACGTTAGCGGGTAAATTCGAAATGTGTCCTCTTGTAAATGGTTCTAACCAGCATTGTGGATCTAAGTTCGTGGTCACTTGTGTGCGGGAACCGTAGTTTGGTGATTTCATGTTTGGGACCAAAAAGGCTACTGAACTTTCACGTCGGTCGTCACCCTATCAAACAGAGTTGCATTATTCAGGCCAGCATCAGCCTCCAGAGCAATGACGTTTCAAGTCCATCGCCCCCGCCCCCTAATTACCGTTCAAAACTCCATCGGCCCTTTTGTATTCGTATTGTTTGAGCAGGTCAATTGAAACACCACTTTCGATTGCATCTCTTATTCGGTATCCACTCGAAAAGAGGCCACACAACATTAGAGGTCTTACATCTCCGTTTCACCGTCTTTTGGGGTCAGTGCACTCGAAAGATAATAGCTAACGCAATGAATGGTTTTCGTGTGCGGACACCGGCTAACGAACAACAGGTTAACGGCTAATCAGAAATCGTCTGAGATCCCCAAGTCTAGAGATGTTGGGTGCATTTTGGCATTTAGAAACAGGCATGCTTACTCCTCTTTTAACTTCCTCCAAGAAGCACGATGTCAGAAACGCAGTTTTCAATCAGTTGGCCTTTCCTACAGTTCGGGACGGCGTTCTTCCCTCAGCAACCAAATTTCTTTATTCCACCATCTGAAAATAAGTAGCTTTTAATGGTCACTTGTTATGGGGGACACCACAAAAGCGACCAGTTATATTGGTACCCAGTCCTATCGAACCCTTTCATGGCCATACCTGCTTCGTAACCAACTTCAACCAAAAACCGATGCTGACTACAGCGGGAACGGCTTGGTAACGCTCAGTAAATCGCCTACTATTAGACCGATTCATTTTGGCAACACGGACCCGTTAGTGATCCACCACCATCACCATATTCCGGTTTCTCAATACATTCAAGAATCACCATCTGCAAATCGATTGCAGTAAGCGAAGGTGCATGTGAACGATATCCTGCATGAACGTGCGGTGACGGCAATCCAGATGATGGTGGTCTGGCATCCGTTTCCGGATTGGCGTGTCACATCGAACGAGCCCGATCAAAACTCGTGCACAAGGAGTAGTATCACACATGTTTGCACTGAGACACATGTATTCATCTGAACGCTCTATGCCCGGCGTAAACCCGAAGGAACAGGATCGGGTGGTGAACAGGAGGGGACAGTTCTAAAGCCATCACCGGGTCTAACTGGTGGCCGGTAATTGTCAATCCATTTGGATACCGCTGGAAATTTAAACCCCACAGTGCATGCAAAAGCTGTTCTGGTGGTCCGCACCACTTGGGAGACGCATCCTAAGCGCACACAAATGACCATCTAGTGCTTACCATCATGCAGCTTGATCTGTACAACGATGCTCACAGAGATTCACCTCTGGCATCGTTGTAGGCTTAACACTTCGGAATCTCCAGACTGTGTGGTGGGACCATTGCTTTGTACATGCATAAATCACGGAAATAAATTCAGTCATGTAGAATAATACAAACTACAGTTTATTACAATATAAAGCAATGCAGTTCAGTGTAGTGCACGGAAACTAAACATAATAGAGCAATGGGAACACATGAACTAGCTTGCAACCCAGACTATCAAGACGAGCATTTCTATATCCGCACATGAAACAGATTACTGGAGTTCATCAAGAGAAACAGAATATAATATAACACAGTAAAATTGAGTTCTGTACGTCGCAACACAATGACATTGAGTGACATATAGTACACTGTATACAAAGTAAATGTGAATCAGCATTGCTAACAAACAACCTGGCACCTTATGCCAAAGACTCTAAGAGAGCAGCCCTATCAGTTTCCCGTAGGCTTGACTGGTTCTCACCCGGATGACGGCAAGGACTGTCTACCACTCACTGTCCGAATGACGCGCAAATGGCAACTCACAGTGCTTGCCGATACAAATACATATCTTTATCTTCCTCTTGAACAACACCAGCTTCATGGCTCATCACCCACGAGTGAATTTTTTTTACAAGGAGCTAGTGCTTTCAGTTTCGACGAAAACTTAATGCCTGGGTCCCTACTGTACCAGACCTCCAAGGGCGCAAACATTATTAAAGTAAGAAACAGATAGGTTCTGTAGAACAAATTCATGCACCACACTATAGTTTCTCTCTTCAGAGTCTCTTATTTGTATCTTTATGTTTCAACATAGGAGAATTCTGTCAGATCTCCACACACTTAAAACGATTTCTCTACATCATGCCTGTTGTTTCGCGCGGTGTTCACAGTTAGACTCCTCATTAACGCTTCTGATTGTGTTGTGTAACCAAATGTGCTTTCCAAAGTCAACTGTTCCGTGGTACTCCAACGACTGCGTCAGTTCGGTACGGTATTTCATTATCGTTTCAGGCTTTTCAGCTAATGACTACCACAAACAATGGTCAGCGCAATAGTCACTGGTATATCCTACGGTCGGTTAGTGTGTGCGTTGGAGCTGCACTCTTCTTTATTCTGGAGTTTTTACTCAGATTATTACGTACGACATTAGAGGTGAGTACACTCCATGTTTTTTTTCGTTGAATTATACCGGTTAAGAATTTAAAGGTGCGCTGTCTAGGCTGAAATGTCTAGTTTGCTCAAAGAACAGACACAAATTCGTAGTATATTGACTCGCTACTGTTTGGCACAGGACACTGTTTGGCACTTTGTGGGCGCAAAGCAGACGCCGAAGGAGTGAATTGCGTTGGTCATCTTTTCCAGTAATGTTTGCGCTTCCTAATCTTTTTCGAAAAGTGAGGACAATGTCGTCTGCATATTCTAGATCGACAAATTTCTCCATCGGAGACATCTGACCACCGGTCTTTCGGAGACCTCCCAGCCTTCGCCTCACTACTTCATCGAAATTAAACCAAAATGGAAAGAATGAACAATCTTGTCGGATACTACTGCTTGTAGAAATGCTTTTGAAGAGCTTCCTATACACTCACGCGCCCAATAGTATATGGATGCCAACAGCGCAAGAACTTCTGAGTCGTACCCTGTTGCGCAAGCGTTTTGAAAAGAACTAGCCGGTCGACAGAATCGAATGCACTCTTGAAATCAAGGAATACCTACTTGCATGACGTCACTCTAATACTTGACGCAGTGTGAAGATCTGTTCCACACACCCCCCTTCCGGGAATCTTGCTTGGTGTTATCGCATCCCATTTTGACGTTCATTCGTAAGATGGTGTAAAATGAGCGATGCAAAGAATATAGTTATAATCGGGTCAGGCCCATTCCTCTGTGATTGCCACATACATTGGGAGCACTTTTTGAAAATGATAATCACCATTGACTCACCACATTTTTTAGGTCGGTCTATTCCTCCAGATAGTAGTTTTGCCGAATCGACTGACACTTCCAATATCCTGAGACTTGATTGGAGTTCTAGTCTGCTTGGCTTATGTGAACTCTTAAATTCGTAGTCACTTGAATTTCGCACTCCATAATGCTGTCGGTGACGGAATTCGACAAATGGGATAAACATGACGAACTCCATTAGTTGTCAGGATGATTCTGTGCATTGCGTTGTACACCGAAATTATGAGGATAAAAGACACTTTCATGAACTTCAGTGGTACTGCCATCTAGCAGAGCCGAAGGTTTTTTTGAAGTCGAGGAAAACCGCGACTCTTGGTCTCCGTTGTCCGTAGCACTACTCAAGCGCTTGACGTATTGTAAACAGTGAACCCTCTCCTAGGTCGAAATCTTGCTTGGTGCTCTCGGACTTGCGGAAGATAGACGTCTCAGTATAAACGAAGCCAGTAGCCTTTTTGCCAAAGGCGTAAGACCTATACCCCTGTTGCCGGGACATTCGACTCGTGTACGCTTTTTGAACACGGATACGACCAACGATAGACTCCACTCTCTGAAAAAAGTTCGTGCTCCAAAATAAGTGCGAACAGCTTCAAAGCGGAGCACAAATATTTTCCTTCATCTTAGTAATACTTCGTCAACGGAAGGAGGATCTAAACTCACGGACCACGACTCAAAATGGCTGGTTTGAATGAATGACTGAAGGTCTTTTAGGTCCTGTTTTGCGTACTAGATGGAACGGCTTCCGTGCATTCCCTTTCTTGAACCTCTGTCCGCATAGAGACTATGTTTGGGCTGTCGTTTAATCGATTTTCCGGCCGAGTTATACTCCGAATAGAAGAAAAAGTGACAATTAGCGTTGTGACATCCAGTGACACCCATATACGCGCTTGGAAGCACCACAAACAGAGTTCCATCCGTCAGACGTATAACTGTGGTTATCTCATCACAGTTACAGTCGACGTCATTCGAGGAGACCGCTAGTAATGTGCAACACACGAGGCTCTAGTGTAGTTCCCTAACCTGTGGCACACAAAAATTTTCTGCAGTTAATTGAGGAGCTCGTTTCTAGACTTTACCGGGCAAGTTTGCTTATAATTGGCACCGAACGAGTGTGTGATCTGAATCGACCTATATATTTTAGAACGATCGGTAATCAAGTGCTGGTAGGTGATGGTGATGTGGTCGGTTTGACACTAGGGCTGCTAGGCAGGTGTGGGACGCCAGGTTGGACCCAGTGCGTCGATTTGGCTGAGAAACAACTGGAGATCAGTGCAAATTTGCAAAAGATGTTCATCATTTTCATTGCGTCTTATGTTCAGATTAAACATATCACCGAGGCATGCTTGTGATGGACTGAGGCGTTCTACGTGTGCATTGATGGCTCTTGCAAGTATGGCTATATCTGAGCTCCTCGTGACAAACAAGAGGGTGGTAAGTTCCCGTTGCTAGGTGTCTTTGAGTGAACTGGAGCTACAGTTCGTCAGGCGGCTGTTTACAGGTATCCGGTCGAGCAATAAAGTCCCGGATGAGTAATTAAGACCATACCAACACCGGCGCAACCTGCTGCAACAGCTCCAGACTCATTCGAATTTCATATTATGCAGCATCCATATAGAGAGGATGCCTTAAACTCAGCAAGTGTCCTTGGGATCCTATGTTTGAGTTTCAGAGATGCAACAGACATCAGCCGACAGAGTACCTAGAGTATGCGTAAGAGTAACTTGTTGACCAGTTTGCCTAAGAGCTTTCGTTTCAAAGGGTGCAGTAAAAGCAGGAGAACGGGTTTTGAATGGCGGACTCGGAGCGATGGATGTGAGTCGTAGCGTGTAGTGTCAATTTCGTAGATGCCTGACTGAAATGCATACAGCTGAGATCTACAGAAAAATGACTGGGACAGAACGGGACTAAAAGATAGCATTGAATGAAGATGAGTGGCATCAGTAGTCACATGTTCTCGCTTATCCACCCGCCTGATGTCCAAACCTAGACAAGAGGTCGCTCAATGGAATCCGAATGGCTCCAACTTCTTTGTGTTTTTGAGAAATCATGTCATCTGGGTACTCAGTAGCTGTAAATGTTCACCTAAAGGGCATTTGAGCCTCCGACACATAATGAGGCGTTTAGCGAATACTGAATTAGTGTACTGCAACGAGCATATATTGCTACATATTCACACGATTGACATATTTTTCCACACCGCAGTGGCTTCATCGGTTTCCGATCGCACACAATATCTGGAAGTAGTAAACTGAAAGGCGGTAAAGATTAACAAACCTTCGAAAGCGGGGGATGTAACTGGCACGTTCGCGCAGCTTAACCGAAAAGTAAGGGGGAGTCCTTATCTCGAGCACACCCCGCAACAAAGTTTGGATGACCCAGGGGTGTATGTGTGTGCATGTGTTTACTTTTGCAATCACCTATTAAGTGTAGGATAGTACAGTCCACATTGTTTTGATTGCCAGTGCAGTTAAGCTATATTTTGTGTATTGTACTATCGGTGTTGTGCGCACACAAAACTTCCACTGTTTTATAGTACCATTCTCGTGACCCTCGAGTGCTACGCCGAGTTTCAACCAGAAAACGCCGATCCAGTCTACCAGTTCCGTATGATGGCCCGAATGCGCCAGATCAAGGTGATGTGGCGCTGGACATAGCCTCACCGGTTTTGAATGTTAATGGTTTCAACAACTTGGATATACAAGTGTTGGCCGCTCGAAAATCGACAGATCTTGCAGGTCGCTCATCCTCCCATCAGGTATGTTTATATCGACTGTCTCTCAGGCTTACTTCATTTGAAACTATGTTGTCAGTTTGAAAAATATATACTTATTTTTGCGACAGTTCAGATGAAGTTAAGGAGAACTGTATTCGTTCGAAGCTGAGTTTTTGACAGTGTCACAGTTGTATTGACACACTTTAAAACAATAGTCACAAAAATGTTGTGGCTGGGGACACTAATCCGTCAAGGAGCAACGGTTCATATTTACCAAAGTACTACAATTGAGATGTCAAGCCATTCAAGAGAAATCGGATTTCCATCTGCTTAGCAATCATACCACGAGGCTGGTATGAATGGAACCTGAAAAGCGAGGACTTGTGATATACTATTGATGCACGCCCCAACGCGTACATCTGAATGCCACGTTACGTCACGACGGACTAATAAACATTTTGATTATCCATCATCTTCCGGAAGGCTTACAATTCCAAACCCTGTTTGTATGTATTAGCTGTTTAGTGGCTACTTTTCACCTTACACTTTTCGTTTGATCTGTGCGCCAGATGGCGTGAAATTTGATTTGCTGCGCGCATCGACCGTTTGGGGTGGGGTGGACGCAAATTACCTAGGGAAGCGTTTTCTAACCCTTACAGAGCAGTACCTACACAGGACGTGAGCGGCAAGAGTTAGCACCACCGAAGTAGCTGAAGCATCAAGTATCCTTGGATTAGTTTCAACAAGTACTGGAGCCAGCCCTAGTGTTTTCGGCCTGAATTTTATGTTCATTGGGTATGCCGAATACTCCTCGCATGCGCAACACCTGGTGACGTCTGTACAGATTTCAAATTACACCAGATGGATTCGATGCATAGGTACACTTATACTCCAGGGTGTATGCGACTCCGTTCACCAACTGCAAGTTATTGCTGTGCCTGTGACCGACTGGCCGAAATCAGTGGCTGACTCATTGTCACTCGAGTTGATTCAGCACGTAGATGGCGTGGATCGATGTTCATGACCGTGAAATTGAGCAGACGCAATTTGTGATTCGGTTAAGTGAGTCAAGCGTTCATTGCTGAATAAACGTCAGATGGATCGAGAGTCGTTCGACCTAGAGCTCACTCGGCAATAAATGGTAACAGATGACCCTGTCTGATTCATTTCTCGAGCTTTATTACATCAATTTAGATGTCATAGCTTTGCTAAAGGGTAAAAATTGTAATTTTTGAAGCTTTTAAATGTACCTGCAAATTAGTTGCACGCATTCTGCACTGGTTGACAGTCTGTTTCACTCAGGTTAGCACCGAACGGATTAACTACACTTACGAGAACTGAAGTCATGCAATACGTAATAAAGAACGTTTGCACACGGTATTCCACTCAGTTCTGTGATAAACGTACGAATATTCCTCTCGGAGTGTTCGGCGTTTGGTTGAGTACTTGCCAAATTGATATGCGGTCTAAAAATAACTTAACATATCACTCCCGAAGGTGGTTGAATGTGAGTTCTGCAATTCCAGACCAACACTAGAGCCGTGCCATATATGTGTCAGATCGTGTTGGTTCAAGTGCCACAACCATAAGTTAGTGTAGATAATCCGAAGACCGTGGGCAATTTACGTTGGAGTATCTTTCGTACTGCTTTGCTGTCATTTAAACCCTCAAGAGTGTCCCTCTGCAGATCCGGCATTTCGAAACTTCAGATGTGAACTATAGACCTCAGATTTTAAAGGCGCTCTCTTGTTGCAGAAGGGCTTGGTAAACAGTCGGTCGTTTTTCAATTGGGCAGCGTTTCGCTTTTGACACAAAAGTTTCATTAAACCAAGTGAGTAGGTCACCAAAGTGGCCAGGTTGTAAGGCGGATGTGGAACCAATCAGTAAGTCCTTTTCACATCGTCACACTACATCGGTGTTGAGTGTCAATTAACGGCTCTTGTCGGTTTGGGTGGGTTGGAGAAGTTTCAAATTAGTTGCATTTGGGGTTTTCAAATTAGTTCCGATCGCCTCTTGTTCCTTAATCTTCCACTTCACGGTGCTTCAACTGATGATCCACCGCAGGTGCCATTGGTAGATTTCCCTTGGTCTTCGTGAGCTTGTGAGTGTTGCGACAGTTTAGTTGAGGGGACGGGAGGTGGGTAAGGTTAAGTAGAACCCAGATGATGACTACTCCTCGTAATGCAGCGCATTCAGTTGCCTGGACACAACACAAACAACAGATTCAGCTGGGTTTCAGGTGAGCTCCTCGTAAAACCAAATTTGTTTGGAAATGAGTGTATTTCGCTAATGACCACTTCTTCTTCTGATAATCGCACACCAACATATATTAGCTCGATTGACCCAAGACCGTCCTCCACACGCTTGCAAGTTCCACGCCTTCTATTCTGTTAACACTGGGATGATTGGCGATTTCTACCGCCTCGGCTGTCATTCTCTGTGACGTGGACCGTAGTCCTCGCCTCAAAACCTCAACATTTTCTAAATCTATTTTGTGTCCCGTGTCCAGTGCGTGCTCCGCAATTGCCGAGTCTTTCAGTAACGCTTGATATTCATCTGCGTTTCTCGGCGGCCTGTTTATTTTTCTACTATGCTCTCCGCTTCTGATGTCAAGTTCCCTGGCCGTCTGTCCTATATAGACCTTCATTTAGTCGTTACACTGTATTCCACTTAATTTTGTAGGCACAGTCCCTGGTTCTGTTTTCCGGGAGGCGATCCTTCAATTGCACCAGTGCACAGCGCAGAGTGTTTCCCCTCTGGAAAGCTACTCTTATGTTAGTCGTGTTTAGAATTCTTCGAATGACCTCCGATATCCCTGGTTTAGATGGAATAACGGTTAGAAGGAGCATCATAGGACTGGTCACGCTCATTCTTCCATGCAGGAACTTTCCCTGAATAGCGCTGGGCATTTGTTACCTTGAGTCTGATACACTGTCGTTGATTTCGTCCAGAGCTTGATGGCCGCATTTCCGCACACCATTAAACTTTCTATTCCCAAAATGGTTCGTTGGGAAGAGCTGACTACGAGCATTCCAACTGTATAGCATTGAATGTTGCTCTGTTGTACTTTCATCTTGGTCCTCGGCTGCTTCTTTCAATTACTTGTTCATTCTTTTGGCAAACAATCTTATCTCCATACTGAGCCGGTAGATTTATTTCAAATTGTACTGGCATGACTGCTCAACGAACGGTTTGCTGGATGTTGTGACACTTAAGGAATTGTGGTCACAACGCTATGCACTCAATCAAACAAGTAAACGCCCCTGTTCGATATTCTACCCACTGTCAGCTCAGTAATACTCACTATCCGTTGCCGGGTTACCACAACAGATGTAGGCGAGCAGAGATTAAAACGGTACAGGTTCGAAACAGCCGTTGTTTCCTTGAGTGGTGGTGGTATCCACATACCGTACTATCTACCGAACTAACCAAGTGACAACCGGAGACTACT
The DNA here is from genome assembly GCA_003604175.2 of Clonorchis sinensis. Taxonomy (NCBI): domain Eukaryota; kingdom Metazoa; phylum Platyhelminthes; class Trematoda; order Opisthorchiida; family Opisthorchiidae; genus Clonorchis; species Clonorchis sinensis. Next base: position 110,941,889 of record CM030370.1, read on the forward strand.
TGGGGGACTACTTTCACTGCGGCTTAATGCTAACTGCAACTCAGTCTCTCTCTCTCTCTCGCTATTGAGTTAAAATATGTCATTCAGTAGTCATTGTCGCAACATACCTATAGCAGCCCCGAAGTTGCAATTTACCTGACCAGTAAATAATTGTCTGAGCTAAATTACGTCAGTTTGTGTTTGGTCCTTAGGTTCAGGGATGTAATTTGCAAACATTATTCCACCACATTTTTTTTGAGCGTATGAACGCTCTTGTCCATTGATCTGACGCACACAACGAGGGTGGATAATCTGTTGTGCTCAGTTTCACGTAAAAACCAGCAGACGCACAAGGACCGGAAGCACGTGCTACATCGACGACCAATAGGACCCGTCATTCTACTTCATAACGTCAAATTGATGAAAATTTCGAGCGCTACCCGCTTTGTTCGGTCGGGTGTGGTAAACATGAGCATGGTTTCCGAAGTTGGCCACCAACGATAGAGCTGTGTAACGTGTGGATTTCGGTTCAACCGGCGCATGGATGTACTTTATTATAAACAAATTCGAAGATGGACACCAGCTTCAAACAGTATCTTCCAATCCGAAAGGACAGTTCCCCACAAATGAATTCCCACAGAATCCGTATTATACAACTTCATCTTGCGATCCTGTCGATCGCTTCTAACAATCAGGATTATCAGACTAACAGTCAACCACCTCCCCTTATTAGATAACAGCTTTGGACTTAGCGGCTAGGTATTACGTAGAGATCAATAAACGGCCGTTCAGACAGCACTCGAGAGAGGTCAGAAACTTGACCGATCGGCAAACCCGTCCGATACATTGGTATAAACACTAGGCATTCAGAGGCTTCATTGCTTCTTTCAATTTTTTAGGCCTTACTGGTTTGTTTGAACGGCCACTGAGTTGTCACAACATCAATGAATTTGCAGTCACTATTTCGAGTTGCCGCCTGCTTTGTGCGACGTCCATGTAGGCATTTCGTCACAATCCCCTATATCGCGCTTGCAACCCTGGTTACCCTCTATGGCTACACTGTTGAAGTATCCGCAAGAAAATTTGTGCATTAACATATCTCGTTAACGTGCATTTTATCGCCGGCAGCTTTGCTACATAATCCAACCGGATGTTTGACACAAACCAAATGATCATAGACCATTGCACTGTGAAGGTCAGTATGAAGCCAACATCATTGAAGTATAGTTATACTGTCTACGGTGGCTCACCTATGAAGGAGGAACCTTCCCAACAGCAAGCCGGTGTATTTGAGATGTTTTTTCACAGTCTCGTTTGTTGCGAAATTTCGGATGAGTTTATTTCAATTTCTGTGGCCTGATACAGCTTACTGTCGATTCCATAGACTAGTTCTCCCTTCATCGAACACAATAGGTTACTGCACCGCTTACTCTTTCCCCAGCGGAAATAACTATAAATCCATGTTGTAGAATTCGGAGCAGTAAGATTACTTCCACAAACTCAGCTTTCGATGCTGTTCACTCTCACACAAACTCGAATTTGGAAAGGAAATTAGTAGGGCTATCCCTACTGAGGACATTGGACAGCGAATAAATCAGTGTTCACGTAAACAACACGACACTGGTAAACCTTCTTTCGGTAGTAGGAGCTAGGAGTCTTTTCGCTCAGTAACCGTAGACTGTAGATGGCATTCATAACACTCGTGGTGACCGCCTCTTGAACAAATAAAAGGGTATACATAAGAAGCAAAGGAGAGAACAGTTCCGTGAGGGCCATGGAACGAACAGAGAGGGTGGTCAGCAGGCGTGTACCGTGCCGTCATACCTGGGGGTGTGGACAAACTGTGCCTCCATCAGGATCAGAGGGACACGGGAACAACATACAGATTGGAAGGACATATGTGTGGGACATATGTTAAGTGAAGCGACTTCGTTCGGGTGGCCCGGTGGGTAACGGGCTGAAATTGTCTTGACGGTTCACGTCCGATTCCAGGCAACACCAACTTCCTCCTATCGGGATAATCACTTACAATGACGATAGACAAAAGGTGTTGAACAGACCTACTTAGAACCGCTAATGATGAGTTACAGATGCAAGCAACCATGTAACTGTTCGTCGTCTAAATCGCCGATCGAATTACTGCAGAGGATGAGGGGACGGAAACAGCACTGCCGAAAACCACAGGAAAACGACACTACTTACCAGTAGCCTGAGATAGCGTAGTTTGAACACTTTGATTTTTGTGCGGAATCGACACTTTCATTTCATCTGTTGTTTTCGGTGGTCAAAAAGGTCTACTTAAACAACGGTCTACTTTAAAATAAAGTGGATAATATCACACACTACATTTTTGCCTGTGACTTTCTACCCGTGTCTAGTTGGTGGGCCTTCGGTGATATACTGTGTTGGGCTTACCTCAGAAACAGAATTCACAGTTTTAGTTGTCTGTCGCCCCGTCAACGCTGTATTGTTTTTCGTTTCAGAGAGGTTTGGTAAACAATCGGTGGATTTACCAAACCTCTCTGAAACGATGACTACCCAATCGGTCCCAAACATTTCCCAACTGTATTGTTTTTCTTTTCTCGTTTGTTCTCAGGATTCCGTCGTGGCCCATGAAGGATTGGACGATGAAATTACACCGATCCACTGCTGCACAAAAAATCTGTGCCATCGTCTTGCCACACTGGACCCAATTGTTTGGATGATTGTGCTGGGGGACGGTGTGCACAATTTCATGGATGGCGTCTCCATGGGCGCTGGTTTCGCCACAGAAATGCGCCTGGGATTAAGCGTGTCCCTGGCTGTGTTGTGTGAGGAGTTACCGCACGAGTTGGGTAGGTTGTGCCGGGTTCAATCGCATGTATATTTATTAGTAGACTGTTCTCCCAGTCGTTCAGCTGTAACACCCTTTCGGTGTCTAGCTGCCATGCCACCCAAAGGAAGCACGAGGGCTGGGCTACTGCCAGGTTGCCCAAGCCTAGACAGGGGAAGTCGAGAGGCAGAGGTGGGGTTCGAACCATGGACCTTCCGGTCAGTAAATTCGCGCTCTAACCACTTGGGCCATCTCGCCCCAGGTTTTTTTCAACTGAGATTGTAGTTTCAGTCGTAGATACTGCGAGATGGCCAAAGTGGTTAGAGCGCGAATTTACTAACCGGAAGGTCCGTGGTTCGAACCCCACCTCTGCCTCTCAGTATCCCAGCCCTCGTGCCTCTTTCGGGTGGCATGGCAGTTAGGCGCCGAAAGGGTGCTACAGCTGGACGATAATAACTGCGTGACACTTACCTAAGCCTCAACCGGTTCAATGAATTCTTGAGCTAAATTAGTTTTTGCTTATGTCCAAGTGTTAGAAATCTTTCTACACGTTAACAGTGTGATAATTGTTTTGTAACTCCACTATTACCCAAGAGGATGCGACAATAACTCCAAGCCTTCGGCTTATAGCTTTTACAGCGCACAGTACCCTTTGTTCGTGGTTCATTGTATTTTCCTGCCCAACTCTGTACAGATACATAGAATGACTGTTGTACGCACTGCGTACAGCTTCTTTTCGGCAGTTTATTTTGAACCGTTCTTTTCGTCACTAACCACTGCAAGCAGTTTCGATTACATATATCTACCTTGGTTGTGACGACATCACAAACCCGAGTTGGAATGGTCAAAAGGAAAAAAGCAATGCTCTGTGATCGCTGGGTGAGCAACTCTGTGAGCGTGGCTTCTGTTGCCACTTGCGGACACGCAGCTGCTTGCTAAGCACGAATTGGATACCAGCTACCCAACTTTGAACACAGGATGAAGTTGTAGTGCGCTCAGCTGATCTTCAGGTTAATTGCAAAGTGCCGTCTACAGGAGATACGTCAAATTTATGGAAACATGGTGCACTACTCTCCTGAGGAAGTAAACGGCAGCATGTCACTTCTCCAGAATTAGAACAAGGGAATTGTGTCATATGCACTGTTGACACAAATTCCTGTACATCAGTGAGCTCTTCTAGCAGTGGTGTGACGAAGATGTAACTTGGAATATCCACTCAGAAACGCTCGCTCGAGCGTGTAGCAACATGATAACAAAGCTGGACCATTGACTAGCATTCTTTTCAATTTAGACTATTTATCACCAGCTGCAGAAACTGATCATCGGAAGCCTGGTCCGCCAGTTACTGCTTGATCTTGTGCCGGATCCCTTCATGCCCGCTTGATGAGTCTCACTAAGGGTGGAGACGCTCGGGTGGCTGGGATTTTCTGGGTCCGAACGTAGGCTTATCGCATTGTTCTTGATGTTATATCTTTGCCATGAACTGTTTTGTCATATTTTGTTGTGCAAGTGAGATGGAGTTTCACCAGGCTTGCAGAAAATACCGGTTAACCGTTGAACGTCACCTGCTCGCGGATTTGCGTAATGCCAACTGAGCACTCAACAAAAACCATTTTTCGAACGATATTTTGGGCGTTCAAGTTCCCCCTTAATCTGGCACTTCTCGTACGGTTACTGAACAATCCCCGGACGGCCCACTACCGGCTTTTGGGTACACTTTGTGCATTTGAAGAGTATTATGAATGAGGAATTCAGATAAACATCCCGTTAGCACTATTCTGACTGGCTGTTTAGGTCCACATAAGTCTTGTTTGTTCTTCAAACGCAGAATAAGTTGACTGGCCATTCGGGGACCACGCCTGCCTGTTGATTCCAAAAAGAACGAATACGATAGTGCACTGCTCAGGAGTATTACCAGATCAAAGAAAGTACTGGGGTATCTTGAATGCCGTTCGCTTAACCTTATTCAATGGTTTGTTTTCTGTCCCGCGAAGGGCGTATCCGAACTTCGAGGCGCGCGGATAACCGTGCTATTCCGGAGCAGCGTTCACGAACAACACGGCTGGATAGTCAATCGGGTCACCTTGACGTAAACAGGGGTTCAAACACTTCACACTGTTGGATATTTTCGACCTGTAAGGGCCAGGTCTTGCAAATATAATACAGGGTTCAGGAAGGCCAAGGGCGCTCTCACCTATCTCTGATGCCTGTCACCCTAGCATGACAACACCTTGTCTATCATAGTTACAATGCTGAAGTACGATAAGTATGTTCAATAGTTCAGCGCCTGCTCGTACCGACTTCCAGTCATCATTTACAGACTATTCAGGCTGCTTTCCTCCCGACGACAAGATGAGTTACTTGCAATACACAATTCGCCAAATAATGCACATAGATCGATAAACGTTTTTTTGTTCTTGAGGAAATAGGACACTCGACACCTTTATTATTTTATTTAGATAGCTGTGCAATCATGTAAATTGTCGCAGGTCTCGAACCATATCAAATTATGTTCATCATATATCAACCAAACTCCGAAGCCAAGTATTTGCGTTCGTTGTCGGGATACCGCCTAAATGCGGTTTGTCACTTGAGACCACGGCGCAGCTACATACGAAACCACTGTAAATCAAAATTCGTCCGTCTTCGTTGCTAAGCCCGAAACCCATAATCATCTGTCTTCTGCCGAGCCGATGAAGTTCGAATATCGTACTCAAAATCCTTCTTAAGCGTCGCAATCCCGAGGTCTATGCTACTCGATCGCCTTACCTTGTATGACAAATATACGGTGAGTTCACGTAATCTTAAGAGGCTCATTTCATCGGCTGCCCGGACTCGGGTACTCGGAGGAGGCCAATGCAGGTAGCTGCACTTGGCTCATTGACCCGCTATAAGAGTGTTATTTTCTTCCGCCTTCAGTGTTTATTCGTCAGATCAGACACACTGACATTTTCATACGACAGGGTTATCTCCAGCAATTTTCTGCGCAGTACGCCTGCTCCACAATCACGTGTGCTGCGTATGTCTGGAAAACCAAATCTACGTTGTAGGATTCAGTACTGTGCGTCCTTCTGCGAAGAAATGGATTTTACGAATCATCCCAGCCTTTCCTCATTTTACCACCGAGGTCACGTAGTTCTTCTACCCACCAGATGCTTGGATTCTCGTCGCGTTGATGGGCACCAGGTTATAAAAATTCTCCTATGAGCAATTCTGAAAGCCGAATTCGTCAGCTGCAACCGCCATTTAGCACAGCTCTTTTGTATGTCCGTCAGTACAGCGGTTTATTATATACATTGCAGGGTGGAGTTTGCAATGGGCCTACTTTTTCGGCGTCGCAAAATACATTATACCTAGTAAGCGAGTACTAAATCGCATACAGATTTCCTGAGCTATCTTGTGTGCACTCATTTTTATCTCGTTAAGTGATATTAACGTGATGGTCTCCTGCTCACCATCTAGTCGACTTTTCCAACACACGCGTGAGTTGACACATGCCGTTTGGCTTCTGATTTACACATATGTGAATCTACCATTTGTTTTACTAACGCCTTACATAACATACACCGTGATGTTTTGAAACTGCTGTCTTTTAATAGACTTCTAGATTGATTATTCAGTTCCTTCGCCTCTTCTCCACAGGTGATATCGCTGTGTTGCTGCGTTCTGGTCTATCTGTTCCAATGGCAATCCTGTTCAATTTCTCCTCCGCCTGCAGTGCCTACCTCGGTTTCTTTGTGGGTTTCTATTTAGGCGACATGCCAAATGCTACAGTGTACATTTTCGCAATTACCGGTGGATTCTTCCTTTACATCTCTTTGGCAGATATGGTGAGTCATCGATCTCGATCCCCTCATACTTCAAGCCATCTCCATGTGCCGATGTTTCCTCAAGCAGCCGCTATTCGGGGGCCTTATTGTTTGTTGTTTACTTGACTTCGTAACTCCGTTGCAGTCCCTATCCCTCTAGCGGGCGTACTTTCGATCGATTCCTTTCAGTGCCTATTTCAACAGGATTAGTTTCTAATCACCTGATGGGAATTGCAAGCACCGATTTTTGGCAAATTCCACTAGGACGTAGTGTTGCAACGTAGGTGAGAGAGCGCTTCATAGCAGGCAGTGAAATAGCCTGGTTCTATAATTATTTGCATTATGAGGTATAGGGAGCATGTGGAGACCAGAAAAATCGACAGACGAAGGTTTTGTACATTTGGATATATCAGACGGTTTTAATATATAAGTGACCTTTAAAGACAGCTGGGAGCTGAAGAGTCGGGACTACCAACATTCAAGATTACAATGTACTCAAGATCCAACAAATCAACTCAACATTGGAGGTGGCGAAAGTTCTATACACACGAACTAAGACGGAACCAAGCGATAGGGTTGTCACGTTCAGTCATGGTAATAGTTGTATTCTGCTTACACCTCGGTGCGGAAAACTGTTGTTAGGCGACGTGGCTAGAAGGCATACGATTACCAACCCGTAGAACCGTATTCTAGGTCCAACTTGGTGTTGACCAAGAACCGTGCCTGTTTGCTGATCGCACTGCGCAGCAAATGCACCCTTACGTCGTTCGCTAAAAAAATGCCCATAGGCCGCTCACCACATACATGCCTTCCAGTAAATCCAACATATATCCTGTTGGCCTTATTGACTACTCCACTGATATTGCGCTGTCAGACAATGTTTATTCTTGAATTCGGGGTCTTCAAGCAAGGTAAAGTGTGTCCAACACATGCACCAGTCGATTGGTGCAACCCAGATTACTGTACGCTTTCTCAGCTTGTTGGCTAGATACATTTTACCGTTTGTGTATCTTAGGCGACTAGCGCAGCGTGTCAGGAACAGCATCGGGACTCTGAAAGAAGAGTGAATGACACGCCAATGGCGTGCGAGAAACAAAAGCATCGATGTGTGAATACACAAGCTCCGGATGGCCGGTAGCCTCATGATGACAACGGTTTGAGTAAAAAAAGATCTTGAAAGCCGCCTGGGAGCTTAATATCGGAAAACAACCATGACCAATACCGTTTCGATTGAAGAATAGAGCTCATTCGCGCCATTCCCAGAGGATTAATGACTACAGCTTCCACGGATGGTCGTATTGTAGGAACACTGTGCTTTCCGCTTGAGTGTAACATAATCCTAAATGCAATCGTGAGGTTGGGTAGTATAGCAAGAAATCGAACGGGAACCCTGACTGAACCGATTGATCGAGGCAAATTATGGAATGGCTTCGGTGTGTCCGTAATTTGATATTATAATCCGCTTGGTGTGACAGTAAAAAGCCCCGGGTATAAAGACCAGGGCGAATGCGCGACAGGACATCGGTTAACATTCCAGTATGCGTATACAGCCCATGTTCATGTATCCATCAGCCCGTGTGTAGCTTCGGTGAAAATTGGTCTACTTAGCTCTTTCGGGCCAATCGACGATCTATCCGACCATTCGATCACCTGTACCAGTGTGCAATTCGCTGGAGGTTTGATATGCTATATAAGAATGTGCACAATCTGTTTCCGCTCGCACTCACAAGTGTTGACTGTTTGTTTGTGACCGGATTTCCTTCTCTCTGCAAACCTTCTCAGATTAGCACCCGTGTGGAAAAAAAACCGTTCGGTGCATTGGCAACTGTTTGCAAACTTTTCGGAATTATCATAGCCAAGTGTCGGAGAGTGATCTAAGGAGGGACTTCCCAACAGAAGCTGTGTATTTTTCATAGGTCTCGTCTTTTAGAGATTTGAGTTGCCCCTTGGCGGTTACACCTTTGTTGCAAGAAATTCGAATTGTCCCCATTGTGGTATGCTTTATCTCTTCCTTTCGTTTGCGGCTCCTTAATGGTGGCAATAAGCTACTTGGTTTCCATGCGCAGTATAAAACACCATGACCATAACCCAGACATTGCCAATATACATCTGAGTTCAAAGATATCCTACCTATCCTTGTTCATATGTTGTTTTTTCCTTTACGCTCCTCCTGTCCCGGCTGTTGTTCCCGGAAACAGCTTCCAGAACTGCGAAAATCTGAAGACCAATGTATGGAACAAGGTCAAACTGTTCTACCCATTTTCCTCATTCATTTTTTTGGTATGGTATTTGGATTCGGTTGCGTGACAGCGATTACAATGGCGGGAGAGTATATTGCTCTTTGACTCTATCGCTCCTCTGATAGCGAACCAGTAATGAGAGCAACAAGCACCTCTCCATCTCTCCCATTGGTGAAACAACAAAAATCCACTTAAGAAATGCCGGTCATTTATCGAGATCTGGTTCAGGCTTTCAGGATCAACTGACGATAACTATACTTTCAATGTTCTTTTATACATATTTTACCAGTTCTATCTGTATACGCCCGATTCCCCTATCGTATACCAGCCCTACTTTTATTTGTCTCCTACTAGTCCTGTTTATCGGGATTCCAGTCACAACCATGTTGATTAATTCGACCTGTCGTTTGTGCTTGGAAAGTTTGGGAATACTCAGTACGGCAAGACCGAACCTAGTCTGTACTAAACACTAGCAGTCGCCTGGACAAATATCATACAATTAAGCTATTTCAAACTGGATTTGGCGCTATACATAATATATTTTGACGTGAATTTATTTTGTGGTGTTTAAGCTCCCGCAGAACTTCCGCCTCATACTGTGTGATGGATGTATCGAAAAGATCCAACCTCATTGTTTGCAATCACCATTGCCACTTCCAGAACCTATTTCGTGGGTTGAAGGTGTACATACTACTCTTTGAATTAGATTTTATATGTGTAATCGAAGAGGCGACTGTCGTTTGTAGATCTTCTGATAGATTCCATTTTAAGTAGTGGTGATATTTTAGGGATACGGTCGGGACTTCATCCTACAAGTGATTTCAGTCGATGCTGACAAGCCCTTCGTAGCACATGTATGAAGTCGCTTTTTTGAATCTCCGTAAATGTTCGTGAGATAGAAATTGCTGATGACACCTAATATGGATCACACACCTCTGCCTTTCATCCTGGATAGAATACACTCACCGAACCAGATTTTGATTGGGGGTTAGGATCGGTCGATTATAAGCACTGTAAAAAGAAACTCTCTGATGCAACACTTACTCTGTACCGCTGGAAGAGATCTGCAAACGTTACAAACAACCCAGCTCTGACTGTGTTTCGGAGGGTCACTTTAGTCTCGCCATAGCAAAACCGAGCTAGTTTACGACAAAGACTAACAGTCGTACACCATTGAAGGGAATGTGCAACAGCGACGTCTCAGTTGTAACCTTTGACTGTCGAGAATTCGTGCTTTAAACCGAAATTGGTTCAGACATAATCGTTAACAATCACCACGAATGCAATGCATCGGTAGGAAGTTTAACTGCCGTACAGCCGTCGATAACTTTTACCAAAGGTTTTACTAATCAAGAGTGAGGACTCCTTATGGTGGAAGCATCCAGGATCCGCTATATAGCACGCTGCTTTGACTCAAAAACCTGCCGCCTACTTTCAGTTTTCGTCGGGAATGTAATTTAGCATACGAAACTGTATTATGCAAAATATTTGATGAAACATTGTTAAATAACGCGACTAACGAGGATAAGTGGAATTTACAAGTGGTCATAGTTTTCGGGACGAGTACTACGTCTGAAGTTGGGCCAACAAGGCTTGCACCTTCGGTATAACCTCCGAAAATTCGGCCAATGTTTGACACCGAGTCCACAGCTGTGTTAAGTGATGAAGGAAGCCAGCGGAACGGATCATAGCGCGGGCCTGTAAATGGGGACGACATAATGGTGATTGGTGGGCCATAGTAAAAAAAATAACTATGAGTAGTTTTCGTCGAGAAAATATACTGCGACATCTCCAATATCATGTCAACTGAAACGTAAGACGGCCTTTGTTCAGCGCATTCAGGTGAGCGATAGCACAAACAAGAAATATCTTTGAATCTCCCACTAATGCTAGTATAATCTGCGGAAGAGTGTATTTCGTCAACTACATATACTTGGATGTTCAAGAATAAGAAGTTTGATGAGCCCTGAGTGCTTACAACAGCCTTACGAGTGCTGCGATGTGTCGAAACTACTTAAATATACCAATCAGTAGCGAAAAAACTCAACCTTGCCTTTTCATTCCCGTGAGCGAGGGCTTGAAGTACACTTACGCCCAGTGTGACCAGGCGCACTCTATGTGGATCCTGTTCCGAGCGGAGTAGTAGTCCCTTGGCGCACTCGATCGTTTGTGTGTCTGTGAATAAAGCAGAACCAATCGAGGCCGTCAGTGAACTAATTCCTGGAGTTAGTGTGACTTCGAAACATCCACGAAAAACGACCTCAATCTCACCTCCGGTTACAAATCGAGCCTTGAAAGCTGTGCTTGTACATAGGTTTCTCAGGGTAAGCAATGCTGTCTCTCGAGTGTATCCCTTCAGATAGAGCACGCAGTTTTCAACCAGTTCAGGAATCCCTGTAACGAAAGATACCGTATGTGCAGTGTGAAAAAGTGGCGGGACAAAAGGTACATTGGTCTCACCTGAAGGTTAGGATGCTGTCTCATTACTCCAGGCGAATAAATGGCACGATGGTATGACTTGTCAGTTAACAATGCGGTGCACGCGTGGATAATGGAAGTGCATCACTGAAACTAATGGTATAACGGAAAAGGTCATCTCGAGCAACTGCTGAGGAAGGGTAACTAAACTCTTCGATTACGGAGTCTGATAAGCATGGCGCGGGTTTGGCGCTTCCGAACGTTAGCCTTCCACTCCCGTGTATTTGTTCCTTACATTCACATAATGGAGGCAACCGCAGCTGGGTAGGACTTGCTCAATAGCTGCTTCATGGAACAGGTCAAACAGTATCTTTTCAAGCTTGATGCTGTTTTCAAAAACAGTGCTGAAGCATTTGAGACGACGATGAAATAGGAATCGACTAGTAAGTATCTATTTCAAAAAAGTTTGGAACATAGGAAGATTTATTACTGAGCAGCGTTCCGCTTTAACGAAAAAGCTTCGTCAGATCGAGCAAGTTACTGTAATGGTCGATTTGGAGGCGGAGCTTTGCGCGGAATATATCCACCGATTGTCTACAACACTTTTCCGAAGTGATAAGGCTGCGATAAGTTGAGGCATGATGAAGTGAGTTATTCTTAAGCGACAACAGAACAAACCAAGAACCTCTCATGTTAACGTTAGAACCGCTTACGTGGTTGACTACAAAGCACCTGTTGACCATCAGCGGTGAACGACAGGTTAACCAGCAATTGAAGCCATAAGGAGAGCATAAATTGCCCACGTCTCGACTTCGAAAGGACTCGAGGTTCTAATACAGCGCACCGATGGAGCACCTTTGTCTGAAATGGAAAAACAATACAAACAACTACATACGAACACCAAGCTACTACCAGCTAAACTCAAGTTGACGTCTTGCCCTGGAAGTCTAGTGGCCTCTCTGGTACACAAACCAAAAACGACCGACTTGATACGTCATGACTGTGTAGAAATCATGCGTTTCCAATAGCGCCAGGATAAATCGCGAATGTGAAAGTCTATTGAACACAATCGGATAAAACAAACACTGACCTTGATCAAAACAGATCGTGCTTCAGTCGACCAGACCAAATTAGCCAGTAACTGATAGACAAGTCGGGAAGTTACTTCCTCGCTCAGCATTGGCACATCATTGCTGATATCGGAGCGTGCAAGAGATCGGGCTGTAGCTGGGAGATTCGCATTTGAGCCGGTACGACTACTCGTTGTGAGGGCAAACTTGGGAAGCAACTGACACAACAGCTGAACCAATGAACAACCGATCAAGGATGAACTTGAGGTATCCGATGGGGCGTTAGATTGTTCACTTCGACCTGGAGATACAGAGAGATGGGTTGAATAAGCAGATGGAGACTTATCTTTTGCATTCTGTGGTAATCCCGCAGATTGTTTTACGTTAAGGCTCGTCAATAACGCAGAGGTGGTCGTACATACTATTGATAATACTCCTGTTGCGTGCTGGTCAGTAAACAAATGGAGTCCGCATAGAACGGCCGAAAAACGATCGTCCACGACATCAGAAAGAATGCTGAATGGAAGTATTGGGCGTGCGTAGCAATCGGACTAGGACCAACTAGCAAGTTACTTTTCAAAGGTATTCTACAGCTGTGGGAAGTTTTCTGGTGTAAAAGTTCCATATTTACTACAATTCGTTTCGCCTTAGATTAGGTTGTAGGACCTATCGTTCAAACATATGGTTCAACCAGCAACAACCTATCGGCCGATTGCTATATTTACTGACCATACAACCTGCCAGCTTTCATTTGACTGCACCGAATTACAGAAACGGGTGAACGGACGTCTATTAATTTCTGAGTGATTGAGCTTTCACAAAATGGACCAAACTGAACAAGATGAAGTAGAAAACTGGTTTGTTTTAACCCTCACTTCTACTGACTTGGCATGAAGTTATTAGCGTCGTCCAAGGCAAAACAGGCATCCCTCCGATGCAGCCCAGTAAGCTATTGACAAGTGGAACTCTAAAACGGCTGAGTTCAAATGGGGAGGAGACATGAACCACTCTGTTAAACGCAACAGTGAGGCACCGACATCCAGGGAGCGTTCGTCTGGTTGTGAATGAGCCGAGTGACCAACCCTATAAGGCTGAAAGGCCTCGCAGGTCGACTGCTGCACTCTGACTCGAAATACAAGGTCCACGAACAGCATTCACGGAACCGAGCACTAACATCATTTGTGACCGGTGCAAACCCAAACAACGTACGAAAACCAATCCGCCCGGGATCTTCGTTTTCGGGATGAGGAGCACGTGTAATTCAGCTGAAGGATCGAACTGTACAGCTTGACGACATGCGACGCTAAACCATTCATACCAAGTGTCCCAGAGTTTGACAAAAATAATTTGCAGGATATGAAGTCATCGAAGTTTAACGAGAAACGGGATGTATTAACTATGTGAAATTAAAAACACATTGGCCTGGAATCATGAATCTCTCCAAACGGTCCCTCCTCCAACTCAAAACGAACTCCACAAGAGGCGAGCGAACTGCATAGTTCACTCGCTCGGGAATAAGTATCCCTTATTGGAAAGAAGGGTGAGGTGAGGTGGAAACCTCATGAATTGGGGAGTAGTAAGCCTCTAGAAAAATAGCTCCACCTCTCGTTCTGAATAAACAGCTAATGATGTATAGCTCAAGACTTCCGACCATCCGCTAAGTACATATTAGAAAATGAAATGTTGCCTGATGGATTAAAGATCGACACTTGGCCAGTAGATGAATCCACAAGAAAGTGCACTTTGAAATATCGGTTAAACGGGATATGTATAAGCAGAGGACTACAACTTATCGCATCAGGAACGGATCAGGTTCGCAATTCATGGCAAACGGGGCATTTTTAAAGCACCAAATTACCTGTGCTAGGAACAGTTCCTGATTTCACTCTCCGACCAGTTCGTGATGTGTTTTCTGCCTCTCGTTTCACACTAGGTGTAAGTAATCCGTGTAACGTAGCCGCTTGAACCACATTCATTCCTTTGGCCAAAGCAGATGCTCCATATGGATAGTCCGCTGTGAGATTGGTAAGAAGGCTGAGAAGTGCATGCAGGATTCGGTTATCTTGAAGGCCGAGTGGCCAGAGCTGATACGCCAACTGAAACCAAAAAGGACTAGAACTTACAGAAGGAATGTAGTGTTCAGAAAAATGCGAGCAGATGCGCCCGTGTCCAACATCTCAGTCAACAATATGGCTACCTGAATGAGCCTCAGTAAGCTTCCGCCACAGTGTCATTTTTTTTTACTGCAAATCGACTGTGCGCTTGTGTTGTCCGTTCTGTCAACTCGCTTCGGCCGATGCAATGTTACACTGGTATTCGTCATAATAGCACACTTGCCTACCGACACTTGCAGTGTTCTGCAATCACGGCTTGTGCAACTGATAAGACTTGCCAGTACGATAAGTAAGCTAAAATATGGATAAAGTAAACCCCCAGGAGCGAGACGGAGCGCTTCGGCAGGGATATCTAGCTTGAGAGTTCGCAATAGTGATCTCCCTCACTCGCAACCAAGTCTGAAGGTTAGGGCGAATAGCTTGCTCAGTGCTTGTCTCTCTTGAGCTACAGTCTTCTCATTTTTCATACCGCATCCCATCATCAAAAGTGTCTTTTCAGTGATAATAAACAAACAAGCAGAGCAAAACGTTCAGTTTCAGCACATGGAAAGATTGTCACCAGATCGCAATCCACATCCCACTTAGTCCAGCCTACTAAAATGCTTTCCACTTAAACCTGCTAAAGAATCCCAGAACAGAAAGCAAAAGCAGTTTCGTGCCACAGTAAATACAGCAAGACCCATTAGAAGTGCTCGTTGATTCAACCGGTCACTTCAGAAAGTTTTGCAAACCAACGTCTTTTGCATTCTAGCATACGCAAACCACCTAACTGGCTGGTCACGGACAGTGAGAAACAATGGCAACGATGCTGTGCAGTTTTAAACGAAGCAATATCATATGATTCCAAAGCAGGTTTGCTGAATTCAAACACCACAGAAGTAACGCGGACAAGTTTGGCACAGACACGACGAACGGTATAAATGAAATGAAAAATACCTGCGGGAAACCAACATCAATTGCGCGCTTCTTGGCCTCGGGGTGGACATAAACCAAATTGTGCACAATCTCGAAATTCGCGATGAGCTCTTCCGTCAGATTGGTCCAAGTCACTGTGACTTGCCGTAGGTTCGAATAAGCCTGGTTGCGAGCGCTACCAGGGCGACGAACATCAGTTGAACTGGAACTGGCCGTGATGCAACAAAGGTCTAACTTTGCTTGTAGCAGTTGTATGTTGATGACGAGTTCTTCCAGCAGTCCTTCTGTAAACAAAACAACGTACAGACAGATCAAGTCGTCACAGAGGTGAAAAATCACAGACGAACACTGGTCGAATAAGTCGGTTATTCTCACCTTCTAATGCTATTTCTTTCGCCGACCGGCAAACCCCAAGCAAAGTTCGTAGTGCGGTGAGAAGCGTTCGCCGATAGTTGATCACAGGGCTTGGGAGTTTGGAGCTGACTAGCAGAGAAAATGGGTGTTGCGCGGAGGAAGTGCTAATCTGATCGGTGGAGACGAAATTCGATGTGACCAGCGAAACCAGTCTGTGCATAAGTCTGGACAGGGAAGCTCTAGCATCAGGTCCAGCATCCAACGCGCATATAATCGGATTAGATGAGAGTGGTCGATGTTTTGAAAGACTCACGATGAGAAAACAGAGTGCAGAACGTGCGTGTCGGCAGAAAACTGAACTGTGGTAGGGTGAAACCGTGAGAGAAGAGTAAATCGAGTGCACAATACAGCAAGATGGTGGCTTACATACGGTTCCATAGCACAGAGTCATTACCGGGTGATATCATTTTCCCTAACCGTAACAAACGTGGAACAAGGATAAGAAACTGTGACATGTATACATCACTGTTGCTTAACCTACAGTGCTCCCAACAGAATGTAATTTCACCACACTAGACTTGACATAAAAGATGTAGCTATAGGTGCTGAAGATGGTATTTCCTCAAACAGCCCTAGTGTGCGATTTTTACAGGAATAAGACGTTTTCAAAGTAACTGATCCACTTGAAAGACACGGAGGCACTTTTCCGAAAGGTTCCCACAGCTGTCCCCGAACACCACATTCCACGCTCTTCCTCAAACACTTCTTTTCATGTAAATTTCTCCTATAGGCCGTACTGGAGTAAGACTGCCATTCAGCTCACCTTGCAAATTTAATTCAACCTGTGCCGGACATCTGCAGAACACTCTATAGCTCACTGCTCTCGATCCAGCAATGTGGATCTCAAAAGGGATGCAAATCCGTAACCTTTATCAGTGAGTTTAGACATCCTTAGCTAGGGCCACAAATGGCTGAGCAGATTTGTGGTGTACTTTCCGTAGCCTGATTAACTACACACACTGATGATCCGTCGTCCGAAGACTGTGAGTTCAGATCTGTTTCCGGATTCGTCAGAAACGTGCTGTTCATGGCTCTGGATAAGGAAGAACAGGACGTACGGCGAGTGTATTTCGACTTTTCAGTATAGGTGGACTGAGATTAGAAGACGCTGGTGAGAGAAATACCATAGCACTGTAGATATAAATTATTACAGGGAGTGAATAGGTATCGAGGAAACCTCAATAACGCACCTATTTTGAACAGATGACTTCAGTTCTGCCTCCGCATGGTCAACAATTGCAAGGATGACATCCAACCACGAATCAACGTAAGCGGACAGCGGTCGGAGAATGAGACGCACCCAAATATTCGCACTCTTCTCGTCTTCTTCAGATATCATGAGAATACAAGTCAACAGAAGGAAAATTTCTTGCCATAATGGAAACAGAAATTCTGCACATTCTGAAATGGGGTAAATAAGTTCAAGACGATTAGGATAAGGTATTTTGTAGAAACACAGCGGTTCGAATGGACCAGAAGTCATAACTTTTTGACACTTTCGGAGGGACTGTAGCAAGCGAATGACATCCGATTCACAATAAGTTCATTGCAAACCAAAAATGAGCGACTTCGGAACACCAGAGTAAAGAAGAGGGGAGTGGATGTTTGAACGGGTAGAGTAGTTTGATGCTCGCTTTAATTGGGGGTGAGTGAACCAGACACATATGTGCACGTGTGACAAAATGAAATAGTGTTTTGGGTATAAGTAATTAGTATTAGCCATGGATAGGCAAGATTAGACAGCTAGAAAAGATCTATATGTGGCGCTTCATGTCAACACGCTATGCCAGATAAGTGGTACGTCTGCGCCATCCGACCGGTTCACTACGTTTGGTGTTTGGTTGACTTATGGGACTTCTGTTAGAAGCCCTTAGAAATCGGGCTTCAGTACTGTGAGCCGATCGAAATTCGCTCGATGATCAGGCAACAGTGTATGAGCAATTGAATCATGCTCTAATTTATGCCATCCTTAGGTTGTTTCTTGCAAGGGCGTCTATTTTCTTTCACTAAGTGTGTAGCTGTCCAACTAGTATAACAGAGAGACACCCACCAGTCGCTGCATTATGGTCTGTGGACATAGTGTATAGTCTGTCTGTTCCATCAGCGAATAAGTGTGCTTCAAATGGACCAGGTCTTTTCTAGCGTATTCATCGCTTGAAATACCACTCTGATGGGTCTTCTGTGGGGGACACGACCTTCGCAAACCACCGCCTAGGTACTGCATAAACGGTTATGGCTAACCCGCTGGATGTGGTTAGGAAAAGTTCTGTGTGACCTTTAGCCCCTAGAAACAAAGTAACCACTTCAGTCCCTTTTTCCACCAACCCAATGGAGCTAATTAATAGTTCTAAGTTTCGACAACACGTTGAATAGTATAATGTCCAAACCAGAAGACGTTACCAGTATGTTTTACACTTCGGATCAGTCTGGCCAAAAATCGTGCGTCTGAACCCAGTTGTGCGCAAGTAGCTTTATTCATAGAAGCTTCACATCTTAAAACCCGAAGGCAGGCGGCGAAAGCAGACGATAGATGGACGATACCGGTGGACCATGGATTAGAAGGATCATGTGGGATATCGACGCGGCTGTTACTGGTTAACTGGGGCCCTTTTGTGTGCGGAGTTATCTTCAGCAAGACTTCCAAGAGATCTGAAACGGACAATTGACGTCAAAGATACGAAGGTGGTCAGAAAGAGTACACTGTGAGGGAGCGTGTTGAAGACAAAATTAGTAGAGATAACGCCTTTAAAATCCTGAAATAGATTCACCAAGTCTTGTATGAGACAATGTTAGCGTATTTTCACCGCAAAAATGCTCCACACAGAAAAGTTAAGCATAAAGGTTGTGCGACAAATCGGGTTACTTTAGTCAGGTATGCAAAGCTGTCGTGTTTCAACTAGCAGAACAGGATATGAAATTTGTACCGATTCAGTACAAAATCTAGTGCAAGTGGAGAAAGGTCAGTGTCCATCGTGCAATGGATCGGCAAGGTAGATTTCCAAGCGTCAGTATATTGAACAATAATCAATAAGAATGCTAAAACTAGTTTTCTGTGTTTCGATTGGATCAGGTAATATGAAAATCCCGAAATGGAATTCTCGAGGAGTACAGGGTTTCACTACACAATGAATAGCCAAAACCAATAAGAGTGATCCATTAGTTAACAGGCGAACTGCAGGACGACATAAGGTTTTTTACGCCATTCAATTGAGTTGATAATAGGATCAACAAACAATGGTGTTCGAATGCTTTATGATCAGAGCTTCAACGATGCTTTCGAGAAGGTCCTCACGTTTGTCCTACGATAACTGTTCAGCAAGTCATTTCGTTGAACTAGAGCTGTTTACAACCAGATGCGGGTTAGGATTAGCTACACACCGTGTTGTACCGAGTTTCAGAAGCACCCGACTCCTGATTAGGTGCTATGTGTAATCTAACAGAACTCTTGGTTCGCAGGTTATTCGGTTGAATTCACCATTATCGAACTATCAGCGCACCAGTTCAACACAAGAACGAGTGAGGAACCCAAATTACACTAGACGGAACATTAATCACTGGATGCAAATGAGTGTTTGTCTGCACACAGTTCAACCTGATGTCAAAGTAGGAACTAAGCTTAATGAAAATTCGGGGATTAGGCCTACCTGATGAAGAAGGGTAAAAACGGTAGTGGGTTATCCTAGTTTCCACCTACCGTATCAATAGTGTCGTATCCATGAAAGCACTTACTCGGATCCACGATATTCATCAGTAGAGAATGGATTCGGTAGCGAGTCAGTTCAGTGGATATGATATACGGCAAATGATGCATGAGATTAGTCAACAGCTGACAGATTGAACCGACCAAGAGCGGAGTGCACAAGGACCCACTGGCAGCTGAATCAGAACAAATGGTTTCACTGTGCACTGTTTCAGTGGGAACCCGATTGGGGCATTGCTGATTAGTTGTACCAACGATCTGTGGAGTAGCGTGCGTGGATCCCTTGGGGATTAAGAGAGAGGTACACGTGTCAAAGGTGGTCAACATGTGTACGGCGCGGTACGGAAGCACAAGATGGAATGGAACAACACCAAGATGTTTGAATGGTTCTGGAGGTAACTCGAAGCACGTAAATGCCCATTTTTATAAGAACCGCCAGTCTAAGCAATATAACTAGAGAGGAATTTTTTGGCAATTCCCAGTACTCGACACTGTGGATACAACTATTTATCAACTGGGTTTTCACAAGAGACTCAACTGAATCTCTCGTTTATGATATTTTTCAACTAAATGTGTTGCACAAAGGCCGTCTCATGTTTCAGTTGGTATGATATTTGAGAATATGATAAACGAGAAAACCCAGTTGATTTGCAAATGAGTGTATTTGTCGAGAGCTGTCCAATTTGGGTTCAAGTAGAACGTGTAAGGTCGACGGAAACTTTGGAACTGTGCCTACTTGATGAGCCCAAAAAGGGCGAAACCGGTCGTGAGATCTCGAAGAGTTTTCAGCAAACTTATGAGTAGTTTCCTTTATGAAAGTAATTTTTGCCCTAATAAGAAACCCCGATCTAGGAGAGAGCGTTCTGCATTCTTTACAATTTGATTTCCATATACTAGCAATCGAGCAGGAAGCATTTTGCGCCTATATTGTAACACGTAAAGGTAGACAAAACAATCACAGTTTCAGCTGTGGCTTAAACCTCAGTGCTTTACCTAGAGAAATAAGCCAATTTCCGCTCATCCTAAAAAAGCCAAGACAGAGCAAGTTTACATTAATTTTCCACTCTGTGATTTGACGGCCGAATGATATTCTTATAACTCCTCCACAGAACGGCTTGTCTTTCGCCGGAACGACCAAGGTGGCGTATCTTAGTAAGACGGGATAGGTCGATTCGAAGATTATGATTGTGCAGCTTACTGCACATTGTCGGGTAAAATGCACGGTCCGAACCAGAGAACAATGCTATCAGAAAAGATTGCTCCCAAAGACAACGTGCTCTAAAAAGGTGAGCGAGCTGGTTTGATGCCATTCTTTGCATTACGATAGACAGAGTGCCTCCCACATAACTCCTTCCAAGAAGATAACAATCCAGTCACCCGGGTTGAAAAGTATCTTCTGTGCACATGCCATCCCATAGCCAAAATTAGGCCTTTAGTTTGCAATTCTGGGAGTATCCATGTAATGCCACCGAATCAGTGCTACGGCACGACTTAAGGTGAGACCACCATAGCGCACCTACCAGCGACCGGAGACAGTTGCCCCATGGAACTAATCCTGTAGGACACTTATACGGGCACGAAATTTCATCATGGTTGAATGAAACACGGCATTTCACGCACACGTTCCAAGGTCGGAAATGCTACTGATTGTGGTAGAAGCAGTGTTTTGAGACGCTGTCTTGATCAGTACTACATTGAAAAGTGCAGCTTTCTCTAAGCCTGCGACACACTGCAAGCATAATTGTACCGTAAGAAGATATTGACTAGACGTGTCCACCCTTGGAAGACATGGACTTAGAATCATGAACAGATTTCATTATGTTCCCAAATACCATTTGGCTGGCTTGTGTCCAACGACGGGACATGATGCCTAAAAAATTAACGAAGGGCTACACCATTCCACAGGAGTGGGGTCACAATGTCCTACTGCAGAAATCACAACCAACCAAGCAGAAGTATTCTGTTCCTTGAATATTTTATTTAGTTCACAAGGGCCAAATGCAATTATCGTCAAATTCAGTCAACAGGATAATTGACAACCACGACATCCGACTTTTATTCTGTTACTCGTTCAATATGGTCACTATCTAGGTTTATTTCTGGTAAACTAGCAGGATAGCTCCTTAGTGTATTTTCTTCATACCGAGATTTTATTATCATTATTTGTTCACCTGTAACAACCTTTCAGTGCCTGGCCGCCACGCTAACCGAAGGAAGCACGAGGACCGAGATACTGCCAAGTTTCCCAAGCATAGAAAAGAGATGCCGTGGTTGGGTTCGAACCACAAACCTTCCGGTCAGTACGTTCGCTCCTTAACCACTGAGCCATCTCGAGCTCATATGAGAGCCTATATCAAGCTTCATATCAGTTGGCATCTACAGCAGCTGGATGGAAAACGTTACAAAAGTACGGCACAAACCATTCACCTTCTACAAAAGGCACGATTATGGTCGGTTCCGAGGGCACATAATGTTCAGAGAAAACACTATATCCTTGTCTGCTCCATCTACAGCCTTATAAACATGTGCTAAACGATTACAGACACAATCCGCACAATAAGCCAGGTACGACTGACAATCGCAATGCCGTAACACAGCTCCAGCAGCAGCTCAACCTGTGTATTCCTTGTAGGGTCTTCTCCGTTCATCATTCTCGTCTCTCATCGTGCCAAATGCGATTGTCTTGTCTTTACCAATTATCCATAAAGAAGCGGGGTTAATGGACCTAATGCTAACTTACACCCATATGCGATGGATATTGGCAGAGTCCGGATGAAAGTCCTTTCCAGCGAGAAGGTTCCATAACAGGTTGCGGAAGATACGCTGCCAAGAAACGATGAAGGACTTGAAACAACTTTTGTCCTATCACCAGATGTTGTAGAGCTGGTAGTCCTAGAAGACAGAGCTAGGGTTGCACACAAGTAGAATGATGGCGTTAGAAGTTCGAAGAATCAATCGAAACAAAGTAAAAACCAAATTACAAGTTAGTGTTGTGAACGTTGAAAGTGGTGCATAGTGCTGGACTTGACGTGAACTACAATAATAAAAACTAGCAAACGTGTTATTTTGCTTCGAAGTGGATTCAGGAACGATTGGTTGAATGATTGTCGGGCATAAACATTTCTCATTTCAAAGACTGCAGACACATGTCAGTCTTTCAGCAAACATACTGTTCAAAGTTTCCACATGCCTATCATAGCAGACATAAAAAGCAAAAAAGGCCACAGAAACGATGGTCCTCTATAACTGATGTCAGTGGTTCTTCAGGGTAAATGGGGCAGAATTGTTCAAAATGAGCGTCACATAAATTGAAAATATTTTGACCTGTGTAGCTGGCATATACTCATCAAAAGTGGAGTTCCCACAGTTACACTGAAGACCCAGGTTACCACTCTTCACAACATGTTGGGTTTCTCATGGTTTCATAAGCTCCAGTAGTGCTTAGTGTTGTGTGGCACGCGTTGTCTCACTGGCTGCGATAACCCGTAGATCAGTAGGATTCAATAAACCTAGCTCTCTCTCTCAGCTACTAACTACCCTGATAAAATGTGAACTGGTTCCATCTTACGGCCATTTTGACCAGCCTATCCCTCATTTCACTACTGAAAGTGACGTTGTTGGTTGGAACCATGGTCTGTCGCATTCGATTTATCAGCAAGACTGTTCTGCTGACTTCTCCACTGTCGGTGTGCTAAAAATGTAGTGCACCAACTCACATGTACAACCGCTGACAAAAAAGCTTCACGGACTTTGTCGTGTTGAGTAAAAGTAAGTCCCCAGAAAGGGACCAGCTGGGAGAATTAAAATCTGGTTCCCCAAAATAAACAATAATGATGTAGTGTCACCGTCTGTGTGCCCTGAAGTGATGAGAATGCAACAAACAGACAATTACTTGAGTACCGTGGAAAACTTACCCCACTAGAATGGTCGGAAAAACACGGCAGAATCGTATCACGTGGTACTGTAGAGGTGTGAATTAGCAAAGGTTGGCTTGTCGTTGTTACCGTATTTAACTGTTGAACACCACCTTCAACGAACAGTTCACTGAACCAAGGCCGAAGATAGCCTAACAGTTCCGCAAAGTTATGCCGCAATTCATTCGAATCCAGTTCGGAATTAAACAAATCACGCAAATCCAAAACGTCGGAATCCTCTTCTGCTTGCGTACTGGTGGTCAATGTGGGTCTGTCCCCTGCAGATATCGCAGTATTGGCACCGGGTGCAGAAGGGGCCTCATTCAAAGCCTCTGTATCAGTGGACGCACGTTCCTCAGATGATAGTGGTCGACCACTCGAGGAGAAATGAGTTTGCAGACTGGGCGCTTGAGGTACCGAACGATAAGTGCTCTCAACCGACGGGAGAACAAAAATTCCCGACCTATTAGAATCAATGGGCAAACTCGTGAGGTTTGTCAGCATGTCCACAGCGTGTGCATAACAAGAACAAGCTTCTTTCTGATCGAACAGAGTGGATATTGCAATGCACCAAAGCCGACCACCAGAAGGTGGAAGTGTCCGTGATCGGGTGGCAAGCAGAGTTTTTGTGTCTACTGACGGTTCGAATGATGTGAAGTCTCGGGCCCAATCTGGGATTAGGCAAATGCGACTGAGGATACAGAGACCCAGAGCTCGGACCTGGAAGAGAGGAAGCGAGAATAATGACCAGGTATGTCGATTGGGCTGGAATATGCTTTATTTGAAGGAATACGAAAATTAAAGGAGGGCTAATAATGAGGCTGTATACTCAAAGGAACTAACAAAACCGAACTAACACCTTAATTGCTAACATTGGGATTAGGCAGTTTCGGTGCAGAAAAAACCGTTCAGCATTGGAGACAGAGCTCCTGTGTGCGAGTTCTTAAGTAAGGAGGTGGGCGAAGTTTTTTATTTTCTGAGAATCCGATTACTTCAACTGTCATTAGGCCGTGTGCCAAAGGACACTTAGTACAGATTGGTGCCACATCCGTCCTGTTCATTTTCCTACTTCAAAGTATTCTTTGCTGTTTCTGATAATTATGATGACGCCTCCCCCCCCCCCCGCAGAGATAGCTAAGGGATTTTTTTTAAATGGAATCTACCAAACGTGACCCTATCCCTCAAAATGCATCCCATCAATTAGATAATGAGAACAGTATTGCAAGCTCGAAAAGAATGTCCTTATCTGCGACCGCGATTCCCTGTGTTTACCCAAATTTCGTTACCAACGCCCATTTCAGCTTTTCACTGAAAATTAGTCCAGCCTTTCAATTTTTGAATCAGCTAAATCTAATTTAATGGCAGTTGTACGGAATGGACGTCTGACCCCTGTGAAAATTACCACATGGACTCTCACTTACAACGGCTTGAACACGGCTCAACTGGAGGGGCTACGGTAAATACCCACCTATATGAATCACCTTTCCACACTGATAAACTTAATCGGTCCCCACATCAACAGCCAAACAGCTTTTCGTGTAACTTCAAAGGAAAGTAATGTTCGATATTTGATGGAAAGATAGCAAGTTAATACGCAAGCCAAATATTCAACTCCTTCGGAGCGACTTGTGTAAACGGGTTCCATTTGCAGCTACTTAAGATGAGTGTCACTGTACATCGAAAAATGACTCAAATCACGTTGCGCTGACAGCCCAGAGAATTGACATTACAAAAAAAAACTCGATGAGTCCTTATCCTGCTTAGACACGTACCTCGACAGAACGGTAAACTGTACATCGTAAAAGCCAATCGGATCGAGGCCACTGCAATGGATGGGATGACTGTGCATCGATAAGGGATCGCAAAGTAAGCTCGTCCTTCGACAACACCGCGTTCATCAAGGACCGATTTGCTGAAATTCGATGCACAATGTTAGCAACAATAGTCAGCATTAACCGCAGCGGACCCATCCCTATAAAAGAATCACTGGACTCCTCACGTCCGGAATCGAACTTTGTCAGAATTGTGGTTGTGAGATGCAACAGTACCAATAACGAAGATTCGTCAAACTTTGCATGCCACAGTGATCTACAACAGGCAGAAAGATTTGAAAGATGTATGAGGTCGTAGACTTATTTCCAGTGTGCCAAAAACAGCTGGAAAAAAGCAGGACTTACGGTGAAGTCACATTGGACAAAACACCAAGGACCAGACGAAGACGAATCAGGTCCGAGAATGGTGCCCCAAGGAAACCCTTCAAAGAATTCTGAACCCATTGCAGACATAAGTTCAAAAACTCCACCGGTTTGACAGGGCTGATGAATCAAATACAGAAGGAAGTGACAAATTAGGTTATCTCCACACCGACAGTGGTAAGTGAAAACTGTTCATGGCTTAGAGGAGTCGAACATGTGGAACTGATCACGTACCACGTTTGATTAGGTGCATCCGATAGAGAAGAATCCCACAATGATGCACGCATGGGCCAGACTTGACGTACTTCATTGGATGATACGTTCAATACTCTCAGACGCTCTGTCAAGCAATATATGAGCTGTGGTAGCCGACGGTCGACCAGGTAGTGCTTTGAGGAAGCCAAACGATGACTGTCCGTCTGGCCTACTGCTGCACTTGGTTCTAGCAAACAATATGCTAGAGGGCCTTGCGTATCTACCAACAGGTCCATCAGCCAGGAGCATAACTACAGGAAAATGGACAGGAAGAAACAAGATGTCGCCTGTAGTAGGACCGTTGGAGAGAGATTATTATACAACATTACAGGACATTGAAATGGGAGAATTTATAAGGTCTATGTTGATATGTTGCCAACGTATCATTTTTCGCCTTCTATGCTATATAGTAGTTTAACTGGATGAGAGTCAAGCTGTTACTTTTGAGAAATATACACTCCGGAGGTGATGATAACGCTGATAGAGAGCACCGACTATTTAGGTAGGATGGTAAAATCGCCGACTAGGCGTTATATTTAAGGTCACTTCGGTCATTATGACAGCTCATTAGATCAACCCTTACAAACTCATCTTCAATGATAGCCGCACTAGTGTTAGACCGTGGTGGAGCCTTCGCCAACCGAATATACCGTTTTCCAAATGGGCTTTTGTTAGCCAGTTTCATTATAACTGTGTCCAAACAAACAGACCAGTGATTTTCAACCCTCATAATCCCGTGCATCCTTCGCAGCATTTGAACTAGGTTCTGTTTCGCCTCCGGTGGTGTCTAGGTCAATATGAAAATAACAGCTGGACTATTTGCCCCTTCTGTTGGAAAAACGAGCTAAACAAGCATCACGTGCCTCAAAATACTAGGAAACGGACTACAATCAATATAACCGAAAATTGAATCTGAAAACCTGTGACCTCCAAGCACTTTCAAAACCATTGAATCTCCCCAACTGAGGAACCCTGGACTCATCATTTTCAGATGTAGAAACCGCGTACTTGTTGTACAGTGCTTACAGCTGCCAGTTTCGTGCGTCAATGATCTGAGGAGGTAGGGGTATATAGCCACGCATTGAAGGCCGTAGCTGTTATAAATGATGCATCAACACCGGAGTGTCAGTGGACTTTTCCTTAGAGAGATTGGGAGGGACACCTAAGCACTGAAGATAAGTGCTTGGAAGCATGTACGCCACTGAGCGCGAGAGTAGGCCACGCCTGTCAATGTCTATGATGTGTCCCATCTGAGGGTCTCCATCCAAGGGGTTGGTAATGACCAGCGAAGCTGGGTTTGCTGGTAATGACTTTCATTCTTCGTTGCCAAGTTAAATCCTGGACTGGGGTAACGGACTATGATGTTTTAAGAACACCAGCTGGCTCGCTACTCCTGTTGCGGATTCTATGGCAGCAAAGACAAGACTGCACCTAGAGCTACAGTCATGCTTTTTAGAAAAAATATCATTCCCGAGGAAACCACACTTCCGACAAAAAACAAACCACAGTTGGCAGATGAGCAGCCCATGGCGACAGCGAATGTCAACGAGAGATCGGTGAGCTGAATCACTCGCCGTCTAAAGCGAGGTAGAAAATACGTTGAAAACATCAAAAGAGATAGGGGCCTTCAAGGGCGCAATTATTTCATGAGAGTGCACAGTGGCATTCATTGGGAGTAAACTGTAGGGAAACAAGATTACCTTTTTTATTAGCTCGCTAACTTGGGCCACGTTGGTGGTTGCCTTAAACAGAAATGGAGGGATTTTGAACAAAAAGCCGTCAAAAACGAAACTGCCGAGATGTGGCGTTTTACCAACTTCGGAAGAAATGGTTACAATGGGTAGTGCCGTGTTCCGTCAAACTTACTTTTCATCTTATTTGGAATAATATCCGCTTAATTTGAATATATTTTCTTAGCTTTACCCGTTTACCTTAAAAGCCCTGATTCGTTCGTGACATCCTTTTCTCGCTTACAGTTTGCTTACAGTGATATCACTCAATTTAACTAACCAGCTGGCTTTTATCACATCAACAAATGTTCAATGATCGCAACAGCGAGTATTAAACTCGAAATATGTCCATACACCATGATAGAATTGGAGATTTGCTTAGCACCTACTTTACTCTGAGTCCACATATGTCACTACAACCTGTGGTGCATCCGAAAAACATCTAAGGTCCACTGGATATCTAGGCGAATTTCAGAACCGGTCGGGAAGTCATCGTTTCAGAACGGTCTTGTTTACCATACAAACTGTTTAATTTTGGATCCACACTGGCTTGAAGTGCCCCAAAGCGATAAGACTTGACAGAAAATCACAAAAGAATGCAAAGCACGAGTTGGAAAACTGCCCTAATATTTTGTATTTCAGCATATTTCTTCCAGACAAGGAAACCTCGCCAAATTATACCAAGTACACAAGCTGGAACATATTGAAAATACCGAATATTCGATCGGACAGTCTTGAATCAGAACCGAAATACACATACATACAGAACTGTAAGCATTCCCGCACCTGACTTGAAAATAAGATGAGATTCAAGATACAACTTCCCAATGGGTTTGAAGCCGAAGGCCCATAGAAGTGAATTCGACAGCGGGTCATTGTTTGCTAGCGCCTAAATAAACGAAGCTCATTGTTATGAAATGACATGACAGAAGGGGGTATGATGAAACACACTCATCTGCAAACTAATTTGGTTTTAACGAAAGGATCAATTGAATTACAGCTGAATATCTCGCTTATGATATTCTTCAACTGAATACGCTGCACCAAGACCATCACATGTATCAGTTGATACGATATTCGAGATGAGTATATTTCCTTGACGGAGCACCCATAAACTGATTGCAAACTTTTTGACAGCCCACGACCAGTTTCACCCTTCCTGAGGCATATCAGGGAGGCGCAGTATTTGAGTTTCCGTACTGCGGTATCTCGAATATCATGCCAACCGAAACATGAGGCGACATTTGTGCAGCACATTCAGTTGAAGAACACCATAAGCTAGCATTTGGTTAAGTCTCCCGTTCATATCAAATTAATGTGCAAATGGGTGTATTTCGCAAATGGCGTCTAATATGGTTCAAGCAGAACATAAGGTTGACGGAAATTTGGGGACTACGTTTATCTGATGAGCCCCGAAAATAGCAATGCGAGTCGTGCGCTGTCGAAGAGTTTTCAGCAACCTTATATGTGGCGTTCATTCAAGGTATATAGTAAATTTTCAACGAGAAATCTCAATACACATAATGGAAGCAAGAAGACAAAGTCTAGGGCTAGAGTCGAACAAGCACACATGTAGCGTGGCACAGCGTTCTAGGTGGCACAGTTGACACTTTTTAGACGGGTCAGATGAAGGTATGGCTACAATTAAAACCTGAAGCTACGTCACAGAGCAAGACTGTAAGCAAATAAGAAACGACTCCAACTTTTCAAGTTCTCAGATTGAGTACCTGCCAACTGGTGTCAAATGATGGTCCTGGGAATAAGGATGATCGTATACCCAGGCGCTCGATAGTTTCCAGTAACGAAGCCAGTAGGTGAAAATCTGCGGAACACGAAGGGAGTGTGGCAAGGAACCGTTCAAGATGACAGAATGTCCACCAGTGGCACTTGCTTTCGAGCGGAACGTCCACGATCCCACCAGTGTGAGAAAAGTGTGCTTCGAATGACCGATGCAGTAGCGAGAGGGATTGGACAAGGGCTGCATGGCTGGTAGCTTGTTGAATGGCAATCAGACTGAGCAGTGTACTCGCATCTGGACAGCTGAGAAGCAATAACGTCAAGTCCCCACAGGATAGGGAAAGTTGGTTAGTGAAACTAAAAAGGAAGCAAATGAATCCCGTTTATTCTGCTGTTGTATGGAAAATGCACACGAATAAGACAACAATAAGTTTTCATTGATATCGGACACAACCTTATGAGAAAAAAATCAAACCTGATAATGAAGTTACAGCGGATACCAGCGTTGACGATTTTTATTATCAAAACAGTCGGTGGATCGGTTGATCGCCCACACTATCCTAAGCAGAGTAATAGTATGCTCACTTCATAGAACGTAGCTCATTCCTCCGATCTCTCAATCAACTCAACGTTTCGCCGCCATCTGTTACTGGGGGTGACATTACCGTCAATTAATGAAATTTTACGTTGGACAAAAAAGCAGGACATGTATGTCACACACGTTTGTATTATAACTAGCATAATTCTGAAAGAACAAACCGAAGCCAATCGAAATCGGTCGAACTGATGAAGATTCGAACCGCTAGTAGAAGTTCCAGAGGCGAACAAAAAGTGATCTTTTTCGAGGTATGGGATCCACAGACAGAACAAATGCATCCTCGGAAAAGTGATTCATTACCATCATCAGCGGCGGCAATACACTGGCGGTGAATAGTGATATGAAAATGTTTCATATCCCGATGCGTGTCCGGCCTCGTCACAATCTTCAAATTTAATAGGAACTAGGTTGCACTATTTTGAATTAATCACCTTTCATCGCTGTCTCTCTCGAGGACATTCGGTGAAGGAGAACTGCTGACAACAGTAACACAAAGGTTCCAAGTAGAACATAATGCAGTAATAAAAGACTAAGTATGATAGGTAATAACAACAATAAACAATACACAGCAAAGTAACAGCTGTCTGTTGTGAAGGTCGATTTAGTGCTTGTGTCTTTTTTGTGGAGCCGTCTCAACCACACTGTCCAAAAGGAACGTTTACACCGAGAAGGAAGACCGAATGCCAGTTGACTACATCTAAATGGTCAACGTTTAGCAGCTTACTGGCCTTTGTTAGCCGCAGCTTCACACAGACCGATCTATCTGTCGCGCGCTCTTTTTCCGTAGTCGTCCTTGAATTCAACTAAGACTGGCTGTATTTGCTTGGCTATCGGTATCATTCACGAGATCAGGTGATAGAAGAGAAACCACTCGAAAACATCATATAAATAGTGTTGTTGATAAGATACTGTCTCTCTCACAATAGAACTCGAGATAGCTCAGTGGTTAGAGCGCGAATTTGACGATTGGAAGGTCCGTGCTTCTAACCCAAACTCTGCATCTCGAATGCTCCTGTCTATGCCTGGCAATATCCCAGCCGTCGTGCTTCCTTGGGGTGGTATGGAAGCTACGCACTAAAAGGGTGTTACGACTGAACGATCATTATGATTATCATTATGATTCTGCGAAAAATAAAACAGAGTAAGACAGAGAGAAGTAGAGACGACAAATAATAAAAACTGACGGGGTAGTGGCGTGCGTGGAAACGTAACTTAACATACTCATTAAGCTCGTACGTGAAAGACAACGCTACGCCTGGTGATGCATTACAATTCAGTCAAGGATCTATTCTAAATAACAAAGGATATATACTAGTAATTCACACTGCATTGATTGATACGTACGGGGTAAAGTCGTGAGAACGTCTGAAGCAAAGATCCGCGAAATCCGGATCGACCGCGTTGGGATTGACAGACGAGCCGAGAAGGTTCAGGCTATGTCTAATGAAATTCGATGGTCCAGCATGACAGGCAAAAGACCACGAGTAGCGAAAACTGCGCCTAACCAGGTTCTGTACGGCCATTGTATTCTGATCAGGTGCATGTGTGCTCAACAAATCGAGTAAAACTTCAAACGGAGAGCAACGGGAAAGTCGAGAATTGTTACCAGCCTCATTCCAGTGACAGCGAAGAGAATACGTAGCACAAGTGAAGGGGAGTCTATATCCAGCGCAGATACTCTCAGGTAGAGAAACTGGACACCTGAAGAGAACAAGCAAAGAAAGTTGGTGACTTCGAAAATTTTAGGGGCGTGGGCGAACTGGTGAGAAATAACACATATGAAGGAAATTCTTCTGTGTGATTATCAACACAGTAAACTTTGCTTTTCCAGCACTAGACGCTACCAACATCTACGCAGAGTTTCTCATCGTAAACCAAAGTAAATATGTCCACTTTTTGGTTGAACGGAAGGTAAATGACGTTGGCCTTTGGATCGGATATACGATATATAACTAGAACGGCCGAGACCCAACTCTCAACAGGCAAACAGGTAAAACGATCGACACAGCAAATTTTGCTGAAGGGCCAGTCCTCAAACGAGCTGTACATCACCCCCATAAGATATAGGAAAAAATACAAACTTGTGATGAGAAAACCGAGAGCAGTGAGGAAAACTCATGGTGAAAAAACAACTTACTCTTCGGTCATTTGGATGACCGGATGGAAGAGGACCAGGGAGATAATGTCTACCAAGTTTCGATGCATATCGCTGCAATCGGGATGCATAATTAGCACTAGAATAAAGAGGAAAATATATTACGAATCGATTCTCTGTTCGGTTAAAATGTACTCAGCCAGCCAGTAAGTGAGGGAACTTACAATAAATAAGGTAGAATAAGAAATCCTCAGTTGATAACTGTTGTCGAATGTTGGGCTTCCAAACAAGGCTGAACCGAAACATCCGCAACAGCAAAGGAAGTAGTACACTGCTTGACGAATCAGGTGGCATTAGTGTGTGGTACGGATCTGGTGACTTGGTGCGTGCGTTGTTGATTATATGTTCCTCAACTGTTTGCTCTACAAGCCGGCGACATTGCTGTAAACCATGGTTTGCTAGCCAGGCTTCCAAGATAAGAGGACCTGAAGCAAAACAAGAGGGGATGTATGGACCGGGAAACCAAACAGACTATCGTGCGAACATACGAGTAATTCAGAGAACATCCCTGTTAACATAAGCAACTTACTTCGGATTAGGAAAAGTAACTGCTCACCAGCAGCACGACGGACGCCAAGGTCACTTCCGCAGTCGATAAAAACCTGCATTAAGCGAGGTACACTGTCCGCCTGATTGGTATCAACAGGACCTGATAGTATGTGATCTTGATGATCCAAAACAAAGGATGGAGTTTGCTGTTGGCCTGATGAACTGTCCGCTTTAAAGACCAGACAATTCGTAAGGGTCTGTACCAGCAACAACTCCGATGAATTACGATCCACTGGGGTGCTGGTCTTATGCATCCCAACAGGTTTGCTCGCATCAGCACACTCTGTGGAAACACTCATCCCAGTAACCACACGAGACTCAGCTGCTGTCGACGTACTCCGTTCAACCGGATGTGCAGGTTGGCTGTGTCCAGAACAAAATACTTGAAAATGTTCAGCAAATGCAGCAGCTGCAGCCTCTCGCACTTTATCATCCGGATGAAAAAGTAGGCGGCCACAGGAGTGTGATATTCCGTGGCTATTAACTGGCTGGAAAGAAATAAGCAAGGCCCATAGTGAGAAAGACCACATCTATTCACAGAGCGAATTAACTCACGGATGAAGCGTGGGAATATGGCGGGAGGTATAAATAAGCTGCTGTCTTCAAAAGAAGGGTTATCGGGTAGTCGAGACCGCGAACACTAGCGCGTAATACGTATGTCCACGGTACAAAATGTTAAGAGTGTTAGGTAGAAGATAAAGAAGACTGATCTAATTATGCTGTTCTTGAGAATTAATTGGGTTGTGTGATTCCACCGGTTGTTTACCAGACCTATCCCCACTAAAACGACATCCAGATGGAGTTTATGCAAAAGAACGTTCAAAAGAGATAAACTGTTTTCATACAGACAACTTATCTGAAATGAGCTGGGTAAATTATTGTCACATGGTCTAATTTAGCTGTGCTGAGTTCGTTCTCGTGACCACCGATTCAGAAATAACAGTTCATAGGGGGCGTAAGGTGCGGTCGGTCATGAAAACGTAAAGTAACTATGCATTTTTCCAAGATAAAGGCTCATCAGATGAATGCAGCAGGATCAGTCAGATGGCTTTTGTTCGGCACCTTTCGACACTGAACTCAATAGAACAGGTGCATTTGTTTGGTTATAACATGACTGCCCGTTATTCACTTCTCAACTGTAGTTGACTAAAGCCGAGGAATACCACACCCGTCTCTGACTCTGAAGCCTCTATGACCAAATGTCCATGGAAAGCAGACCAGAAAATATCAGTACGAAAGGAAATTGAAATTGAGTACTGTAGAATCTGTACGTCCTTATAGCTGGTGCCCATGCGATTCTCCTTTTTTGAGACCAGAAACCCTGAAGCAAAAGGCATGTAAAATAGCTAGAAGGCAACCTTACTGGAAACGTAATTTGTAATGCGACAGGTTTCGGTCTAGTAAGGTATCAAAAAGAAGCTAAATGCGATCTTTTGTTGCACTTTCTTCGAGATAAAAAAGCTCACAGGCCTTCTCCGGAGATAACCCCTCCCCATGAAACAAGAATTTGAATATCTGACCAACTCAGAAATCCAAGCAACGGTTTCCTGAGATGAGTAAGCATTGGAAAGTGAATGAACCACCAAATTAAAAACAGGACACTCGCCTATTAGCAAGAACCAAAATCCATGATGATTCATGCAACTGAAGTACTATAAGTTTCTATTACGACTACCGAACCACTCATCCGTTGGCCTATATTTTCCTCAAAGAAAACAGTTTCTTCCTGAGCATCTCTCATGGAGAAAAGCCTGGAATCAATGTTTAGTAGTTTCATCTGTATTAGAACTCACCAACAGTGTGCATCTTATACATCTCTACGGAGCATCTCACTTGCAAAACTTCCATTTCTCCCCAAGAGAATACACGCATATAACACGCCTTCCAGTCCCTAAGGCGACTATCCCGGATTAAAGCCAATGTGACTTGATACAATATGTCCCTCTTGAAGCATAGTATAGCATAGAATAGTCGGAAGTCACGATATCGAGCTTGGTTCTGCTAAACAACTTATGTTGGATTTGTCAGTGCCACTTGGTTCTTCTATATCCACAAAGGTTAGATAAACATATAATGGACTTGACAGAAACTTGCACCCTTCTTGTAGAGTCGCTCTGGCTCATTGTATGTAACACTGATCACCAGCTTCGAATCAGTCATCTACGAATATATTAATAAACTATATACAACATCGTCAACAAAGGCTGTGCAGTCTGGTCAGTCAGTACAATTCTAAGCAGATGCACTCGAAAATTCTAAACCTGAAACACTAGAAAAGATCAACTAATGCATGTCCAGTCAGTCTGACCGAAGAGTTGAGAGCCTACCTCGTCTGGCAAAACGGACTTCCAACCAGGAGCAGCTAGTCGGCGACCGGATGGTGTCATCAAACCCAGACACCAGTCCAGAACAAGCTCACCGAATGTAGGGTTAGCGCCACGATCTACTGATGGCACCACAGCATGAGGACCAAAAATTACGCTGAGCGGATACGTTGATCCAACGGATGAGCAAGCCTCCGGCGCGTATGTATCCAGAATAAGGTGATAAAGGGTACGCCAACTTGACTGGGAAAGAAGTTCATATGAGTTCAGAAGACACACCAACAGCTGTTCCGTCAACGAACGAATCTGAAAGGGGAGATGACAACCTTCATACAATGTGGAGCTCTTCGTCGCACGACTGCGACACCGGCGGATAACAAATCGGTGAAAAAAGATAGTGACTGAAATGAGTTACTTCTCTTGTACGTTTCTACGTCTTTCGTCTATGA
The DNA here is from genome assembly GCA_003604175.2 of Clonorchis sinensis. Lineage (NCBI taxonomy): Eukaryota > Metazoa > Platyhelminthes > Trematoda > Opisthorchiida > Opisthorchiidae > Clonorchis > Clonorchis sinensis. The sequence continues at coordinate 110,977,266 of CM030370.1, forward strand.
GACAACATGGTCACAGAATTTTCAAAACCGGGGTCAGCAACAATATGATGGCTTCCATGCTGGGATTCGAATCCGAGTCATCGGTAGCAAAGTTCCCGATGTTAGCCAGTGGGCTACCCCTTACAAGGAATACACTCATACAGCATTCCCATCGAATAGAAGACACCAGGTTGAAAGACAACTTCTGGTGGTTGATAGACTCACCACAAGATTGCAGATATATATATATATATAGCGTACAGCAAAAGTAGACTGACCTCAGCATTGGTGTCCTTCAGGCCGAATTCCACGCACTGAATAAGAACGTCCCTGTGCAGCAGAAAAATGAGGTCGTTTGGCGCTTGTGTAGGATCCGCTACGACGCGAGGATCTATCGCATGCTGTCCAATTTGGATGAGGACCGAGGTAGGTGTAGGTAGAAAATTGAAAACAGTTGCGAAATAAGCTGAGAGACAGGACAAGCGGTTCACATCCCTCGGAAAAGGAAAACAGTGTTTCAAGTATGGAGTAAACGGAGGCCGTCCTCGTGTTTGAAAGAAGCATACAAACTTTACGGTTTTTGATACTGTTTCAGACAGATTACACCTTCAAAAATTTATCATAACTCAGTGGCGCTCCTGAATCAAAACTATCACCTTCAATGCGTAATTGCTCAGTTTCCCGTTCCCGTATAGCAACATACAATGCAGCATCAGCACCAGAGACAGTAAGACCAGTGTTGACACTGATGCTTCACCGTCGTGCAGTCAAAAGCCTTCAATTGAAAAGAAGCGGAAATAGCGGGTGAGGGAAGGTTTGGTATTATCTTATATCAAGTATACTGAGGTTCCCACACCTTCACCCGCTCAGTCAGACGACCTGGAGAGAAACCGACAGCACGAACGCCACTGACTCCATTTCTCCAGCCAAGCGCAGGGGGTTCACGAGGACTCCAACCCGGAAAGCGGACCGCGTCAGCAACACCTAATTTCTTCGTAATCTCTTTCACACTCCTATGCCAAGTCATAAAACGAGAACCCAGTGATCAACCCGTCGTCTTCTGTGTTTGGCTATATCTCCCACACTCCCATTATCTGGTGGACAAAACTGTAGTAGCTAGAACCAAGGTACCACCGGTGGTTAGTTTATAGCTGGTTAACTGAAACTGAAAACCGAAACGTCCTAAGTCGACATAACGTCGATAGAGCAGACTCTCATCAAAGCCCGACCGCAGTGGATACACTTGGTCGTGCGCGAGATTGAACCAACGGAGTTTAACATATGATACGACGGTTTTGTCTCTACTCCACCGCTGGATGAAGCTGAATCATAACTTCTAAAAAGCGAAGATGTTCGTAATTGGACGAAGCTAAGCACAAGCTAAGCAAGCACAATATTGTAATAGAGATCACGGATATCAGTAGATCAAACAGGTGAAGGAATGGACACCTTGAACCTCGATCACTTCGTTTTGATCTGGTTGTTTACTCAAAGACGAGGTCTGCCAAGGAAACCTCAAATACCCAAGGCTTTGGATAATGTCTATATAGAAAACTTTGGACAGGAGAATCTGGCCGGATACGACTACCTACCGAATTTTTGCAGTGATCAAGTATAACCCCGAATCTCCACATAAACATTTAACAGGAACATACGGTACACTTCAGACATACTAATCCTTTTGGACTGTATAACAGATAAGACTGATAGGAAAAATTAAACCAACCGTATACTAGAAACTGAAACACACTGGTGCACTTTTTAGCCATTGGTCGGCACAGTATTCGCTGGTATCGCCTAGTAACTTCAGCGCACGACCTCTTTGTACGGTAATGGGACGTTTGTAACATAAATTGTAAAGCGAATCACAAACTCACGCAGACTACTTCCTTCAGTTGGGCGTAGGTGGCCTTCCTCACGAGATCCAGTGAATGGCTTAACAAGTTGAGCAAGGTTAATTGACCGAGCCAGAGTGTAGCTGGACCGACAGAACGATTTTTGGTCGAACTGGGAAACGAGTGAAAATTCGAGTATCAAAACATCTTAATTTAACACCCTCAGAACTGGGTAAAATTGCATTCAAAGTTGCAGTCTTCACATTTCGTCAAACCAATTCATTAGACACGGAAGGCGTAATATACAAAACTTTTTACACGCTTTTGAACGTGAAGTAACTAGAGAATGTAGTACAATTGAGAAAAAATGAACACAGGGTTTCTCATAGACGGTCTCGGTTCAACTCGTTCATTAGCCATATTGTGAGGTATTGTTACTTCAGGCAAAACATCCAATAAACAAGCTGGTATAAACTGCTGACGATCTTCAGCGCATATTGTGACAAGCTGGACAGCTCTTAACGGAACTCTTCCCCTATCTCATTCCTTTGGGTCGTTCTAGGTTATGCTGTGACTAGAAAAAATCACATACGTAAAACCATCCTGCGCGCACGTGTCTCCTTGTGTAAATATCACGAGGAAAGGGGCCTTTCAAAGTACGCGTGATGTTGAACAAGCCACTGGACCGGTAGCTTGCGAGAAGACGGCTGACAAAAATGGATCGTACAGATCAGAAAAATTGCCACCAGATCCCTTGAATTAAGACTACTGAAGTGGAAAACACCATCTGAAACTTTTATCAGACATACGCGTACGCATGCGGAGAAAACATGCTGAGGCATATTTCCCCAACACAGTAATTCACATATTGCCAGTAAACCCGCAGGTCACCGAGGAAGTTAAAGCTACCAAGATAAGATCTCGAAAACTACGTCCATCTATGGCCGCCCGAGCATGAAGACTTTATGGCATGTGGCATAAGTACCAAAACGAATCCCACTGAGGCGATCAGCCCGTTGTTTATTCAGAGTGTATCCCGAAAAATTATAGTCTGGAGGAGGCTGATATCATAGTAATAACCACAAAAACCAAATTAAACTAAGCTCTCATAGGTCATGTGTAGAGGTTTAAGCCCATTAGTAATACGAAAACCAAAAAATCAGATCAAACAGTCCTTCGCTTGTGCAAGCTGAAGAATCTGTCTTCGTTGAGAGGGTGACAACCATGGAGAGTTACTCTACACCAGGTATTTGATGCAAATGAACATTCATGGAGAAACTAGCAAAGTACTCCGTTTTGTGATCTGGAATAAGGAATCAAATTTGGTTACAGTGTTGTCTTTCGAGAATGCAATTTCGATGGATTCCAAATTATCCTTTCAACCACATAGAACCGTATCGCATTTGTTCTCACTGGAGTTAAGAAAGTTTACTTGTATCCGGCTGCTTGTAGCAGCTTTCGGGAGGGGGTTAGAATTAAATGCTCCAGTGCTGTCGCTTTCCATAATTCACACATACTGGCGTAACATGGTGAACCCCCGCAATGGTCGTCAGCTCCCGCTAGCCAGGTCGCCAGTAGCCTGTATTTACTTCATCGAGTTAAGTTTGGATAGCAGCCACTAAACAGAGATAAGATAATCGCTAAGCTGTAACACCCTTTCGGTGCCTAGCTGCCATGCCACCGGAAGGCAGTACGAGGGCTGGGATACTGTCAAGCTGCCCAAGTCTAGGCAGGAGTTTAGGATGCAGAGGTCGGGTTCGAACCACGGACCCTCCGGTCAATAAATTCGCGCTCTAACCACTGAGCCATCTCGCCCCCTTTGGCTATCATGTGTTGCTTCACCCTGTTCTCCTATCAGGTTGTCTTTAATCGGTATCTAAACTGTGAAATGGCTAAACGAAACATCCTGTGGACATATTCAAGGCTAAATAAATGACTTCACGCCAACTCCGGTCGGAAAGTTCACTAACGTAGCGGATGAGTGTGTCAGCAATCCTTATGGCATCAATCCTTTGGAGTTATAGTCAACTAATAGATTTGATTCAGAAGCATAGAGCATTTCATTGTGGTGTTCGCCTACGGAGACCAAAAATTCAGTTGAAGGACCGGGACGTATCGCCTATTCATCTCCGGGAGGGGCTGTCTGATTGGCCCCATCGTCGTCATCATCAACAACACAACACTACTGTTCAACACCGATGCTTCGCCACAATCGCCTCGAAAGGGACTCCAACTGAAAAGAATGCCGTGCTCCCAAAGCCGTCTCCTCAATGAACGTTCTTCCTCGGAAAAACGCTTAATAAGTGACCAACAGGACCACAACCCATATCTTGTGAGTAATACGTAAAGCCATCAAATGCCACCTAATAAAAGGTCGTGACGAAGAAGTCACCATAAAAAGAGCGTGCTATGCCCAGTTTTGAAGAGTGCAAACAATTAGGACCAGCATCAACCACAGCGTTCGCCGGTATTGTTGAAATGCACAGAAAAAGGTTAGAGGTACGAGAAGAGTGATGCAGGAAAGGGTTTTCGGCGCATAGGACGACGTATTGAAGAGTATGAAAACCTCGCAGATCTTCGAAAATGCCGTTTGGGGTCGCAACAGTACATAAATAAAACTAAAGTGCGGTCTGCTCCAGCCACACCAATGCTATCAAAATGAAAAAAATCAAGAAGAGATATAGTATAGATTATCGCTTCGCGTGACTCACAGGTCGTTGAGAAAGCGAACAAACCCAGAAGCGAATTGGCTGGAGCCAACGATTCCAAGAGAATCGACACCAGCAATAGCAAGATTCAATGTGGACTCGGACAGCTAGAAAGAACAGAAGGAAAGAAGTAGGACTGTTGATAACTTTCAGTAGTAAACTGCACATGTCCTGATGTAAATATGGTTATGTTGTTTTGATGCATCCAATATAATCACGAATATAAGTGTAAGCAAGTGCTAACAGGAAAATCAGCTAACATTCTTCCCATCAAAACTAATTTCCGAAAACTGAAAGTCCCTGATTCTCTTAGGCATATCTACTGAAGAAGCCTGTGCAAAACAGTTGTACTTGATACTACACGTAGGAAAATATGGATAATAGACCCAGCCGAAAAAATATACCTTTCACTCATCGTTATCTATAGTCGACACACAGAGGTATAATCCAGTTATACTGGTATTTGTCAAAATGACACACGCCTAGCAGGTCCCGCAACATTCCACAATCCCCGCTGTCACGTCTTTCACTTTTCCCCCATTAGCCAGGTGGTTCTCCTTCCCTGGAAAGTGCCGAATCGTGAAGTCATACTCTTGTAACCGGAGTGCTCAGCGCGCGAGCTTCCGCGAGGATCTCTGATGGTTCTGACCCACTCCAAGGTTTTGCGATCGGTCTCTATATGAAATTTTTGTCCCAGCAAGTATGGCCTCCACTTATCCAGGGCCAAGACGATCGCTAAACATTCTTTCTCAATAGTTGAGTATTTCTGCTCAGCGTTAGTCAAACTTCCTAACAAAAGCGCGCAGGGACTAAGCGAGATCACTAAGTTATAAATGCCATATGTATGTGTGAATTTGGCAATCGCATGATGCTGAGCTTAAGGGGCATTGGGCGATCGACGCAGGCATCTCCCCCTTGATCAACCACAATCGGGACGAACTGCACACTGGATTGTTTTTTTTCGAAATGACGGTCAACTATGATCCTGAATATTGGAGAAATTCCGTAATGATGAATTTGACTTTTGACGAGACAATTCATGCTCAGTATCCTGCGTTTGGTAGCCTTCTGCATAAATGCGGATGCTGGAAAAACGGAACCACCAACAAATATCCACCCTAACCAGATGGACGGCTGGCACACTCAATTAACTGAAACAAACCTGAAACCGGATGAAAGATTATCCATTCACAATCACTGGAATAAAAAAACAAATTCGCAGTATGTGGTTATTTAAAAAAGTGAGGTAACAACGAAAGGAACCAAACTTGGATATCTGAACATCTGCGAAACCAGCACTAAGTCAAAAATTTGCAAAAATCTGGTCCCCGATTGCTACGCATCGGCGCCACGTATACGAGAAATCAATGAATCCGATCCACTCAACCACGGAAGATAGCCACTAACCGTATAGAAAACAAAGCCCAAACACTCACATGAGTTCGAGTCCAACCCCCATCCCAACCTATTTCTCACTTCATTGCAAAGAACGATAAAGCGTGACACGGACAAGCAAATTCATAATGTTCGAACCCGCCTGACATGGATTGGGTGCTCCGTCCGCCGATCAACATTGTAACATACTGGAGTGATATTTAAAAAAACTGTCGCGAACTGCTTGCTTTCCCTTGTCTTCTCAACTAATGCAACTGAGGACCAGCAGAATAACAGCGCTACAAGCTTGTCAACAGTGAAAAATTGGCGTCGACGACCTTGTTAAAGCTGTATCATAACTGTGGCAAAAAATCTACTAGACTAGAGAACAAAGAAACTCACCAATGTTACATCGCCATTCTCGTCATACTGCTTCATTTGTTCGAGGAAACCGATCAAACTTGTCATTGATAGCTCAACACGGTTCAACAAATTCCAGGTAGTTACGATGGGTGAATTGAACAACAAGACATAGGCTGGTAGCCCCTGGTCAACCGATTCGGTCGGCGACCGACCTGTTCGGAGTAACAGAGCTGAGTCAAGCAACGCCAGTGCCATTTGGGTACGGAGTTCCGTTGGAAGAACAGAAAGTGCCTGATTTCATGGAAAGATAATATTCTGAATGCAGGTATACACATATACCTAAAGGTTAAGATGTGTTTGCGATGACCGTCCACATTGTCTTCCTATAATCCAGAGAAATGTAAATTGGCCTTCGACCAATAAAATACATATTGGGGTGTGTCGGGAAACTGAGCTGTGCACTTTACAGAACGACTTAGCTGAAGGTTTGCCACTACCTTGCCATGCCATACAAATGGCGGTTAACGTACGGTTGTTCATACACACTAGACCAGCTCCAACATAAGATTCTGGCCGTCGTTCCAATCGGCGTTACTGTATGCTCTGTAGGCACCCACCTCGATGCCATTTCCTTCATGTTATAACGGTATTGCCTCAGCATAGTGCTCAATCTGACCCACACAACGTATTAAATGCACGAAAAACCGGTCAAAAACGTACGTAGTGTGTGTACTTAAGGCGTAAGCAAAAGCAACATTCTGGAAGTTCGGACGCCTTCTGGATACGGCATTGGTAGCTGATACTGAAACCTAACTGGCTGTTGAGTTCAAATTTTCCACCAATCAGAGCACGCTTGATGCTGGACTGGAAAGCTGCCCGGCCTTCTGGGCAATCAAGTGCGAATTGGGCTTACTGGCCGCTGCAGTGCCTAGCTGCGAGTGGCAAGGCGATTGTGGCATAAGACTGCCTGACAAGAACCAAATAACCCTTCCGCTTGATGGTATTTTATTCATTCCGTGTGGATTCACACGGAGTGGGCAAAATACCACCTGGAAAAGCCACCTTGCAACGGGCACATGAATACGATGATTCGGCAGACCATTCACCGCAGACGATCCTATAACTTAGACACAGAAAATTGCACTGCACAGGTTCTGAGTCACGATACATCGTAATGAGCCATTACCGAGAACACCAAAGCCCTGAGCATCTATAAAGTGCACAATTAAGTGAGACGAAATCCAAGGAAGAATTAGAAACCGAATAGTCGAAAAACACCGTTCGATTTCAAGCAATTATCAGAACACAAAGCCACCATTCAGCTTCAGAGAAGGCGAAATACTCTGCCGGATAATGGAAATTTTCCTAATGAACAAACTACCTGTAAAGCTGAAGGACAGAAATCCCTGATTCAACTAAAATGTGGTGGTATGCACATAGAGTATAAAATTCCAGCAAGTTAAACTGGATGGGAAATGGGGACGTTTTTTCTGCGTCAAACTCACCGTTTCAGGAGTGAATAGGGTGGTGATCAGATTGAACATGTGTCCAAAAACGGAAAGATAAATATGCCTCTCGTAAGCATAGGGAACAGCGTTGCTGGAAACAAACTGAATCAACTCCGATGCACTCCACGAATTAGATATGCCATCTTGTTGACACCAAGTAGATGACAGCGCGGATAGCAGAGGGCCCCATGGTTCCAAAAAGGTAGTAAAGTTACCAGGCTATATAAGAGTGAAGTATTCGGGGAAAACTGGTATAACAAACAGTAGGAAAATTACCAACAAACCTGAAATACTGTGAAGGCATGTGACTTTCAGTTCACAGCTGGGCCGACAACAGCAAAACTGTCTCGCGAGTTCGATCAAAGGGTAAATCCAGAAAATGCAACAATACTTTTCTCGCAGAAGCAAGATACAATAAGTGAATTAGGATCCGCATGCAAATAAGAGACAAGGACACCAAACAGGCTAGTATGGAATAGGGCAGTGCTAAAAGAGAGAGGTAGACATTGTTTCTACTCCCCAGGGTAAAACAGACATACATGTACGGGGTTCATCATCATCCACTGAGATAAAAGAGCAACAGTTATTGTCAGATCTACTTTGCATAGATTTTACGAGCTTTCGCAACCTTGCGCCGATCAAGTCAACTTCTAACTTGATTCCTTGATGTTTATTATAAGCACGGAAAAACTGCGTTATCCTCCATCATGAATATGTTTAAAACATTTGCTATACATTTAGAGCAATGCGTCTGACAGGTGGTCTGGTGCATCGCCAAAACTCTCACTAATTGAAATGAGTAAATGCATGTTTTTTCCACAGTTTCATTCAGACATCCAATTGTGGTAGACTCAAGGTCTTAAGGTTTCAGCGTCCAAATCCCCCAGCAACCTAAACTATAACGCAATCTGCAAAACAAATATGTCACAGGTACACTTAGGAAACTCCCGCCTTGTGTTATTTTTTAGTTCATTTAATTCAGTCGTCTTTCTGTATACCACAGTGACGTTAATATGTGTACAGTAGTCGCCTCAACGGGAAACTTCCAGAAGGAAAAGTCATAGAAAGCATTTCACAACGGAATTCGATCGGATTTCCTATTCCTGGATGGGCCATTCCAAGAAACTTTACAAGTGTGTTGTCGACTAACCGATTTTACACTACAAAACCAAAACGTGACCATCTATAAAAACTCAGAAGAGCCCAGAGGTTGAAAGGGTCACACGTGGATCTTGAACGACGTATTCGTGTCCCCCAAACCAACACAATGGTGGTTGGAAAACTGGTTAAACTAGGTCGAAGCAAGGAACACTGTCACCACACGATGAGCACCGAGTTCACCCTCAAATTGCAACGAACAAAGTCAATCTAGATTTCCTCTTTCGCCATTCACTACGGGTACCGATATCACCATCACCATCATTGACAGCAAACCCGTGAGGACACTGGTGCTTAACTGGAACCAAAGGGGAAAATGAGGCTGTGATGTCAGCTTACCACAGAAACACCTCCAAATCTTCGCCTAGACAACCTAGATAAAAACAGATACCGCGAACGCCGCTGATATCGGTTTGCTACCATATCTCGTAACTTCCTCAGCTACGCAAGAGAAGGATTACGCGACTGCTATCCTGGAAGCCGAACAGTCCCACAGCATCCGGACTCCTCGTGACCTTCTCCATTCCCTTCCGCCACCTCATACTTGTCTCATTGGCCTGGGCCATTGTGCATGCATCATTTAGTGATTTCAATAAATGGTAACTCGAAGGTCAGCGCAAAAGTGATATAGCCAACTCAAGGCAGATTTCGGACTCATGCCTTGCTTACCATTGTTCGATCGAAGTCCACTGGTAAAGCTTTTCTAACAGAAACAAGTAAGAACGACAAGTAAGAACTTGAAGCTACCCAAGCCTGGAATGGAAGCCGACATTTGAGTGGCTATATGAGATTCTTCTGTTTCCTGTCAACAGTCACCCTATATTTTAGGGTAACACTGCCCATTCCAATGCTGGGTTGTTTAATAAAGACTCTGATGAGGGAGACTTGAGAAATGATATGGGAACAAACGAGATATGAGGTCAGGACACTCAGCTCAACTCAATAAATATCTCAAGTCTGATTTGCGGCAAAGTTTGTTATGGAAACTGAATATTGATATTTACGTGAGGAGAGGAATATTGAAGATTTTGTTAAAAGGTTACTTCCCTGTTACTTCCCTGTGTTACTTCGCACACCTCCCGGAGAGCCCAACTCCTAGGAGCCGAATACACCTTACTCAGTGACGGCCTCTCCTGAGGGGGAAATACTGTACTTTTTTGAAAAACAAGCAGCATACAGAAGTAGTGTGCTTTCCATAAACGGATATGTCTCCCAGGAACGAACGAACTCGAAAATTTACCAAATTCTACCAGTACGACCAGTTTGACACCACTGGGTTCAAAGCCTACGGTACAGGAAAGCCACGATGGCAAGACTCATTACTGACGTACCAAATCACATGGGTTGATAAGGTCATGTGCTGGTGGATTACGACGCATCATCCAACTGGTACAAGAATCTGCTGGGTCAGAGGAGGTGAAGACTGATCCTGTCCGCCTTTTCATACGATTAAGTGGTGCAATGCTAGTTAACATCAAGTCGACTGCTACACGCATCAGACAAAGTAGCTCAGCTTCCAGTTGGTATTTGACTTCGGTTACCCCGAAACTCCGGTGTCTCGAGTGGTTCACAGTTGACTGACTCGGAGTTGGAAATGCCAAATGCTGGGTGACTAGATAGTGCAGCGCATGGCCTACAACGACCAGCACGTCCAGACAGAACGCAAAGATTGGGTATCCACCTGGTCGATCACAATCTACGGTGTTTGGTGTTATGCTGTTAGAATAACATGATGCAAACAGAGTTTGGCGGTTGGATAAATTCCTCACGACTTGATCGGTCGACGACAGACGGTCTGCATTGTTCGTGGAAATCGTATGGCCGTCCACCGACCTGGCGTTTACATCGGCAAAGGAAAGAAAAAGCTAAATGAGCATCCAGAAGGTGAATAACATGAACTCAAAAGTAAAATTCCCCTTGCTATCTACTGCTTCCTATCCAGTTGTAAAAACTAACTGATCGCAGCGGACAGTGAATAGCCACCATAAACAAGGTGCGAACATCAAGTAATGGGAGATACAGCTACCGTCTTGTGGGCCTGTAGTATGCATCCACTCTGAGACTCACATACCAAACCTAATAAAGGCAAACTGCGACAAACTGGCAGCAGCGATATGCTCCGTAAAAATTATGTAGCTAGGTCCCCAAAAGCTCAGTCACACGAGGATTTCCACTCCTATTGAGGCTCGCCAAATGGTCGTAGAAGGATCGGTCAAGTGGCTACTCGATTAGCAACTACAAACCGGTAACTTCGAAGCGGTCAGCCCACCGCCTATGCAGCTAGCTAATTTGATTCGGAAGGGATGGATTCCAAGCGTCTATTCTTCAGACTGCACTGTGCGCACTCGGGTTCTTATTCACGACCGCACAAGGCGTGATTTGTTGCAACCGGGCGTTGGCGCTACCGGATGATATGGCTACCCGGGAATGTTCTACAAAAGCGCAAAGGCTACACAATCCATTTGATTTGACAGGTAACATTTACCTGTTCGGTCAATGGTGTGCGCCGATCGCATTGCCATCTCTCTTAACCTTAGCTTTTGGTTCAAGTCGCAGCTAGCACAGTATACGTGTAGTGGGCACCTCCGCTTCTGCATTCTCCCGCCTAGTTGGCTCGCCGAAAGCAGTAGGAGGAGGCAGACGACCGTAGCGTGCACGCCCTCGGTAATAATACGAAGGATACTTTTCAACAGTACAGTGCCATGATTCTTTACCGTTTATCAGTGTGGCCACTTGCAAAGGCTCTGGCAACCCTAAAGTTTAGCGTAATGATATGTTTCCGCTGTCTAGCCGAACCAATTTGAAGACGCACATAAAAGGAATAAACGTGAACGATTTTCAACACGTTTGCCACTTACATCTGCCCCGGAATCTGGTTGTTCAAAGACTCCAGCGTACTAACGTATCCAAGACCTGAAAGAAGGAGAAAATTAAAGCGAAGTATTTTAGTTTTGCCCGGGAAGAAACCTTCAACAGGACTGTTAAAGCCAATCAATTAAGACTCGTAACGTATTGGCTAATTATTCAGCTGTGCTAGTGAAATTCCAAGAACTTCTTGAACGAACTGTCGGCATCACCCATCTTTTGTCCGACATGCTACCTTCGGCTTCTGGACAGCCAAGTAGGAGCTAAAATGGCACAGAACTGTCGAATGTACTGTGCTGATTGCGTCGTTTCTAAAGTTACGTAGAACGGTGGACCATAGTTAGCAAGAACTTCGCATAATTGCAAGCGGTACAAACATGAAGAGTGAAAATGCCACTGACACTTCGCTGACTGAAAATTTCTCAGAATACATGTGGTAAACCTTCAGCTGGTTTAACAAAAGGCCAGCAAGGCGGCCCGTGAACTTTCATCCTCTGCTGAATCTTGAAAGCGATTTAGCTTACTTACCGTACTCTCGAAAGCGAGTGAGCCACTTTCGAGCAAATTTTAGCGCATATCCCAAAAATGGGAGGAATTTGGTATCCCTGCTTGTGTCAATCACCAACACCTTCACATATCCACTACGATAGATTATTGCAAATCGGAACTGAACAATGGGAGAAGAGGGATAACATAAACCACTGGAACAGCGAGGGGAGCAGAGTAAACGATTGAATTCATTGTTTTTCGATATGACGTTTGACCTCGGTAGCCAGAACGTATTGCTGACTAACCTAGTTATTACAGTGTTTCAACTAACCTTATTACCAACAGAAATTTTCAATTAGTAAACGTCAATATAGCAAAAATGCGTCTCAAAAAAACCAGTCGGAAAACAGTTCACCAGATTTAAGGTTTTGCTTCGCGCAGCGTTTCCGTTATTACTCGAAGCGAAATACTGGAATGAGGTCACCAAAACAGGCTAATGTACTATTCGCAATAAAGTTCACGAAGGCTGAAATGTAGACGAAAGCGTGCTGCACGTGTGTACGGGAGTTTGAACACACATCTGGTGGTTCATTTCGCCAAGATGCTTCAGAACCTGAGAGCCCGTAATTTTAAATTACGAGCCTTGAAACACACCACAGTCATCCACCTCATACTTCGGTCGATCGTTCAAACCCAGGTTTTGCATCGTGCAAGTTCTCAACTACATTTTTTCTACTTATTGAAATGTTCTGCTGTAGCATCCTTTCGTGCCTAACTGCTATGCCACCAGAAGGAAGTACGGGGCTGGAGTACTGCCACGTTGCTCAAGACTAGACAGGGGAAGTCGAGAGACAGAGGTCCGATTTGGACCACAGACCTTCCTATCAGTAAATTCGCGCTCTAACCACTGAGCCATCTCACCCCTTTGGGTATCTACATATTGGATTGTAGGTACCCAAAGCGATACGATGCAGGTGCAGCCATTCGCAACCTCAAGCCTTAAAACCAAACCACTCGGTCCCGCGTTCAGGTGTCGGAACTACTGATAAAACAAAGCGGTGGGGAGAGTGTGAATTAGCTATTTGTCTGTCATATGCAGCAACATGATGGTTACGCATGTTTAAGTGAATGCGCGCACACAAACGACAGCTGGGTAGCATAGAGTCTATGGAAAGACAAAGTACAATATGGCAGACGTTTATTTATGGCACTCAAGTCTTATCGCCTCAACTCAACCGCAAAGTTAGCCCACTTATCGATATTTCAGCTCATGCCATTGCACGAGACATCAATATGGCTTGCAACCCCAGCAACGCAGATGGACACCCCATGCCTCAGCCTTATCCATCGGGCGCCTGGCTACGATATGATCCCAAATAAGAAAGTTCAGTTGAGTGGCACGACTCAAAACCGCACAATTGCCTTGGTTGGGAAGACCGACCAACGCATATGGGCGTAAGTTGCTGAGTAATGTTGAAATAAGGCGTGACAAAGTCGCCAGGGTTCTCAGTGAAGTTTAGAGTTCAATTGGACGGTTCGATATAGATTGAAATAACTGCGGTAACGTACAACCCATTTGCAGGTGCTACTGATGAGGAACGGTCTGCGTGCATTCTTTACCGAATAGTGTAGACAGCCGGAATCTCTGTAGAATAGGGGCCAGGCCGCTCTGCGTTGCAACTACAGGGCAAAATAAGGGATAACCGCGCAGTAACACAAGGAAACTAACGATTCCACTACAAGTAAAAACGATGGGTTGTAAAAAATGATACGGGCAACAAAATATCCTACGAGCACGGTTTATCAAACGCTGAACTTCCAGATAACATCTTCCTAAAACCACCATGGAACTCTGCTGGAACAAGTTTAAGGCACTAGTAAGCAGTTCTTCGCTTAAAAGTGCACAAAAACGAGAGATGGAGACAATGGGAATAACAAATGAGTTAAGGGAATCCTTTTGGTTAACATACCAGGAAACAAACAGTGGTTGTTTGGATCCAAATGGAAGTAGATGCGATTGATGAGCTTTTCGCACAATCGGCTGAGAGCACGCGCCGCTGCAAACATTAACTGGGTTTTTGTGGAGCCGATCATTCCCAGAAAGGCCTATATGAATGCAGAGGGGGATATATCCACAACTGTGCTCAAAATGATCGCGATTTTTGGAAGATACACACCGAAACACCCATTCAAAACTCTATTTAAAGAAAAACTGGGCGCTAAATAATTGTTCGAACAAGGATTACTCAAAACGGATCTAGTTAACCGGAAAACAGATGGCAATAGTTTTACTCCACGCATGATGAGAAAACACTATCGCAATTACATACGGACTGACCAAAATCTGATATGTATTCGGCGTGTACAAAATTACAAAATCGTGCTTTAAACAACCCCTTGAAATTTTGAGAAGTATTGGAGTTTTCGGATCGGAGCATCATACAATTCCATTAAGAAATTTGCAAAGAGGTCATTAAAAACTAGTAATGGCAATGCAACAGGCAATTCAACCAGCCCCGTAAACAAGACCTAACGATATACATATTGGGGAGTATCTAACAGTGTCTAATGTAGTATAAAGATTATGAAATGAGTGCGCGCATGACGTCCCCCCAGGACGGCTGATCGTAGGTCATACCTGTTCTATCAGTTACGGATAATCAACACACTGGTCATCTAAAAAAGTGATTTGAAGGCGAATAAAACCAGAGAACGGAAATACAAAATATATAGAGATTGGTGTCCAAAAATTTAAGGTATCTAAATTGTCCGACTGGGCATAAGCAATTCTAAATAACGATTAGACTAACTTTAAGTGCCCTTTCTAACCTATTCCGTTCTTTTGTCGGCACTCTGTTCATTGAGTTGGGAATTTTTCATACAGTTGCCATCACCAATGAGGATGACGTCACCATTGCTCAAAATCAGGCAACGATGCTGACGTGGAAAACAGACACTTGTGAACAATCAAAACGATCCTGACGTGGAAAACAGACACTTGTGAACAAATCCCGATTACTTGCATCTGGAGTAGGGAGTTACCGCCGTAAGGTGGGCGGTACGGATCATTACCACAGCCTACGGACGTGCTCAGTTGTACCGCTTTGTCCTGGTACAAAAGAGTACAGCCACAGTTTACCTCAGTAACCTTAACTTGGCCTGTAAACTGAAGTTGAGCGAATAAAAGTAGTTAGTCAAGAACCTTATGCAAATAAACCGAAAAGCTCTGGCCGGAGGATCAAGTCATGTTGTAGTGGGGTCATGACGTAAGTCTCATAGAAAATCACTGGGTACATGAGCACACTCGATATCACTTACTTCGACGAACGCAGGTCGCTGAATGAAAACTTCAGCCGGAAAGTCTTCTAAGATGACGTCTTGGAAGAAATTAATACCGGATATCGCAGTCTCGTTATCTGTCGACTTGACTGTGCTGAACGGAAGATAAGGGCTCAGAGAGGAAAACATCCACCTCACCTGATTGAAGTTAGGAGTACATCCATGTCTGTCTTCGTGAGGAGTAAGGTCGGAAATTCGACGAAAAAATCTTCCATGAAAGAAACGAAATATTATTAAAAACCCCAATTTTAGAAGTAAGCGAATAACGAGCACAGCATGCGAAACCATAAATGGTGATGGTCGTTAACCGAGACATAATTAGCGAGATATGCAAGTCGTATGTTTCAAAATCTGACTAGATGACAATAAAGAATTACGGATAAGATGGTCGACGGCTTTTATGATTAAGGTCTCTCAGAACGATGTTCTCTTTTGAAAAAGATGCTCATAAAAGAAAACGATTTTGCCCCAATCTATCTTGAAGAGAATACCCTACATCAGAGAACGTCCGATCAAGAATTAACTTGTGGAACTAGCTGTTACTGTAAGCACAAGTGACCAATCGACATGAAACAACTCCGGGGTATGCGATAGGCTACACTCAGCAGCCAAGACAGAACGAAAAAGACATCCGTTGCAGCAACCAAAAACTGACGACCACCAAAATCATTATCAGCAACAACAACAACAACAACACATTAACAGTCCTCATTGATGCTTGAATACCATACAACCACGAGGAAAGAGTGCACTAGTGGATAGCTGAGAGAAAAGAGTGCGGACTTATTGAAAAACACCATAGCCTCATGGAAAGCGTAAAGAATCTGGTGATTGCGCTTCGAAATAGCAGGGAGATACGCACATTTGAGCACCGTATCGGCATATGTTTGGAATCGACGGATAAGTCGTCATTCCAGATTGTGCACCAAATCTTCATGAAACAACGACTGACAGTGGTTTCTGCCTAGAACTGACCTGAATCACTAATAACACCCTGTTCTTATAAGAAACGATGGAGTCAGAAAGTTCCATTTCACGTCATTCGGACGCCAGAAACGGGTGAAGAACTGTCGCTTTGATGAGCTCTGTTCATACGAGCTGCGTTAGACGAGTAAGTGATAATGTGCACCAATCAACAGACAAAAACCGGGATGATAACATAGTTCATCCATACACATCTTGCAGGAGACTACTAGAGGCTTGAAAAAGAGCAATAGGGATGAAATAAACCGGACGGACCGGAAACCCTGCACTGCAACGTCAGTCGGTGGGGTGAATGCTCATAATCAATTCTACAGGAAACGACTAGTGTACTGTCGGAAACGACCACGAAGGACCAAGTAGCCGGGCGAACAACCGTGGATACATTATTGAGTGACTGGAACGTATCCAAATTCAAGGAAACAGAATCCCTCTCGAGAGAATCTCCTCCCATAAATAAAGGAGTATGCTCGGTCCAATCAGTCTACCTCCTAAAGGCAAACAATCTCTTTATAAGACGGGAAATGTAAAGAGTTCCGAGTTAAAGGAACGATATATTGCAGTAAAAACCCGATCAAGATTGTTCCATCTAGATTAGTAATGGCCAGCGCGAGATCCACAAAAAGTTACATGACAATAACCGCGGTTTATCAAACGAACACTTTTCGCACACAAGAACAACCGACATAATACAAGACCGTCTACATATTCTAACAGAATACGAGCACAGATTTATGGAGACGGGAAGTTATGCCTGTTTTCAACTTGACGACACGATAAGTTTTACTGGATAGTAGCTCACAGCGTCAGAAGCCAAGAAGCTGATCCGGTTCACAAATTAGGAGTTGTTGCATCTGCTCTCTTGGGCTCGAAATAGCCCAGTAGTTAACGCACCAGCCTACAGACCAGAAGGTCCGTGGTTGAAATCCAATCTCAGCATCTCGGCTGCTCCTGCATAAGCTTAGGCAACCTGGCAGTATCCCAGCCTGTGTGCCCCCTTCCGTTGGCATG
The DNA here is from genome assembly GCA_003604175.2 of Clonorchis sinensis. Classification (NCBI taxonomy): domain Eukaryota; kingdom Metazoa; phylum Platyhelminthes; class Trematoda; order Opisthorchiida; family Opisthorchiidae; genus Clonorchis; species Clonorchis sinensis. The sequence continues at coordinate 110,994,876 of CM030370.1, forward strand.
GAGGTTGGGCACCTAAAGAGTGCTACGGCTGAACGGTTTTCTGCATCTGTTCTCCATCCATTGTGAACATTGCAGTTTCGAAAGCAGAAATATCGTGGGTATCAAGGGAGGACCCGACTGAACCCCATCCGAATGTCCCGTTTATGACATCCAACTGGGTGGGATGCATACAGGTCACCTCGTGTTTCAGGTGGTACGATATTCAAGATATCGAAGCATACTGCCTTGAATTATAAGACCACTTAAAACTCACCGACGACCCATTGTCGATATCTCAAATATCGTGCTGGGTGAAAAGACGGTGAAACCGGAAGTATTCCGCAACGTTATGAGTAGTGTATTCTGTCAAGGTAATGCATTGGTTCCATCCATGAGGTGGAGAGTTTTGGCCCTATGAGCTTGAAGTAGGATTGGGTAGCAAGACGTTTTTGCAGCGATTGGCTCATCTATCTATCACATATAAGGAACGGAGTGCTGGACCTGTTCTGAGTGGGAATAAAAAACCTATGTTCCTGTCAGCAGCCCTGAAAGGAGATACTGGTATGGAGTTCACGTACCATGCTGCGTGAAAATAGAAACTCCTTAAAATGATAACACTATCATGCAGTAATAATAACAATAATTATTATTATTCAGCTGTAACAGCCTTTCGGTGCCTAGCTGCCGTGCCACCCAAAGAAAGCACAAAGGCTGGGATACTCCCAAGCCTAGACAGGGAAATTCGAGAGGCATAGGTCGGGTTCGAACCATGGACCTTCCGGTCAGTAAGTTCGCGATCTACCACTGACCTATATCGCCCCACTATCACTCAGTACTTTCAACCTAATTATGCGGGATGAAATGCTGTGTGGTTGTTGGTCAACCTCGCTAGAAATATGTGAAAATGCATGGATGGAATAATAACTAAGCCGAATCATGACTGGACAACATACCGGAACTGGTGGTAATGCTCGAATTTTCATCAGGACCGGATATTCCGTGTTCTTCGAGGTTGTTAGAGTTAGTTGGGATCAGTGAAGTAAAGCTTTCTGGAACACCGGGGTGGTACAACAACTTTCGTGGGTCAGTTTGTGACATGGAAAAAGTGGAGCTGGACGTCAGAACGCTCGAACCACTGAAATTGAAGTAACCAGATGGTTGGCAGAAATCTGCTTTCTGTTGAGGGGCGGAATTTGAAGAATTGAAGCCACCGATCTGGGTCCCGGAAATGGAAGCGAAAATAGCGTCAATGTGCCCCTTTAGCTCGTCATCCTTCAGTTTGTTACGCGCTCTGCTGAGAATCGCCAGTCCATCGGCATACACAAACTCCTTTTGTGATTGCGGATTCTTTAGAAAGAAGTTAGGACCTGAAACAGAGTACCACCTTAACAACTGATTCCAACAATCGAATGACCCTGGGCGTGCTCAGCAGTGGGTTCCGATCTAACCATTCAAGCAACTTTTTGATCAAAAGTGTTGAGGGAAGTCGATCTGTTGCGATCAGTTCATGTTGGACTTTTGAAGAAATACTATCAAGCGCGCGACATTTAATTTCGTCGATGGGGTGATCTACAAAGGAAGATACGATCCTACGAAAAATAGGATTTACCTAGTTTTGACATCAGTGCATTTAGACAGTGCTGCCCCAAGGAATACACGGCCATCGTCAAAGTACGAGCGATTTACGACTTCCAAGCTGCCAATTAGCCGAAGTAAGTGAACCAGCATCAGTTTACAAACGCGCAATAAAACTGAAAAGTTTGGAGTGGTTAAAAACAATGACTTTTACATAAAAATAGGGAAAATAAGTAAGCAACATAACTTGTGTATAACAGTGACGTAAAAACAAAGCTGAAAGCAAAATGCTCATCGAGTAGAGGTAAGCAGAAGCACAGAAGGACGTGTATGTATGCTGAGATGACTTGCTCGGTTGTTCTATAGTTTGGTATGCAAATGAGATTGAATCAATGCACCAATGAATCTGATTCCTGTATTTCAAGTGAAAGCCGCGCTAGTTTGAGTATAACGCGATGGCTGAGGCCATTTCAGTCGTTCCTGAAGCCTAAGTTGTGTTTGTTAAGTTATACCACCTGTGCTCTCCAGCTAATCCACTAGCAAGACTACGAGGCGGCGGGCTTCAGGCTACGGTGAGTTGTTTTACGAAATGGCCTATGAGGTCAACAAGACTGAAATGCCTTGAGTTCTCCACCAACCGACCACGGCCTGTGTACACTCATACCAATGAATCTAGGGTTAGATGATTATAAAACCCGTTTGGTCACTCAATCAGTCTCGGAATTATCAATGATTGGGAATGGCGCAGAAAACGGCTGTTCGGTTGTGCAGCAAGCACTTCGGTCGCCAAAAACACCCAGCAATGTCAACCGCGGTGGCTCGATTTTTTAAGGATCCGAATCATCGTTTACCGAAGCAAACTGTGCCACGAGCGTGTGACTTGGCACAAAAGCGTAAAGGAGATTACGAGTAGTGTGGGTTTCTTGCTGCGGTCTGCCTTCCGGAATGGGGTCTCCATAAGCCCCACACTTAGACGAAGAAACTACAAGAAATAGTATCAACCCGATGCCGGTGGCCTTTGTTCAGCGGGTTTCTTTCTGCTCCTGGAGATGCAGATATCTCAAATTCGTTGCGGCAGGCCAGCACCAGATAAGTTTTCCGTCCATTCTCCCCTTATTGCACTAGAGGCTTTAAACCCAATAAAATAAGCCTTGTGGCTGTACGGTAGTGAGGCAACAATGTCAACAGTGATGGCGCTGCCGTTGATAATAATGGATAGCGCAATCTGAAAACCTGTCACTTGACAAGAGCAAGGGCGGTTAAAGAAGGATCTACACGCCATCAACGAGTCCATAGGGTGAGGTTGGTACGTCGCATTCAATGGATAAGTGGAGAGCGCGAAAGCGGCGTTACCACTTTGTGCACAATCACCGCGTATAAGGTTATGTTAAGCTGAAGTAACGATAGTGTTTAGAGGTAAGGCAACAAATTTTTCAGAAAAAAGCCTTGTACTGTTAAAGGAAGATATCCGCGGATTCTCTGAGGGCGTTTGTGGTGCCGTCGCATGTGGCGCGTGGGGGAAGTCCATGCTCGACCTTTCGGAGGTGGGTGATATGCGTGTACAGTAGATTGGGATTCAGCTAAAATCAAAGACCAATCGCGCACTGCCAAGCACTCTTGTCTGCGCGCACTGGTGAGATGCATCGATCGCGTACGTACATTTCCACAAAGGTAGCATCTCGGGTTTCCTTTGTAGCGTCTCCACACACAATCCCGCTTGTCCATTCACCTCTTGGTTCGGTTCCTTAGCTAACCTTTAAATTCGGGATCCGAACGGTGTTTTTCAGAGAAACAAAAGTGATGACCGTCTCCCCATGTGTTGTCAGTTAGTTGTGCTTCTAATAAATCCCAGCTGTTGATCTGTTTTAGTTTTAGAACGGTCAGATTCTAACAAAATATTCTAACTTTTGTAACATTTAACTGAGATTTCCTTGTTCCCCTGGGCTGCAGTGGTCTTTCTTCCCTTGGTTCATCCGCAATGTAACCGGTCATTATTCGGTCTACTTTGTCTTCTTCTTTGGGATTTCTCATTCAAGTGCTTAGATTAGAAAAGCGATAGAATAAGTTCCATCAATCTCCCAAATCACACAGCAAGTACAGAGTTACAAAAATTAAGACCTCAGATGTTGCTGATTCTGTTTAGAAGAATACTGGTGGATAAAAGTGCATTTTTCGTAATTGTGAAAACAGCACGACGTCACAAAGTCGCACTGACGAAGTTACCTTTGTTGGTGATGAAAGTTTTGCAACCGAATTGGCCACTGCAGCGAACAAACACCGCACACGAGTAGATTTGTAGCGGCGCAGGTATCAAGCCGGAAATTGTAAGTCCGGGCTGATGTGGTCACGATGACCTAACGGGGTTTGATATTCATCTGCGTCGATAATGAGTTCTTCATTTGTAAGAATAGGGTCCAGAATAGAGGATTGTTTGTACCTCTATGTTAGGTGGGTTGTCTTACGCGATTAAACAGTGGTGTGCATATCATTAGCTCGTGCAGTCAGTCTTTAAACTATAAGCGGATATGTTGGTGACGGTGAAGCACGTGTGACTCAGTGTTCGACAACACGCGGTTCAGAACAAGTAAATAATGGAAGCGAAAACAGCCGTTCACCTGCGATACTCCTTCGATGCATAGATGCCATGCTATCCAAAGGAAACCCGTTATTCAAGAAGCCTACCAATAACACCATGTCCTTTAACTTCAACAAAAAGCGTCCGTGGGGAATGTTGCTAAGTGCAGTGTTGTAATCAGTATGTGGCACATAGACGGATACTAATGCCCTAGCAAGTGTGGAAGTGGAGACATACGCGATCATTTCGGAAGCCGCGGGAAACGGAGGCGGAGACGAAGAGATGTTCCAGACACTGTTCCAAAAATAATGGTAATAACAAATGATAACCGTTCAGATGTAATATTCTTTCGGTGCACAACTTTTACGCCACCCGAACGAAGAATGAGGAAGGAGGTACTGCCCCAGCTTAGACAGGAGCAGGCAAGATGTCGGAGTTGGGTTCCAGTCACGGACATTCCAGGTCAGCATGTTCGCGAGTTACCCAGTGAGCTATATCGAGCTCGAGATAGCTAAAGCCCTGTAGACGAGGTTATAGAATGTATCAACTCTTTCGGATGACTCTGCTATGAAAGTGCCCCGGAGGATTTTCTCAAGCACAGAATAAATGAGGAGTCTTCATGGTTTGTCTCCGCAATACAACGCCGCATCCTCTAATCATCGTTGTTCAGGAAAAAGGAATGTGGACAACGTCGCTAAGAATGTGTTTGGCTTGATGCAAAAGTCTCAGAAAACCTGCCACATGATATAATCCCCATCATCGACAGCACATTAGTGTTCGACAGTGATGCTTTGCTGCCGTAGTCACAATTTATTTGAAAGCCTTACTGCAAAGAAACAAACAAAATGTGGTGGGAGGGGCTCAGTGCTAGCCTATCACGATCATTCCCAGGTGCTTACACATCCGGACACTCGTTCAGTCAATATATATAGAAACTGAAAAAGACACCATTGAAACCAATTAACAGGCACATCTAACGGCGTCTTCACCTGTAAGTATAGAAAGTTGCTCAGACTCCTTCCTGGAAGACGACTCGCACCGGTAGCATCCAGACTTTTCATTGTTGCCATCATGCCCATCTGCCGAGTCAAAGGTTGAACACCTCTCCTCTAGAGCTACTCTGAAGTGGGTGCTGAAAACGGCATTCTTTTCGGCAAACAATTATTGGCCACCCGCAATACATGACCATACCACCGTAGCTTTGGTGCCGGGCACATCCCTTTACTGAATCCCCATAGCAAAACCGAACGCTTGGTTTGTAATTGTCTCATTGCATATCCACTGGCACTAACCCACCCGAGCTAAGATTTTGAGTCAACGACTATCGAAAACCTGAAGGCGTCCCTATTCCGCTGCTCACAGACACCACGTCACAACCATACAACAAAACGCTCTGTTCTATAGCCAGATACAAACGGCCCCTGGGATAGGATGCTTTACCGATATAGGGTCTTTAGATTGAACAAGCGAACTCAGTCTTAGGGATTCTTGCACTGAGCTCATGTCACACTACAACAGGATTTTATACAGCTTCTAAGATGCGTAAAATTAGAAAATCCGTTTTTGGATTGTAAGTGACGTGTTCAGGGAATGTATGCCCAGGAGCATGACTATATATATATATACTGCGTGTGCAAAACGGATACGGGATAAATTTGTTTAGACCCTCGGGGAATTTCTGGGTCCTCTTTTGCTCTACGAAAACGAGAACGATGAAATCCGCATATTCCAGATCCACAAGGTCTTCATCAGTAGCCATCTGAACACCAAGGTTTTGAGGATCTATCCATGTTCGTCTAGTTTTCTCGTCGACTACGGATGTGAATAGGAGTGGAGAGAGTAGGATTACTGCTGAGATACCATCCTGTATACAGAAATTCTGCAGAGCTCCTCGTTTATTCTTACCCCCCCCCCCCGATAGCTGAAAGTGTCAAAAACATTATATTCCCAAAATTCCGGGACATTCCTTGCTGGGCAAGTGCACTAAGCAAGATAGATCCATCAACTGATCCAAATGAGTCTCGGCAAACCAGGAGCACCAGAATTGTGGATCACATATACGTATGGCGTTGTTTACACACCTGAAGAAGTCCGAATATGTGGTCAACGCATCCCCTACAAAGCCGAAATCCCACTTAATGATGTCGAGGCCCTGCTTCACAGGTCACGATAAAGCGACGAGAGACCAGTGACACCAAAAGTCCACCTGTGATTACCATATTCACTACCGGCCTTTTAGAAAGTGACCAGTACCGTGTGAGAGGTCATCCGGAACATATCGGTGGCGCTTGAGAGAATTGCAGTCATAAACCTCCGAAGCCGTAAGTATTCCAGGTTCACCGTCCACAGTTCTGTAGAAGTTTGACAATCCGACTGAGTAAAAGGTGACCACAATAATCATTTTACAACGTGTTCGGCTCAGCGGTTGAGGCGTTCCTATTTATAGAAAAATGGTTGCACTTGTTTGGTCCCGATGGTTCCCGGGGTCCGAGAGCATGGGTCAACCGAAATGGTTGTCGGACGATCCAGTTAGTGTCCATTTCTTTTACTTAACAGGCTTCACAGTCGATCTGCACGTCACGGCGTCTCACAATTCGTCGAGCCGAACCATGTTTTGGGCCGCCGAAAATTTTCTCCGAGATTCAAGCAGTGCCACTGTTCTATCAAATATCCACTGCTTGACCGGAACTGGTAGCGCGACACACAGAAAAGCAGATCTGTGAAAAAAGAGGGGCTCTGTTCTGAAAGAGGATGAATCGATTGCATATTCAACCCGTCATAAATTCTGCAACTGCGAAATTGCTCCCAAGACCCCACAATGGCATTCATAAATACAATTAACATCGGGTAGCTATCGGTCTATATTCCGTACTGTCACATGAAGTGCAGAGATTTTGATTATCATTTAATGACAGCATGACTATCCGTACTGAGTCCTACTAATCATTGCAAATACAATCCATTTGAAGGCTATAGCTGAGGTCTGTGTATAAAAATTGGTAAGTGGATTGTAGCAACTTCTCATTTCCTACGTGTTTCGGAACTTGAATATCCTTCCGCAACGCGTATTTTTTGTCCCCTTATTGATAATGTTCAAAGGCTTGAAGCCTCTTTAGCTGTTAATTCGAGGTATCGAGAGATTATACAAACCTAACGTTTATCCAGCTAAACCGGTCATCACAATTAGAAGTGACCCCATACTCGTTGACCTATGAATTTTTACAAGTTTAAATGCGTCGCTTTTCATGGTTTCTCCATCATAAAACAACTGACAACAGTCTCACAAGTATGCCCCCGGTGGCCAAGAGACGCACAATCAGGGGGATCCATATGTACCGGTAAACAGGACGTTGGAGAACAGTGCTTTCGAGCTACGGTTTTTTAGGAAGAGCAGCAAGGACATCTCCTTTGAGCTCAAGAAACATGATCAAGTGATTGCCTGATCGCGTTCGAACAGATCGCGTGATCGGTTCATGGGTTTATAGCAATGTTTTAATACAACCGAGCTTCCAGGAGTTCATACACGCTGGATATCTGAGCGTGCACGCCTCCGTGACAAGTTTAGCATTCATGCCATCAGACAGTGATTCCCACCACCTATACTTACTTACAAATGAATGAAAAGGGCGTTATCCGCACCGTAAACAAAGACGAAACCCCCACGCTTTGCGAGACGCAAGTTGAATGGTGCATTAAAACACGATATACTGATTACACAAATCTCCCTCGGATTCGGTTAATCTGTATATATATTCCAATATTCCCTCGGAACAGCAGTCTCTCGGTTACAGCAGGCTACCTATTACAATTTGGTTCACTTCACCTCACTGGCGGATAGATTTTGGGCACCAGAGCCCCCACCCTATTGTCCGAGTTGAACAGGTAATTAATATATTAGCTTAAGTGAACTTGTCGTCGTGTTTACATAGAACGTGTTGGAACATCTGCCTCAAGGGCGGGGCCACAAAGTAGTTGTTTGCCTGTAGTACGAAAACTCCAAATTGTATCACGAAATTATACCGGCCTCTCCGCAGGGTAACATCTTGCCACATCTACCACATCCTGTGGATACCCATGTACGGACTGCATTGTTCCACTTCACCCACACGTGCGCTCTAACGCAGTCACTGTCAACCCCCTCACAGTCTTCCTCCCCTTCTTCCGTCCTCCCTCTTATCATCACCCGATCCCGAAATCTGTCCAGGAGACTCCCCAAGACGCGCCCGGTGGAGCTGCAGTCCCTACAGCCAGATGCTGCCTGCGGTTGTATGTGCCGCCTTCGCCGCTTAGGGGGCAGTGCCAGATCCCAAGGGGTTCTACCAGAGCTTCATCAAAAAGCAACAGCTGCCAATGCTGGTGGTTTATTCATAGCCGAATTTGTGTTGTGCGCAGAGATAACGGTGAGCTTCTTCTTCAGCCTTTTGGCACTTCATCCTTAATTATCATTCAAAAGAACCTTCTGATCGCTCGGAAGAAAATTTTCACAGTCGTCGTCTTTACCTCCACCAACAGGTGTGACCTTCTTTTCTGTCTCAGCCGCGTTACCCTTGACATTGGCAACAGGATTTCTACACTTGCTACCCCCTCACTATGAGAGCAATCCCTGTGGCACATCTCCACATAGTATCCGCTATCAAGATGACCACCGAGCTGTTCACCTCTGAACAAGTAGCCACCTCATAAAACTTTCCACAACTTTACACCGGGTAAACGCAGCCGTGATACTTGATCTCTTTACCACAATCTAAAAGACCGCTTCAGCACAGAAAATCCTGATGCCTGTCAGCAGATCTGCATCCCAAATTCAAGTCGACTACTCAGAGTGATACGAAGTTCACAAAGCGTAACTAACATGTTACAGCGGCAGAACCCGCAATTCGTGGTCGAAAAGCGGTCTTTTCCTAAAGACAAACTCTGGTACACTTTTGTCTTGTAAAAGGCAACAAAAAGAAATACACGCACAGATCAACTTACCTCTGCTTATCTATCGGAGCTTGTCTTGAACCCCTCATTGCGCCCAGCTTCAACGTTCCTCCACCCAAATGGGACACATTTTCCTATCACCCACCAGAGTCATAACGATCGAACTATCGACCAGTCAGCACACACTTCACACCTCCTGTAGACCAACGTTCACTTTCCCAAATCTCTAAGTATTTTCACAACATCATTTTCGTCCTCCACCTTTCCAGCCGAATGCCGACGAACAACTACTTTCTTAACCGTTCGGTTTCCATCCCACTCTCTTATTTGAGGCATAACCGACCTACTCTCCCCCCACCCGCCTCAAATTCCTTAGCCATCAGCACGTTGTGATTTGGTACACCCTTTAGTTTGTGCAAAAAGTAACTGACTCACACGCATTAGTCTCCGAACAGTAGGAGTAAAATCACCAAGTCGATAGAACGAACTTCCTTCACGTCTTCCCGGTCGACACTGGTTACCGAGACTTGGCCGTCCCCGACGATCGGCACAGCGAGATCGTTTTCTCAACCCACAAAGAATCTGATTCGATCCCCCACACGGACAAGTTGATAATGCAGCGCATATGCACATCGCAAACCTGCGGTTTCCGGGGGCTTGTAACTGCTTTGTTCGACATCAGAAATATTTTGTTGCTTTTAAGAGGACGGAGGAATAGCCTGCATCTGATGTTTCTCATTCGCTATAGAAGGAGGTATTGATTCCAAGAAATTCCTTTTCTGTGTTCCCTTCTCTGTGCGCCAAAACGCAAAAATTCTGGAAACAAAAGTCAACGCACGATCGCCGACCCATCGCTGCGCTCTACTAAGCTCCTTAACAGCCCACTGATGATCGCACCTCGAGTGGTGGTGAGACGCTTTCGACCAACCTACCCAGCTAAGTGAACAAACCAACTGTCTTCCTTCTTATTTACCACCTTCCAACACCTACTTCAGATAATGACGGATCCTTCACCAAACACCTTCACCAGAGTTCTGTATTTGAATACACTCCACTCATGGTAGTTAGAGGGTCGTCACTTCAGCCTTTAGCAACCTCCGTGAGCCTTCCGTCCAGGTTTCGATTCCGCTTTTTTAGAAAACATAAAAGGCACCCAAACCGTTACAGTTCTGAGAGGTTCTGTGGCCAGAACCCCCAGTTCTGGCTCTAGATTTTACCGATGAGTACCCCGCAGCCTTTAAGATTACTATCTTCTCCACGCCGGGTACTGTTAGAAATGTGCTACTGTAGATCGACCAGTGCTCACCGTCGAGATGACGTTCGCTTTTTGAACAGTCCGCCACCACAGAAGCTGACCGTGACAGCATTTCTTGAGAGGGGACTGAATAGAGAACGGTAAAATTTCGTTGGCCTCTGGATGGGAATAGTCAACGGGCGAAGGCGTTCATTTGGATGAAAGTTATAGAAACGAAAAGATAATTTTGATCTAGGCTGCATAGTCCTTGCGATGGTCTAGGCCTTGTTTCTTGGAAATGATGACGAGGTGAACACGCAGTATGGTGGAATAATGAACGGTGTGCGCCAAGATTATTGTCGATAATGTGGCCGTCGATCCGTTCACCGGGCTTGATGGGGGGTTTAAAACATTTCCATCAACGTGTGTACTTCCGTAAAACTTAAACGGGACATGAATTTCCTGGGAACTGTAGGAACGGGGGTCATCTGCCGCCTGGAAACACTGCAGGTCATTTTACCTTACGTTTTGCGGTCGACAACAAGGCAGTCAGTCACGGGGACAAATGAGAGTAAGACAATGAAAATAATGGAAGGCGTGGGTCAAAAGGATGTTCTCGGGGAAGCTGATGTTGATATGAAGCCATAAGGGAAGCGCTCTGTTGACCCTTTCCGATCAAGCATGGTTGAGGCTACTCAGAAAGAAAGTCTATCAAGAACCGCTAAACTCTATATTCATGGGGCAAACTTCTGACCCCATTCCTTTATCCTTGCCAGCCGCTGTATCTCTTTGAGTGTCATTACATCCCTGAAGTAGGAAGGGCTTCAATCGTGTATGTAGTGTGCTATATCAGATCTTGCGCGTGCTCCATGACGAGCTGTCAGGACAAGTAATATGCCTTGGGTAGGACAAAGGTTGGACAGGCATGGTACGGTGTTCATAGGCGCTGATTCCGTACTCGATCTAGGCCAATAGCGTGAGTTATGGCTTTAGGTTGCTGGTGGTCCGACATGATCAACGACGGAAATTTTGCGGGCTCACTATCTACGGTGACCGCCTAGCACTTCTTACTATTTATCAAGATGTACTTGGCCCTATCCAAGTCCACTAGTTTATAGACATGTCGTTGCTGACTTTTCAGCTTGCTCCGCGTGTCAATAAGGTCTGCATTACTGACAGAAGAAAGAAAGGGATCAACGGTATGGTGCAGAATTAGGTCTCCCGATGCTGTCTATTGGGGAAGTTTAATTTTAGTCCCGGCTATACAAGACCGGCATTATTCAGCCCTGAAGTAACTATTTGATCTGGAGCACCTTTTGGCTAACGTTACAATGTGCCACTAACCTCGCAAACAGAGACAGATACTAGGTTTACTCAAGAGCAGGCTGAAAAACAAGTGGTATGCCTACGCTCTTGGACCCTGTCAATTCTTATGGTCATTGCGTCCAAGGAGCGCGTAAGAGTAGCAGGCTGAAGATCCCAACCCTGTTACGTGATTAGTCCATTTTTCAGAAAATAACAGGAGGTATGGAAGCTTATTGCTCCTTTCATACCTTTATGTCAAAAGATTGTTTGGATAACCGGACTACAAGTCCTGGCGTCATACAATCTCACCTAAGTGATCTCCACCTCAATGCAGTTGTTTAAAATCCGTGTTTTGAAGTCGGAGTGGTTGAAGAACCAAGTTATCTTCTCACTTTGTCCAGTGAAAATCTGTATGGCCATGCGGCGGCGAAGGCATGCAACACCTGGTCATGCTTTGGTACAAGTCTAATTATTCTGTCCTAAATTCAACTTGGGTGATGGTGCATTTATCTCACAAGAAGACTTCAGTTAGATCACTGAGTTCACGGAGCCACAGTAAGCGAATCGCTCACCTATTCTTAGGAAAGCGTCACGGCAGTTTATAATTTTGCCGCTTTCAAAACCCCTTCTATGTTCTGCACTGCTGTGTTGCACTGATAAGACCTAGGGTAGATTGTAGGACTGGTTTCGACTTTATTGAATACTTCGGCTTCGCGCTTGCGGTGAGACCTGTTGCTTGCCGCAACGACCACCTTGGATAACTCTTGTGACTTGAGCAGTCATCACATGAACTTTAGTTCTCGAATCGTCCACAAGAAATTACTGTCCTTGAGAGCCAGGAACACCTCAAGTTCAAGTTTATTGCTTGCCATCATTCATAAAGGCAGCTAATTGGTGTGGCGTCAATATCTCTTCAACTGGTCATAAATAAAGCATGAATCACCTTTGCTGGTCCTCCAGCCATGTTTAGCTACAGCAGCCGTTATCATTCCTACATACCTTAGAGCTCCGCAGATTACGGTTCTTTGGGCGCAGTGTGCAATAGAACTGAGAGTCGACGTGATCACACATCTCCAATTGGTATGAATGCGGAGCGGCCACAAGTCATCTTTAAGGCTCAAAGAAGGCCAAGAATGTATGCGGACTAGCCTATTGACATAGCTCCTGCTGTGCTATCCAATGTCTTAGATTTCAGCACAACAAACATGCCCCAGTATTCCTCTGAGACAACGGACTTCACAAGCGACTGTAGCTTTACAATACTTCGTTCACTCACTACGCTTTGCCACCGTGTCCCATGGTAAAACCTTCCCCCTTGCTCGCGATATAAAACTTGCTTACACATTCCCTCCCTCTGCTAAAACTCGCCTGTCACCAGATCCAACACGACTTAGAATCTCTGGTCAAGTGACTAAATTTCCCATATAAATTCCTGCCGCTTCAACGTCCCAGCTGACATGTTCACAACTAATGAGAACCCTGTCACTCATTCCACAGAGATCAAAAGCCTTGGTCTCAGATACTGTTGTAAATTTAATTCCAGCTTGCCCAGGTACGTAGGCTCTGCTTCCTAACATTACGCCTCATTCATCTTCGAGACACAAAGGTCGCAGTTTTAAAGTTATGGTTGCGGCCACTTGTGGATTTTGTCCTGGTTTCTCTTGCCTTTATACCCAAAGTTGTAGACCAGCACTTGAAGACATCCGACTTTCACTCACCAAAACGTCACTCCCACAGTCCGAGCCTGTCCTCTACCGCTCCACTTGCATAATCTTGGGCCTTGAGCCACGATGGCTCGGGCAATTAAAGCTGAATCTAATCCTTGCACACCGAATTTTGTTCCAAAAGGCAGAGTCTTGGCCAAGCGTAAAGTGCTATACTCGCTATAAACTCCGCAAACCCAATAACCTCTTAGTGTGCCCTGTAGCGCGTAAAACCCTAGGCCACCACTTCTTCCCAGTTTACCAAACTCGCATCTTGAGCAGTCTCCCCGATTGGTTTCGAAGTGTCACACAACAAACGTTTTTGGAGTCTGTAGATAAGTTTCTTTACGTGCAAAGCCGCAGCCGCCCTACTTAAGATCTCTGTTACGAATCGGGTTCCAATCGCCTCCGAGTTTGACGGAGGTGTATTTATTTGACGAAAAAATAAAAAATTAAAATCAAAAACAACAATTTTGAAAAAGACAAAACCACCCACTTCCTATGCCTTGCTACCTCCTTGATTTGTTTAAAGCAACACTCCCGCAGTGCCTGCATGTTCAGAGTGTGCTGTATTACTGACCCGGCTTTCTTCCTAGGCAACTTATACCAGGTTCCTTCCACCTAGGTCTCCGTCCTGGACTACTCTATTTGCTCCGTCTAATGAGTTGTGCTTCGTCCTGCCTAGCCCTAAGACCGAAGGTGAGAACAAATAATGTTGGCATTGGAACCGGAAATGAATGCATTTACGACGGCAGGTTCTAGACGTTCTCGGCAACAAGTCTGCACTTCAGAAAACAAATGCAGATAATGCAACCGGAAATAAAACTTATGCATCCGGCATACGTAAGAAAATGGACAATGTTCAAGACCGCTCCGTGGGGAGGCTGTCCTATGTGTAAGTTTGTACTAGAAGGTAAATGCGAGGACCCACACACCAGAACCAACTGACAGGACATTTGGAGTTGTAGTGCAAATTAGAGGGGTTTAGAACCTTCTTCAAGAAGTATAAGCTAGAGCGCGGAACTACATGTGGATCACTCAATAGAAACGTAAGAAATGCGTGTTTCGGAGACCTACATAAGATACAGTAGGGATATACGAAAGTAGCTTGTTCCATAGTTTGAAATACAGGCAAAAAGAACACCTTGTCGGAAGACAGGTCAACAAATTAATAAAGGGAGCAAAAATCAACAGTTGCGCGTAATAAAGTGAGGACGAGGTGGAAACTCAGAGGAAAAGTCAGCTATGCAGGCCCGTCGGTGGATAAGGCAAATCAGAAGTGCACCTCAGCCATAAAAGATCCAGCCCAAGTGACAAAGTTAGAAGACAGTGTAGTAGCTGGGATAACGCAGGAAACAAGAACTTGGTAAAAGAACGCTGCATACCTGCTGCATCGGTCCGGCATGCCTGTGAATACTGTGGAGCAAATTCAGGGCTAACTGCTTGAATGGGTCTTACAAACCGCTTAGGGATGGCGATTACACATGGTTTGTGGTAGAATGAGGGACAAATGGAAGCACAGAGTTTGTGAGTTTTAGGCGCTTTACACCAATAATAGAAAATCTAAGGGCGCAGGTGTACCTAAGAGCTAGTTCCCCGGTTCGGGAAGAGCAGAAGTAGAAAGTCCATAAAAATAAGCGTCCCAGGAGAAATCTGGGACGTAGCTTGGCTTTTTGGGACAATGAAACGCAGACCGGAGTTAGAGGACCAGAGGGATAAAGAATCCAGATCTGACTGAATGTTAGGTAATGTAGAAGCGGAATCACTGGCCAGTACTATGTACGCTATCCTCATATCGTCAACATATAGGAAGGAGGATCTATGGGTGGTCGATTCATCGGCATTATTGATGTAAAGCAAAACCAGTATGGGGCCAAGCGCAATACTCAGGATAACTTCACTGGCGATAGGAGATGATAATAAGGAAAGACCAACATTTTAGTAACCTGGCTTCTCACCTGAGGCAAGAAACTAACGAAAGTTGAAGGGGACCACCAATACCTGCAGTTGGAGGGGCGTACAATAAGAGAGTGGCAAGAAGCCTTGCAAATATCAAGGCAGATAGGAACGATACGGCGTGTGTTAACCAACTCACAGGGCATAAACCCATATTGTAGAGTTTCAAGGTCCTTGTTGGTGAGCAGGCAATCCATGAAAGGGACTTTAATAGGGCGCTCTAGGGTACAGGAGAGCAAACAAGTATGACAAACGCCGTGGTAGCAAGCTGGAGCAGATTGTGGGCCTGGCTTTTAGCGTGAGATGATAATGGAGGTGCTTCCACTGACTTGAGGCTCTGCGGGTGATGAGGGAGGTATTAAAGTGATTGGGAATCTGTGTGGGAATGCCCGGGCCACAGGCTTTAAGAGCCCCGGGGAATTGGAGTCTCCAGGGAGGTTGAGCAAGGAAGATGGGTAAAGTAAAGTAACTAAGAGTGTGCAGAAGGTGGTATTTATTTCCTCACGGATGTGGCCATTACGGGACCAGTTTATGAGCAATGAATAGAAAAGCTCATTTCAGAGGGCACATAGCAGCTGGCGAAGTAGGCGTTTGTGGATTACAAGGTATCAGCAGGACCGGAAAGATGCTCTCCGTCAGCGACCACTATATTTAGGGTTGCAGAGGAACTGGAGAAGCAACGCCTGTAAATGAGACATCTCGGTATCTTGGATTGACGAGAATGGACGGTGGTGGTGGGATCCTTGCGCTTTTCAAGAGTCAGTCTGCCAGTAGCAATCTCAGTGGCAAGTTTGTTAATAAAAATGTAAAGAAATATTTCGTGGGTTCGATGAGAGAGCCTACGATACATTCTAAGTTTATGGTCTAGAACATATGAACGTCTGGCTGAAAGAAATCCAGAAACACAGTGGGCAGGTGTGGGGGCAAATATATATGGGAAGGATAGAAAATGACAGAAGAAAATTTTGACTGCAACTTGGGTGCTATAAAAAAGAAGACACTCCTACTATGTTTTATGGTGCAACGAGAGCTCAATGGCTTGAACGACGCCAGGGAAAGGGGTGATGATGCATTGGGAAGGAATAGTTTGGAGTGGATGCGTACTTGCCAAGCCAAAGATGACAAGATCTGGTTGTAACCTAATTGGGTTGATTATCAAAAGGTGACAAGCACTAACATATGTCTGTTTTACAAGGTTGATGATGATTACAGAAGTTATGTGCATTTGATAAAACTAAATACAATGCAAGAGAGCAATAAGCCAAAAGGTGGCTTGTGGTTTGATGACAACTACTGAGAGTTCCTGAGTGAGCTTCCGGACGCCGGGAGTTTCCTCTCCGCAGTATGCCTGCTACATGGGTTCCTTAGTTGTTCGTGGAGACTTGTGGAACCCGGTTGACTTCCTGTCCACTGCGCGCGCGTCTATGTGTTTTTGAGCCGAGTTGCAGGCCTATTTATTGTATGCATTGTGAAGAGAGAGGTGTCTATTCGTATTCGATAATTGCACGAACATGAATGCAACTTGACCTGATGTGGTTGAAGTTCGTAAGCCTGGCGCGTGACGCAGTTAGTAGCCGCGTAAACAAAAATGAATGGAACATTTTAGTGTAGTGAATGCTTCGGAATATCGCGTGTGCCTGCAGATTATCCTCTATAAGTGGACCGAGTCTTCAGATGTTGGCAAGGAACCTACTAGATCATTGTGGATGTGGGTCAAACGGGATTTTACTTGCGGAAAACGACCAACAGGAGAAAACAGGGCATTGAATCCTGATCAATCAAACAGAAGGGGAACGGGACCACTCAGGTGTTCATCTGCATACCAGGCCTAGAGATGGGTCGAATGCGTGGATAGGTAATTCCTAGGGAGGACGTCAGAGACCTGTCCTCTTAAGGAGTCTGGTGGGGGTCTCCAAAAGTCCGTTCAGTTGTAGCACGCTTTTGAGGCCTCAATGCCATGCTACCCGAAAGAAGCGAGTAGGCCGCGGCTAATCGTAGGACTATAAAGCCTATCAGACGTTCAAAAAAGAACGCTAAGTGCGAGTTTGGCACGAATTTTATCTAATATACAACAGCGAGAAAAATCGTTGCACAAACTTTTAACAACTGTCAAATAACTAACATGCCACAACCATAAAAAGAGAAAATCTCGGTAGGGGTGTAAGTTAAAAGGAAAACAGCTAGTGAATTTATTCAATGAAAACAAAAAAGCATCTTCTACAACAATCTCATTGATTGTGTGAAATCGGGAGTTTATCAAGGCTCTCGTTTTCCGGAGCTTAGGCACCCGTTATTACCGAACGTTACATCATTTGGACGAACTTTCGAAAGTTGGTGCAAGAAATATGAGGACCCTTTAAACTCCCTAGTGACCTTGGCTTCGCAGGTTCTGTCAAGATCCTGGCCAAAAAATTCGATGACCAAGGTTCCTGGTTCAATATCTGTTATCAGTGTCTCAAGATTACCAAAAGGGATACTGAAGAGTTCACCACTTACGCCGGTGTGGGCAACAGAGCATGCACCATGACCGAGGATAAATTCACGTGTCTGACCTTCGTGGCTGATCTTCAACCGCCACATGATGCAGATATTCGGACCCGGCCACTGAATCATATTTAACGGGATCCAGATTTGACGCTTCAGAAACTTGCCACCGAATGCCAGTATATTATCAACCCCACGGTTGGTGCCGCGATGACTGAACCTTCCAAATTCTCTCAGCATGACATAGTATGCAAAGTAACTTTCAAAAGGCAATCAATTTCTAAGGGAACTGCAAGAAAACCTCCCTCGCCCTGTTCGATTTGTGAAGAGTGGCATTATTCATGCAACTGTCTCTACCGGAACCCCAGGTGAAGCAAGTGCAGTCGAAAGGGGCACAAAGAAGAATGCTGCAGAGACAACTTCAGGAGCTCGCACAAACACCGACCCAAAAAAACGAACGCAGGCAGAGGCCATGGCCACCGCATTCAGGATGAAATAACCCGGCCAACGAAAATTCATCACATATAAAGCAATGGCACTCGGGTTACCTTCCAAATTGATACAGGTTCTGACCTCACTGTGGTTTCATAACAAACCTGGAATGTAATTTGAAGGCCACCAATGGAATACACCAAGTGCGCCGTTCATAATGCCTCTGATAGTAGCCTCAAGCTCACTGGGAAGCTGAACTGCCCCGTAACGTTTAAGGAGATTCAACCCAATGGTACTTGCTACCTCACGAACTATACAGGCCTTGATCACTTGGGCATGGAGTGGATTAATGAGCTTCAACTCTGGGACCAGCCCGTCAATGGCGTTGGTAAACAAATAGTTGCATATGGCTGCAACACGTTCACGAGAACACCACATCCTGACGATTTTGTGTTCGCCACAGTTGCAGCCAAACCGGAACAAGGAGGGAGCATACGCGAAGAAGTGGCTATTCAGATGCAGGCGTCCGGAACAGGTATCCTTGTCGTTTCATTCTATTTTGGTGAATCCTTCCAGCAGCCTGCAACGTTTTACCTGCGGTCGGAAACCTTCAGTTCACAAGCCAGTGTTCATGCGGATCACTCCACTACTATTCGGAGAGCTAAGAAGGGAGCGTTTGCAGAAGGGATGCCACAGTAATCACACAGATGTCGAAAACTGATTCGAGAATATGAGGAATGCTCTCCACGGTGGACGCAGGGTCGAACACTACGTAAAACATGAGACACAAATCAGATCGTAAGCCACAACAAGGGAACCAGCTTCAGCCACCAGACTGCAGGTGTGTAAGGGAACCGCGGACCGCCATGATATACCTCCGAGTTGGAGGGCAGCAGATCCCAGATCGGCATGCTCACAACCTCAGGGACGGACCGACATGCGACAGCACTTCCATGCACCGTCACAGTTGAGTTCAGAACAGCGGTCGGTTGAACAGCCTTCTCAAGTGGGGGGGGGTGTCCGGAGGCCAGCCACACCTAATAACCGAACACACCGTCAACTGGACGGATGTCACATGCAGGATACGGACCAAACGAAGGCATGTTCTGATTAGTCAGAATGCCAGCCAATCTGGATCGAGCACCTTTAGCTCGACGCTTCTCGTCTCCTCACGGGGATTCTAGCACGACCTTGTGGAACATTCTGTGATTACACTGTAAATACGGGTGTAACAATCTTCCTTTATCTCCATAAAGGGCTGTCTGAAGCTACCGTGCATTTTGATATACCGTAATGGGCGGACCAGGAAGCCAAGGACCGACAGAATTGCACGACCTTTCAGCAAGTCACAACGCTGCTGGACTTCTGTCGTTTTGACTACCGAAGCAGCCCGTCTTCCGGCCTGTAGCAACTACAGTAGTATGGTCCACATACTCAAGGTATCCTTAATGTTCACATATGTGGTGGCGCAGACAGTCCTCTGGGAGCCATATTCGTCCCTCTCAGCAACCAGGGGCTTATGTCTGACACAATGAGTCTGGTCGGTCGCGACGGTGGCACTTAGTACCCCAGTCCCTTTGCTAACAATTGCTTGAACCCAACTGGTACACACGTAAAACACTCGTACGCCTGTACAAGACGAACCGGCTACATAGGCCGCTCTAGAAAAAACAGATCTGTCAATCTGCAGCACCTTTTTGGTGGTACATCAACTTTTCGGATGTCCCCAGCAGGCATATCGATCTACCGGACCGACATCACAATTCAAACTACAGCCCTCTTTGCTATCCCCGACACGCGGCTGATAATCGAGGTACTGGATTCAGAAATTTGAACCCCGAGATTGCCTCTCATATGGCGTGACAGGCAGCTAAAGGGCGAGGGTGTCACCGTCTCCCCCGGAACACACGGATATTTGGTGCACTCCGCTCTACACATAACAGTCTTTAGGGCCTCGATAATGAAGGTAGATGCTTCTGCAGTGCCGTCACCCTCCCAGCCATGTACCTACTCAGTACACTGTATTACGACTGACCATTGTACTGCAACCAGCTTGATTTACCTTTACCTGCTATTCATGGGCTTCTTCAACGCTCCTCCGATCCTGTACTTTATGGCTTTTGAGTGTATACGGAGAGCTCTCAAGAAGATTCCGTACATAAAATGGTGTCCGTCGCGGCTATCCAATTTCTCCACACCTATTTACTTTCGACGAGATAATGCAACGAACGCTGCAGCGTCTTCAAAACCCTGGTTTTCAAACAGATGCTGACGAAAACCTGGTTCAGGTGTTTTTGGATGAACTGATCAAAGGCCTTTCCCCCACCAAGTGTAAGGTCCTGCTCGTGGACATGCAGTCACTGAGCACGCCAGTTACAATCCAGGGGCACTGGAAGTTGTGGGGCGTTTTACATATCTTGGAAGTTGTATCAATTGTGGTGTGACAGATGAAGTCAATGCACGAACCTATGAGGCTTGGGTCGCGATTGCTAATTTGAGACACTTATAGCTTCAAAGTGGCACATCACTGAAGCTCAGGGGACGCGTGAGACAGCCTGTTGGAGCAGCGGAACTAAGTCTTCAGGTCTTCAGGCACTGTTGTCTCAGAACTGTACCTCGTGTAGGGTGACGCTGGCAAATCCGCAGCGAGGGAATTAGAAAGCGAGTTTTCGGTTGTGCAACGGGGACTTCCATTGAAGAATGTGTCCAGCACCAGAAGCTGCGTTGGTTAGACCATGTATTGCACACGCTGAACCATCGTTTGCCGAAGAGAATGCCATTTTCCGTGCCCAATTCAGATTGGCGGAAGAAGCGAGGTAGCCAACCCTCGACCTGGCAGAGGAGTATGAAATAAATCTCTAGGTGCTGTCGGTGCGACTCGCCTTCCAGGATGGGGACCGCGTGATCCTCGGTTTGTATGGTTGTGCGAGATGGCTCAAGTGATTAGAGCGCGAATTTACTGACCGGAAGGTCCGTGGTTCGAACCCGACCTCTACCTCTCGACTTCCCCTGTTTAGGCTTGGGCAACCTGACAGTATCCCAGCCCTCATGCCTTCTTAGGGTTGCATTGCAGTTAGGCACCGAAAGGGTGTTACAGCTGAACGATTATTATTACCTTTAGCCTACTGATAGGAAGGTCCATGTTTCGAGCCGACTCCCGGCATCCCTAGTGCTCCTCTCTAGGCTCAAGAGACCGGGCAGTATCTCAACCCTCATGTTTCCTTTGGGTAGCATGGCAACTAAGCGTCGAAAGAGTATTACAGGTGAATGGCTGATTTCGTTTTTATTATTTGCTAGTTCCGAACCACGTGTTGTCACCAATGCCTTTTTAGTGCAACGGATACTGATGATAAAATATTAACAGCTGTGTGGATCGTTCGAACACTGAGTGAGGGACGAGATGGCCCAAGTGGTTGGACCGCGAATTTACTGACCGGAAGGTCCGTGGTTCGAACCCGACCTCTGCCTCTCGACTTCCCCCGTCTAGGCTTTGGCAACCTGGCAGTATCCCAGCCGTCGTGCTTCCTTCGGGTGGCATGGCAGTTAGGCACCGAAAGGGTGCCACAGCTGAACGATTTTTTCTCACACATCGCGGCATCTCGTCACCACCATATCCGCTTGTAGTTACGGGTTTAAAGATTGCACGAGCTAATAGAATGCACACCACTGTTTAATTCCGTAAGACAACCCACCTGACATAGAGCACCAACTGTCCTCTGTTCTGGACCCCATTCTTACAAAAGAAGAACTCATTGTCGATACAGATGAATATCAAACCCCGTTAGGCCGTCGTAACCACATCAACCTGGACTTACGGTGTCTAAAAATCTACTCGTGTACGGTGTTTGTTCGCTGAAGTGGCCAATTCGGTTGCAAAACTTTCATCACAATCCGAGGTGACTTCGTCCGTACGACGTTGTGATATCGTGTCCCTTTAGCGATGTCAATTTTAGCTGACGAGCATCAGGTGATTTTGGAACACCAGCAAAAGAGGTTTAAACACACGCAGCTGAAATTCATAAAAGCGCTGATCAAAAATATGAATGTTCAGACTCCAGGTGGCAGCATAAATCAACCATCAATTTCATCTTCAGACTCTATTGCTACTCCCATCCCCGTTGCCAGCGCTGTCTGTGGGATAGGTGGGTGATTTAGGAGATTGATGAAACTTATTCTACTGCGATTTGATAGACTGAGTGCTTGAATGCGAAATTCTCAAGAAGACACCGGACGAAGATCGGCTATATTGCGGGTGAACCATTGGAAGAAAGAGCGCTGCGGCTGAGTTGCCTACAACCGAGGGGGAATGAAATCTTAGTAAAATATTACAAAAAGTGGAATCGTTCGTTAGGATCTGACCGTCCTAACAACACTTACTAACGAAAAATACAACTTTATTCACCAATACTCTCTACTATATAACCACATGGCTCATTTTATTGTATTTAAAGCCTTAAAGTTTAAAGAGAAAAGACTGGCCACCGAAGGAACCTGGCGTTAGCCTTCCGATGTTGCTTTAAACGCTGAATCGGACCGTGTAGAAAGAAGCCTATGGTACGATCAGTGATGTCATCAGATGCCATCTCTTGCATCGTATCCAGCCAAGCACACTGAGGGTCACAGATACCGTGTCCTGGGTGTCAGACTGCACCAGTAACCTGGTTGCTGCTGCACAGTCGAATATCCGCTTTCTAATTACCTCTATGCATTCGTTGAAGACATCCGACACCAGAAACGCTTTTGAGGCATCAGCGGTCAAAAGCCTGGAGATGCCTGTCCGCGAGAGCCGTCTCGCAACTATGCAACAACACAAATAAATAAAATATAAATCGTTCAGCTGTTTCACCCTTTCGGTGCCTGGCTACCATGCCACCCGAAGGAAGCACGAAGGCTGGGATACTGCCGCGTTGCCCAAGCCTAGACAGGGGAAGTCGAGATGCAGAAGTCTGGTTCGAACCACGGACCTCTCGGTCAGTAACTTCGCGCTCTAACCACTGAGCAATAACACAGCGCCCCTTGGGATCTTCTATCTTTTAAGACCACAAGTGACGCTAACTGGCAGACGTTCTTCTGGCCTTCTAGCTTCGTGTACTGGCTCCATCAGACACACGTCAGAAGAAGCAGAAGAGTGAATAACCTTTGGTGTGAAAACGATTACGAAGATTTTGGGTACTGTCAGATTCGATCTGCCTTCCAGGATATTGTCTGCTTATTCGTTCATGCGTTTTCCTAGGGTGTGGTTGATAACGGCATCGATCATCGGGCACTGCAGCAGGGAATCCCTGGAGGATGCTTTTAGCTGATGGGTCGTCGCCTTCGAACCGTTCTTTTTGTCTTCACTGTATCTTTCATAAAAGGAGTCAATTTTTTGGTCGGAAAATCTTATCCTGTGAAAGCCGTTTCCAGGAGTTAGCACGGTATCATTTTAACATTTCGGGAAAAACCCTGTGGTCAATCATGTGTCCACTGTAATTGGAATCGCCATCATGTGCTATTCGTAGCTACTGATTAGTTAGCCGTTTATATAAGAAGATGCCACCTTCATTAGAGTGTCGGATGCCAGCCAGGTCACTGGTGTCTTCAGGAATTTACTTACGTGCCACACACGTGATACACTCAAGGACAGAAGTACATCCGCTATTTGGAGTCTTAACATGGGGCTTTGAGTTCATAACACGGTTGATCTTATTATGTCTTGCCTTACAGAAAACCTCGATTCAGTAAAAGTGTGAGACGCTGTATAATTTGCTTTCCGGTTACTAATCGCCTCCTGTTTATATTCTAATCACTTTTAGCAGACTAACCTGTGTCCTTGATCTGGGATTCGAAATGCTTACTCCCATCTTTCGACTTGAACAAACAGATGCCGTGCTCAGGGTCATTGTTCACGCACCGATGGCCAAGTTAAGTGAGTTAGAAATCTGCGTGGAGGATGACATCTTTTACTTCACTGCTCCTCCCTACTATCTGCAGTAAGTCGCACCGCTTTGCTTTACCATTTCCACATTCAGGTTCCACCTACCTGGCCCTGTTTGTACAGAAGAGGAGACATTCAAAATTGAATTCAATGATGGTGATATAGCTATTGGGCTTCAAAAAATTGACCATACACTCTACAAGGATCTTGGTCTAATTACAAAACTTCTTAATCACACTTCATTACCATCTAAACCTCCGTCAAACCCTCCGCTTATTAAAGAAACCCAAACCGAGGCTTCTAAACAATCAGCAAAATTTACCTCTCTGAATTGGTTTCTTCTTGATCAGTATGATTCAGCATCAGATTCTCTGGATGAAAACTATTCTCCCGAGATACTACTCACGCTTCCTTGCTATGGCTTCTCTGGCAGAAAGTCTGGCTTGTTTCAAGTCGACGTAAGCGGCCCACCTAATTTTTTTTCTATTCGATCCGTCACAAATTCCTCACATACGTAGGCCGTGTCATAAATTCGCATGTTATAGATACGCTGTGTGTGGTTTTGCCAACCGTTATCGTACACCATTTGATTATTCTTGATCAGTTTATTTTCGCTTCTCATAGGTCACCTAATTCATCATCACGCAGAGCACGTGTTATGGGTTGAGCGGCAACTCATTAGCATTTGAACGGGCTAACTGATGCAGCTTACTCAGCTGAGGTGCAACAGTTGCATACTGTATTTCCAGTGTTTAGGTTACCCAGGTTACCTGTGATTATACTTGGTTTTGTAGCTTAATTCTTATTTACTGGAAATGTCCCCGATCTGAACTATATTGTTCTCTATTTTTTCAGAATGTATCCTTTTACCTCCTCTTGCCTATACCCTGGCCACTCCAACTACAGTTAGAATATCGAAGGTTGTATGGATCCCCTTACACTTCGAATATATATTAGCTTCAATCATGGTAGTCCAGAGGCCATAACTGAGTTATTTGTGGTTTGCGAATGTTGGACTAGAATACAAACTCAGTTGCTACACGATTGAGAATCGTAATCTATGTGGGTGAAGTGTTTTCCTTACCTTCCAATTTCTTCACCGAGGTCCAGAACTTAACTGGCAGTGTCCGCATTTGTTTAACGCTTTACCCTGTTAGTGGCGCTCCCATATCCGCCAACCACTTATGTGTGCCTTCATTGCCATATCTTAAACCATTCATTTATTCGTTCTTTCAGTGCATACGTACCATGTAGCCCGGAAGAAGCGCTAGGATTTAGGTATCTTCAAGCGTGGACGGAAGTAAGCGGAAAGTCAGAGTTGGGTTTGAACCACAAACCTTTGGGTAATAGCCTTTTACTAGGCTGTCTCGAGCTCGCAACCAATATACGTTGATTACGCGTGAAGTACATTTTGGATTTCAGCACCAGGGCGATTTGTGTTACTGGCCGGTTTCAGTCTGTGCACACGAAACTTAGGAATGCATGGATACATCTTCCGCTATTTCTAATACTTTATGCTCATGATTTTGTGCTCAGCCATTCACTGGGAAAGCTGAGGACGAATACCTGTTCGATCGAATACAGAGGAAGTCCATCTGTCTCACTAACCACTCGTTACTGAAATGCGTCCTACAGTTTCCAAGTGTTGTCTTCATTCTCTCTCGATGCTATAACTCATCACTTCGGAAATGCCACCGTCCGACGTGGTGCAACTACACACTACACTGTGTAGTTTTCTTCACACTTTCTTGCGGCTCTAATACCATGACCAGGTTTTGTGGTCTGCTCATTCTTCTTGCAGTGACGCTATAGGTTAGAAGTGCAAAAATAATATTCGGCCGATTAGCGACAGTATTCAGGTCCTTCAGTATATTTTCTCATCTCGGTGGAATCTGAACTAAGTAGTTTGACTCCCCATAAAGTCTTTAATAGAAGTCTTCGGAAGGAATTCCGGCACAGTAGGGCTTTCGTCGACCGACGTTTCAGTTGCGAATAGGGGTGTTAAAGTGCAACCATGACTAACCATAATTTTAATGATTTCTAGTGATTCCTCTCCATAGACGAGTACTGGAATGTGAACAATAGCAAACCGCAATGAAAGCGTTTGGATCACCTTTGAAGTGGGATCTCTGAAAAGCGCCATCGACTGAGTCGATGGGACAACAGTTGTGGGACTTTTACGTGTAGGGGGATGTTCGGGTGTTTATCGCACAACAAAGGTATGATCAGTATATTCAAGATCTGAAGTGAACCTTGATTGATCTCCACCGTTCTGTTTCTTGCGGGTGTTGCTGAGGCTGCGTAAGGTGATACCCCGTAGCAGCTTGACAGTGACTATGACCAGGATAGTTCTCACATTCATACGTGAGGATTGATCGCAAGGATTGTCTCGCCACTTCACTACTCCACTTGAGTCCTGCCAAACTGTGAATCTATCTTTTTCCATTCCGATGCTCTGCCTCCAAAAGTTGGTTTTCATTTCTCACAACATCTTCCGTTGGAACCGAGTAGTAAAGCTGTTCATGCGTTCATCGTTATGCCGAGCACTTGGAGCCAGCTCAGCTTTTCTTTCAGTGTTGTAGGGCCTGGAGCCTGGAAACAGAACTGTTAAGATCAGTTTACGACACTAGCTTAGTCGTATGTGACTTCTAGGTTAGGGTTGGAACAATTAATTTCTGATTAGTAGGTCCTTCCTCTTCCAATACGGGTGAGCGAAGAGCATTGAAGTGTAACAGTCCTTGCTGAGGACAAGTGTTTTATTCAATTTAAAGGTGAACTGCCTAAAACTTGGGAACAGTAGTCCTTTTTCAGGACCAACTGAAGGGGAGGGACAACGATAGGCCATTTTGGTCAAATACGTGGCCATTTTTATTCAAACCTGGTTTCCAAAAAACGTAGTCAGGATGTGAAGATTGTAAATCCTCTCTAGTAAATACAGTATTCTTTTGTTTTGCAGTCAGACCTCTCCTACGTAATCGACTTACCTGATCCGGACAGGGTTAGTCCGGATAGACGGTCCATACTCCGTGTAGCCGAGGAAAAGAAAAAGTTCTCTCCGGAGCACTACCTGTAAGTCATTTGGATAAGTGAAACCTTTTTCATGAGGATAGATAATTTATTGTTGTTGGTATTAATGGTTTTGGTCATTATTTTTATTGTTAAGATGTTCATCTTCCACCAAGCTCATGGAAGCGATTAACCAAAATGGATTATCTGAAAACAAATTCGGCAATGCCCCTATCACCTCCCGGCTTTTCACAGCAACTTTTTGTCTCTAAGACCAACCAGTTTAGTAACCCACTACCTACTTATGTTGGTTCCTATCTCTACAACTTCGTCGGTCGGTGATATGAAGAATCAAGGGTCAGAACTTCAGGAGGCGACAGGTTGGTTGGTTCACCGTTACCGGACTGGAGAGAGAATGCTGAGTTATTCTAGGACAGTCACTTGATAGTCAAGGAGTACCATCAGTTACCTGTCGCTTCTACACCCGAGGTTCTCCTAGATGGCTATTAGGTCGATTTTTCTTCGGCTAAATTCCAGAGTAGTGTAGGCTATTTACTTCCACGGCTGGCATTTGCCCCTTATAAACCGAATACCGTTGTAGACACTGGCCGTTCATTTGCGTGAACGCTAATCAACCGGTGATTTGACGGTGTACGGCGCTTATAATTTTCTGCGGATAGTCTCATCCGTTAAAGCATGAGCTTCCCAGCTGAGATGTCTTTGGTTCGAATGGACTTAGGAATTCTCCGCTGTTCCCGTATGGGCATGAGAAACCTGGTAGTGTGTCAGCACCATGCTCCCGGTAGGTTGGCACAATCAAGAGCTCAGTTCTCGCTGCCTGTGTTTTCTATCAGTCCCACTGCCCTTGGATTCTTTGCACGATAAACATCCGTAGGTCCTCAGCGTTGAGCTCCATCCATAAACAAGGTTGATACGGTAGAAGAATATCTGGAATATTTAAGGACACTACTCATAGGGCTGCTGAAAACATACTGCGATTATCGTACCAACTGAAACACAAGGCGGTTTTTTTGTGGCGCATTCAATTAGAGAATATTATAAACAAGAGATTCAGCTAGGTTTCAGTTGAGCCTCGTTAAAACTAAATTCCCGAATATCTGGAATCGCTCTTTATTTATGTTTTCTTGCTGCCTTTTTCAATAACGCGTTTAACTGCACGTATACTGATCTCAAGCCTCACCTGTCTGTTCTCTGCACCATAGTGCAGACTTTTTTGAACCCGAAGTTTGGGCTACAGCGAAAACGATCCACCCACCTTGGCGAGGTGCTCCTTTGGACGCGGAGCCAGAACTGACAAACGACGAACGCCACCGACTGATTGCTCTGGCGGCGCGCAAGCTTCCTCCAGCCCCGGATGAAGAATCAGAAGAAGTGTCGTTGTATCTCGGACTGGTAGACCTGCTGTTAGCCTATGTCTACGACTATCGTGTCCGTGAAGCGGAAGAGATGACTGAGTCGGGTTGGAATATTGCCAAGTTAGCATCAACCTTGTCCTGGTTTGAGGTAGGTGTTTTCAGAATGACGCACCCTGCCTCACATTTTTGTGGTTCTAGTTCCTTAGACTTACTGTTTTTCGTTTTGTTTTGAAACTCTAGGTTTTTCACAACCTACCACAACTTCTGACCACATTCTACCGGCGATCATTAGTCTACCCGCTTGTCAGAAGCTGGAAGTTCTGTGTTCTCATTCGCCTCGATGTTGCTGCACTACTTCAGATGAAACACGGTAATAGTTTTTTCTTTTGTCACTGTTTTTTATACTAAAAACAACAAACGGAAGTGGCCAGCCATTTGCGGTTGGAAGTAAAGCTTTCTCACGTTTTATTCCAATCTACTGATGACTCTCAACATTAAAGAAACAGTATTGCACCTAGTCAAGTTAATTACCAGTGTGCAATTTGAGCTGGTGGTAAAGTAAGGGTCGAAAGAGCCACTCATTTGTGATAGGATTCAAGCTAAATAAAAATCACCTAATGGTTCCTTTCTTCGGATGTTCGAGATATTGGAGTAATCTCCTTGATACTGCACTGCTTTCTTAACAGGGAGTGGAAGTCTATCAAGTTCCTTCAGTGGCAGGCATACAAATTCCATCTATCATTTAGTGTGGTGATGAACAATTTGTTCTTTTTCGACGTCCAACCCACTGACAGAAATTGAAGATGGTGTACCTGCGAGCTGACCATTTTGTTTGCGCACCGTTTTGTTATCCCTTTCGTAAAATACTCATTGCTCTCTCGGTTCATATGCCTGTTCTTCAACATCGTTTCTGTGGACCGATTGCATATCTTATTTATCGGTCATCGAGCTCAGGCGCTGTTCCGCATTTAAGTCTTCGGATTCGAGGAAATGGCCATATAGTCAAGATCAAGGACGGCGATACCAGTGAGAGAGCACTGGCACGTAACTGTCATACAACCACAATAGGACTCCACAAAACAGGGAGGGTTTAGTTTCATCCTACCCCAAACACCCTGTACGCCTACTACCCACCCCCTCTTTTACTCCTCTCAAATAGCCGAGACAGAAAATGAAAGCACCTTTGTCAGTCGTATTATGCACCGTCTTCAGTCATGCACAAGGAGGATTATGTGGACTCTGTCCTGGAAGGTGGACAGCACGTAAAACATCTTGTTTTTTCCGAGTTTCATTTATTCCATTCTTCTACATTATGCTTTGTCCACCCCTTAGCTATTATCGTTTTTTAAGGGAACCCATCCCTCTCGTTCATAATTCTCTTCAATCCTTCGGTTTCTCGTTCAAATTTTGAAGAGACAACCGATTTGGAGCTGTTCTGACTCGTAATGCCTAATCGCTGCATAACTAACCGAAATTCACGACCCAATTGACGGTTTGAACTCCTCGTGGGAGCGTGCTACAATGCATTGACCAGCTTTATTGAATGGTTTCTAATGTCGGTTCATTCGTTTCTTTGCAGTTACCCATTATGGCGATTTAAATCTAGAGAGCTTTTCTCATCGTTATACACTGGGTTCTTCATGTTAGAGCTCGAGCCAGTGAGGAGATAAGTCAATTATTCTAGTCCAACACCGACATATCGACTAGCTCTGTTAGCCCAGAAACTTGTACTCTATATGGGTTATACAATAGCTACGCGTCCCAACAAATGATTTGATTCGTGGTTTCGTTGTTCGACTTCCCATAGAATTGCATATCGACCAAGGTACAACTGGGTGGTAAGTCAAATAGGGTAGCTATACGTAGTATCATGCCGACCCGCTGGTTGTGGATACCTGTTGCTGTATAGTGCGGACAATTCTTAAGTGTCCACTGGTCACGGAACAGGAGGTAAGTGCCGTTTTCAGTCTCATTAGCATCAAAACTACGGGACCGAAGTTCTTTTATTCGGCCATTATACCTATATTGCCGATGACCATTTTAGATACCGTCAGAATTTGAAGGCACAGGTTGAAACAACAAGCAAACATCACTTCTTACACCAAATAACACAAAGTTCGACTGTGTTTGTTTCACCGCACAGCTGTCTTCAGCCATCATCCGTTTTGGGACAGTAGTCCTAGTCTATTACCCACGCTGTCTATCTTGGCGTTAAATTTTGCTCTGTCGTAACCTCACAGATGATATATTGCCCTTGCATCGTTAGATTTCACCCGAAGGCGACAGGGGCAAATTTCCGACAGGCGTCGAAATAAGGAGGTTTCTGAGTGCGGAGAAGTGGCATTGACTGTTCTGTTTTTCTTAGGCATCGCCATGAAAGAGCCCGGTTCGTAACCGTTATGGAATTGCATAAAGAGAGCTTTGGAGATAAGTTTCGGAAGCTTTTGACGGCCAAAATTGTTGGGCGTCCCAAATAGTGAAACCCAGTGAGGGATTACGTGCATCTTGTAACTGATGGATTCAACACAAACTTCCGTGTATAGCAAGTGACGGCTGATTCATATGGTTACGGATACCTTTTCTCTCTGAAGATTTCTTACGGTCTTGACTCATGGAAATCGCGCTGACGGCATGCTTTTTTAGTTCCTGATCATAATCGTTTTCGTCTTCACTTGCTTGTTATAGAAATTTGAGTACTACCTCCTGGTAGCATGGCTCATCGCCTCATTCTAGCCAGTCCGTGTATGTACACTTTTTGCTCACGAAACCAACCATCTCTTTGTCTATCCGTACTTGACAAATGGACGTCCGTCCACTCACAACTGTTACCCGTCTTCTGTTTGCCTTACTCATTCTAGTCAAATCGTGGTGCTTAAAGTGTTTGCTTGATATTCGACGCTTACTTATCGCCTATCCCGGCTATCATGTTTTCGCGGACCTCTACCTGGATGACTATGTTGTTTGGATTCAAACGCGGGCTCAGTAAGCTGTTTCTTTTACTTTTCGGTTTGGTTAGTTCTATGTAATGCTCTGGGTATGACATACAGTGGCCCCTCCAAAATGCACACCTCAGAATGGCGAATCCCTAAAAAACTGAGCATGTGCTGACCGCTCACTCGTGGCTGACTGGTGCAATACTCAACTACCGTTCGGGAGGCCACTGTTCGAATTGCTCCGGAGTTAACATGGATGAAACCTCTGGACACTGCTTCTAGACTTATCAGCATACACTGAATTCACTTTCAACATCGAATACCAGTTAAAACCAGACTGGTGACAAAGCTTTTAAGAATGTTGGGTTGGTGCGATCTCGTCCGAACGAAGTGACTTTTCGACTCACGCTTTTACTGCGCTATCGCATGGAGAAGTTTATGGACCAGCAGGCAGTGAAACCAACTACGTAATTTTGTTTGTATGGGACAACCTTGGCAGTGAATTGAAACAAGTAAACGCTGGGCGACATGCTGTGTCATGTCATGTCCATGGCCTATATAACGCGATTGTTATGCGCTTTTTGGAACGAAAGAACAGACCGATTTTAATGTCGTAACTTATCGGTGGTCTTCGTTTCGCAATCGCGAGTGACATTGTAGGACGAGTTGATCTAACTACCCGTTCAAAGGTTGTCGTAATGTTTAGAAACGAGCCATTCGGTCCGTCAATATGAGAGCCGAACAGGTCTGGTGTGAAATTCATGTATATATTTTTTGTGAAATGTGACACATAGAGCAGTTGAATTTTTTGAGTGGGAAATTTCGACGTTCACTAAGACGCTGCTGAAGTGCACGGAGGCAATAGGGACTCATATCATCAGTCTTTCTTTTATGTAAGCCGAAAAATGGACAAAATACAAAGGGATTTGAAGACCATTATTGATATAAGGAAATAAACGTATCCTTCGAGTTAATATGCACCAAACACCACCCCGCATGACTAACGTGCAGTGATATTCCAGTTAGTAAATCAGATAAGCCATGGTATGGGGGTGCTCTTTCTCCGGTGAGTCCCAAGGCTCCATATTTCGCTTGAGGGTGCTGGAGCTTGTAAATTGGTGACTAGACTGGGGTCTCCGTGACACGAAGGGTGAAAATAATACTATAAACTCTAACTGCGTATGTAAACACCGCTAAATTAGAGGGGCAGTTATCCAGCTATCCGAGGATTATGTGTACCGGATGAACCCCACTCAAGGTCATATGCCGTGTAGCTTTTAATCAGTCGTTCGAATAATGCTCTCCTGTTACTCAGAAAACAAACCATTTCTAAACTCCTTCCTGTGTGAATTTTATTTATTTCACGATGAAGCTGATTTATCTTTCACGTTTTATTCCAGAGAGGATCACTTGCGTAGTCTTGGACAGGCGCTGAAGGCGGTAAGAAGTAGTCACCTTATCCCTTTGCCGTCTATCTGTTTTATTTTTCAGGACTCACTGGTGTTCCGTATTTTATGATACTAACCCTTTTGTGCTTAGCACTAAGTTTGTTAGGATCCTAGTCTGTGCTTCACTGAAGCATACATAATCATGTTCTAACACATTCCACCGTATCCTATCCCTCAGTCCGTTGCTTTTTATATTTTCTCATTTGATGGTGAGCCAAAATTCATGGCGTTTAGACACCCTTTTAGGTCATTCGGTTGCTCAAACAGCCGGCCAATAATAAATGTGTGAGTTGACAACTTTGCTACTCATCCGCTCTTGCGTCAAAGCTGAAAAAAATCTATTCGTCTGCTCAACGCTTTAAGTGTCCCAACTCCATTTAAGACGGAAATGCATACGAATAGACATCCCAAGAAAGGGTGAAGTAGCTGTATAATGCTCCTGTGTTTCCAAGTCACACCGAAAATTTTTGCTTCTTTTGATTCTGCTTGACTCGTGGTAGGACGCCATTCTTCACTGGTCTGTTTGCATCTACAAGTCGTCAAAGGTAAGAGCAGACAGCTGTCAAAAGTAAGCTTGCTTCCATGACCAATCAGATATCACGAAAACGACCACATGCTTCGCTGTTTCGAACATAACCTGCCTCAATAACGTTCTCCCGCCACGTGTGCTGCACCAACTGTCAGTATCGGTCTACCACAGGCCACAGTTATTGTATCGAATACGCTTTTACCCCGTAATTGTTCCTTAACCCCGCTTTAGTGTTCCTGACCAAACTCGCTTTATCCAAACCAACAGCGCCTATCCTTATCAACGTGTCAGGATTCTCGGCAGTACCCTTAAGACAACGTCAAGAGTGACAAAGTTAACTGTATAAACCGATGCCTAGATGCCATGCCACCCGAAGGAAGCACGAGGGCTGGGATACTGCTAGGTTGCCCAAGCCTAGACAGTTGAATTCGAGATTCAGAGGTCCGGTTCGAACCACGGACCTTCCACTCAGTAAATTCGCGCTTTAACCACTGAGTCATCTCGCCCAAATCGATGCCAAATTATCGGTGGTAATACTGTAATGGTGAAGTTTGTCACATCATCCTAAATCTCCAAATCAAAATAAATCACGCTTCGCTCATGTCGTTATTCAGGCTGAGAATGGACGTACACTCAGGAAGTAATCGGAGTTAATGGAGTACTGGCCACTGAAGTTCCACGATCGATAATTTCACCTAATTATGCAAAGGTCAGTGTCCCCACTTTTGACGACCACTGTTCCCATCATCATGAACACAGTACGGAGGCATCAAGTGCTCATACTTAACTGTTTGCGTGACGTCACTGATTCTTCGTCGTTTAACGCCAATCCTTGATCCGTGAGCATCAAGCGGGATTTCGACCGGGTAGATAGTGCGCCGACTACATTTTCGCACTTTTGCTCTTGCTCTCACACTGGATGCGCTTGCCATTAATGTGTGTTGTGTCTCAGAAACAATAATTCAAGATGCAGGCACAGTGATTGAGCTAATCGCCCCGTCAGTCTCCACTCGCCTCCGGCCGCGCACCTCTGGTGATCCAGAGGCTGCTGCGGCGGGATGTTGGTATCGTCCTAAGTCACCGGGCGGAAGTATCCTTACTTCACTGGATACCTGTTGATACTCACCTGTGTGCGGTTCGTCTGGCAACGTCTGTGAAGGAGTCTCACAAGCGGAAGCTGATTGCTGTCTGTTTGTCGTGTCCGCGTACGCCCCAAGTGACTGTAGCTCCGACGTCGTCAAAGACAGGTTTTATGACGCCCTGAATGCCCTGTTGCGGCGAGCTAAAGCTCAGATATCGTGGTGGTGAACGTGGAACCACCCACGGCCTCGTAGGTTTACGACTGCATATGTTCTCTCAAGCGCCACCGAGCTGCTGGTCTGGATGACCTCCCACCCGCATTGTTCAAAGATCAGGGTCCTCAGTCTCCGTCACCGCTTGTCTGATCTGTTTGCTTGCATTTGGGAAAAGGAGTCTGTCCCAGACAACTGGAGAGAGTCGGTGATAGTGCCCATTTTCAAAAAAGGGCTCGTAGTGAGTGTGGTAACCACAGGGGGATCAGTTTGACCCCGGTCGTAACGAGACTGTTGGCGTCACTTGTGCTTCGTCGCCTTACGGTGGCTCGTGAAACACTGACTCGAGAGCAGCAAGCGGGATTCCGGCCTGGTAGGGGTTGCGCTGGCCAAATCTTCACACTCCGTCAGGTGCTAGAACAACGCCATACGTATAAGCGACCCACAATTCTAGTATTCCTGGATTTCCAAGGCGCATTCGACTCGGTTGACCGGTCTGTTCTGCTTGACACGCTTGCCCACCAAGGAGTGCCCCGGAAGTTCGTGAACATAATAGGCTCTTTGTATTCCAAGACTTCCGGACGTGAGAGTATACAGCGAGCTCTCAGGGATCGTCCACTCTCCCCATTCCAGTTTAACTTCGGGTTCGGCGAAATAATGAGACGTATGCTGGAAGGTCTCCAAAACCCCGGTGTTCAAATAGCCTCTGACGAAAACCTTGTCGATCTGGAATATGCAGGTGACATCGTTCTCATCTTTGAAGAAAAGGAGAAGGCAGAAGTGTTTTTAGATGAACTGACCAAAGTCATCCCGTCCTTTGGTATGCACTTTGCACCCACAAAGTGTAAGGTCATGCTCGTGGACATGCAGTCACTGAACACGCCACTTACAATCCAGGGAGAGACACTGGAAGTTGCGGAGCGTTTTACGTATCTTGGAAGTTGTATTATTTCTGATTGTAGTATGGTAGTTGACATCAGTACACAAATCTTCAAGGGTCGGGTCGCGTTTGCTAACTTGAGACACCTGTGGCGTCAAATTGGTATATCCGTGAATCTCAAGAGACAGAGTGAGCTGTTTTGTTGTATGGCTGTGAGACTTGGCCTGTTTGAGCAGCGGAACTGAGACGTCTTCAGGTGTTCGACCTTCTTTGTCTCAGGACCATAGTCCGCAATGAAGGGTTCCGAAAGCGAGTTTTCCTTTGTGCAACGGGAACTCCTGTTGAAGAATGTGTCCAGCACCAGAAGTTGCGTTGGTTAGGCCAGATGTTGCGCATGCCGAACCTGCCAAAATGTGCTATTTTCCGTCCACAGTTCAGAGAGGTGGCTAAGTCCTGACGTGGCAGTGGAGTATGAAAGATATTACCAAAGGTTTGGGCGCTATCGGTGCCACTCGCCTTCCAGGATGAGGACCGCATGATCCCCATTGCACCTGTTTAGAGACGCTGTAAGATATGGCTGTTAATCGATGCCCATGGCATTCTAGTCAGTTTCTATCCAGATTGCCTGAATGAGTTTCCGGATGTATAGGCTCCTCGGAAAGATTGTGGTAAGGTCCCCTCCGCATCCACCTTTATTCTTTTCCTCAAAATAAGGCTTTCAAATAAATCATGGTTGTATGGCAGCGAAGCATCAGTGTCAAACACTAGTGTCACGCTGTCGATGACTCTGTTCCTCCTTCAGAATGACGTAAATCGTGAGGTGGATAACGTATGACTGGTGTGAGTGGTGTTAGAGAGATTACGAAGAGTTTGTTATTGGTGCAGTACGCCTTCCAGGATGGGTTCTTCGTGACCTTTTTTACACCTGAGTAGGAACATTGCAAGAAATGGCGGCTGATCGGTGTCAGTGGCGTTTGTGTTATCAGTTTTTTTTCCAGCTTATCTGATTGAGTACTTGGAGATGTGGGCACCTCAAAATGTTTGCGATAGACCATTGATAGAATAGACCCCTTGTGACAGAGTTTCTATTGAAATCGACAACGAAACCGAATAAACAATTAACTGGTTTAACTCATTCATCTTTTGACTTCCGTCACCGGCCCACAATCTGACTGAAACGGTTCAAAGAACGAGACAGAGCTGACCTTTCCGGGATTCGCAACCACACCAATTATTGATGAAAAATCCAGCGGAACTCAGTGCTCAAACCATTATCTCGCCACCGAACATATTTGCTCCCGCTTAGTACTAAAGTACTCTACTCCGGAGTGTTAATTACAACTTATTTATTCTTCGAAAAGATCACTCCTCGGGTGGTGACGGAGAAATACCTTATTCAAGAAGAGAACTTCACCGTGAACTCTTGACGGGTCCTATGTTCCATATACCTGGTGTGTTGTTTTGTAGTATTAGCCAATGTGCAGATACAGATGCTTGGTACGTGTTGTTTATCGACCACCCAGTTAATTATGTTGTCCCAGCCCAAGCCCTAACACGTTCTCTACGAACACTTCACATATCTTGTCGTGGTTGACTTCATTACTTCAGGAATGCGTTCTCATTCGGAGTTTTTTCTGGCGAATTCATCAGCACTACTGCGTTTCCGCATGATTTCGACTTGATTAGGTGTTTTCTGTGCTTCGCCTCACACTGACAGATTTAAACATGACTGTTCACTCGCCCCTAGGCTTTGCCGACAAGGTCTCTCCGACACGTGACGTGTGCTCTTGAGAAGTTCTCTGTAGTCAGCTACCAGCACTACTCTCACCACTTGGGTTGACCCTCCAGTTTAATCTTTCCATCAATTGGTCGATGGGCGAGATGGCTCAGTGTTTAAAGCGCGAATTTACTGACCGGGAGGTCCGTGGTTCGAACCCGACCTCTGCCTCTCGACTTCCCCTGTCTAGGTTTGGGCAACCTGACAGTATCCCAGCCCTCGTGCTTCCTTCTGATGGCATGGCACTCCGCTACAGCTCGACAATTTCTTTCAGTAGGTCGATAAACGAAATGTGGAATAAATTCTAC
Source organism: Clonorchis sinensis (assembly GCA_003604175.2). Taxonomy (NCBI): domain Eukaryota; kingdom Metazoa; phylum Platyhelminthes; class Trematoda; order Opisthorchiida; family Opisthorchiidae; genus Clonorchis; species Clonorchis sinensis. The sequence continues at coordinate 111,032,508 of CM030370.1, forward strand.
ACTCAACCCACTTTTCACGCTGTAAAGGGAGTTAACCCGTGCGAGGACAGGACGTCCATCAGGCGCAAACAATAGTATAGGGCTTGAGGGTCATTGGTCGATAAATGGAGGCGCACAGCCTTTCGCTGAAAGGTAGGATTGTTATGGATAACGGTTGGGAGGAGGGGGGCTAAGATAAAAGTGTTGGACAACGACAAACCAAGTAGCAAAGACGTTCGAGGTTGCGTGATTGGGTTGGGCGAAGAGAGAGAAAAGTTCGAAGATTTCGTAGAGTTGGCTGTAGTTGCGTTAGGCTACTCCCATTCGAAAATCTCACGAGGTCTCGTTAGGTCTGCTCTTGTTCTACACGTGATCGTCACAAACCTGAATGGAGGGAGATCGTTTGCAGGGGTAAGAAGTGGATGTGTAAAGTGACATTGTCTGCAAAACCACTGATGCAATCAGACCAGACAATTCAGGAAACGAATGAATGATACAAACTATGGGGAGCCACATACTTTACCGCTATGGATGCAAGAAAAACAACCGAGGAGAACTCGCAAAGAACGATTCTCTAATGAACTTATTTATTTTGTCGTCCCCAGGTGCAGACTAGACATGGATAGTTCTGTGCGGAACGTCGCGTGCTGTACTCTGGGAAACTAAAAAATCGAAACACTAGTTCGGTCTCTTCAAATGAGTATAAGCTGGTTTACCAGATGTGAGGAATATGCCAACAAGCCTTCGAGAGATCAGTAACGCCTCAACTTGCTATAGGTTTTATATTACTTTCTAGGTCGAGAACATCGAAGAAGGTAGGTGGATACGAATGGGACGATAATTTTTCGGATCAGAAAGAAATCCACAAACCAATGGTATACAACCAGGAAACGCGAATAGGTGAAAAAGACAGGTTGCGGTTGGAGTTAGCTATGGAGTGTCGCTAAGGGAGGAGGAAGATGGGATACTATCCTGACCAAGAGGGTTCCGTATGATGCGATAGGAATGACAGAAAAGCATTCCTTGTGGTATTGACGGATATGGCAGGGATATAGGGACTGGAGTCAGCTGGAATGGCATTTGAGAGAGATGTGATTGAGTATGAGGAAAAAAGCCTAACGAAGATTTCGGCTTTCCATGGTGGTGAGGGCCCGACGTCCTCCTCGGAACCATGGAGCGAAGGGGTTGAGAGTACAAGGCTTTTATCTGGCTGTTTTCGAGAGACTTCCAAAGGCATTACGAAACAGTTGGTCAGCCTTGCAACCGACAGGCACCTTCCCCCGACTTTTTGTCTTTAATAGCGAAGGAGGTACAAGTATTCACACAGTCGGAGATCGTATTTCGAGTGGAGTGTTTACGCCAGCAATCGTCTGATGAAGGTAGTTTTGCTAGATTTGGAAAAAGGTAGTATAGACTGTAATGTATCGTCAGGCAGGACAACAGTTGAAATCGTTAGCGGTACAATTTTCCTACGGATAAGAACAGAAATTCTATATGTCCTCTAAGGATCAGTTGAAATGTAATGCCAAAAGGCATGACGAGGTGGAAGGGTGGGAATATTGAGCGAAACTTAATGGATACAGGTCACGATTCAGCGATCAGCAGAACCGAACTGGGCAGATAAACGATAGTTAAAAGTAGGTCAAGCATTTGTTGCCACTCGAAGAATGTGGTTTAAGATGGGGACTTGATGATCACAGGTGATTCTCCTCACGACCCACTAGAGTACATCGGGCACTACCGCCTGTCCGCTATCGCCCCTTACTTCAGTGAAAATCTGTTACGGGAAGGCAAGAGACATGAGTTTCTTAGGTGGACCCGCGCAAATAATGTCTTTTTGGAGATGTTTTGAGAGGAACTTGCAATGCCTAAGTCAAACTGAATGCTCTAACCACCCGTTCCCTACCACCCGGAGACCTACGAGGTCTAACTGACAGCTGTCACAGTGTGCTCTGAAAAGACAGCAGTGACGTTTGCTGACTAGGTTTAGTCTAATGTTCACTGTCCCTAGGCTTGCAAAGATCGCCTGTGCCTGGCTACCGCCGTATACTACCCATCGTTCCAAATGAGGCATGGTGTCTTCTCGTTAAAAAGATCTGATGAACGCGTTGGCACCAAACGATTATTGAAAGCATAGCACAAAAAGGGGTGATGTTTCTTCAATAGTTGTATGGCTTTCTTACCTACTGTTACCCAACTAACTGTGCAGCCAACTTACAGCCAAAAGAGCTTCACCCTTGTTTCGTTATCCGCTTGCCATACTACGAATACGGCTGTGCATTTTGTCCATGTTTTTTATGCCCCTCAGTACAAAGTGCAGAAGGACATGGTGGGATTGGATCTTCTCAGTTTGGAAGAAATGGGAAAGAACCGCTTGGAGGAAGAGAGGCTTGCTGGTGCAGTTGGGGCGTTATCACTGAAGGAAAACGCCTGAAAATGACTCAGCGAGGAACGTTTCGGACATTCTTTGGTGATCTGACGTCCTCTGTACAGATATGTATATACATTCAACTTTACTGCTTTTTAATACCAAACTGGGGAAATGAGAATTTTCTTGAATCAGTGGTTTCTTGATATATGGATCATTACACACCGATTTATCGAACGTTTCTATGCTTTTCAGAGCGTGGTGATAAGTGTTCCTTTATGCACGTAGATGTGAATGTGTCCAGCAACAGTGGTTGTTTTTTTATTGCCCGGCTACTTCACGGTTTCCCGACAATGCCTATATAATAATCTGATGAGCTTTCAATTAATCCAGATTATATATATTATATATATATATATCCAGATATATATATATATATATATAAAGAATGGCTGGCATCCGAATCAGATTTCCTGTTAGCAGTTGTCATGCCACTGGACACTTGCGCGTATCTGGAGGGCTACCGACGGTTTGGCGGAGAAGAATGTGGTGATGCACGCAACCCGGCTAAACATGGTGACGTAGGAATGAATAGACACCGCCAACAGTTACCTGCTTTTCATCGAGGTAACTGCGCCATCCGTCACTTCCTTTGAGTTTCGCGGTAATGGAACACCCAGTATAGCATCGCAAAATGTATCGGTGAGCTGCCATTCGCGCACCATCAATTTGATAATGATGAGCTGGCGATATTCCATGGACCATATGTTTACTGATGTCAGTGTTGACAGTAACAGTAAAGATCAGACAGGAACTGATTGGAAGGTGACACTTATATACCTAGGTTTTGGTTGCTTGTGTTTGACAGGCTGCTGACAAAAGTCTAGTCTGTATAAAGTATATGCGGTCGTGTGTTGCACAAGTACATATGGTTGAAGTTGTACTAGGAAGATTAAAGGCAGCTGTTTTCTACTAGGTGAGATGCTGTTGATGCGAAAATAAGGCGTAATTCTCTGTACACGGCAGACGACATATATATATATATATATATATATATATATAATGTCTATGAGTGGCATTCAACGCAGATTGGCTTAGCAACAGCAGTTGAGCACCTGCGCATAGGTGTACCGCAATTGAGACTGTGAAAGTGATGAAGGCCGGAAGATCTGCAAACCAGAACGAGCTCAATGAGTACCATCATGCGTAGTGCTCTAATAACGAGCACCAGAATTGGATTGGGCAATAAGCTAATGATGTCATCCGTCAATTAATTTATACTTCAGTACAATGCCGCACCTCCTGTGTGTAATTACCATGTAATCATATCTATGGGGAACTTCCAGGACGAACCATCCTGGTTGTCGAGGGTAATAGTCGGTACTGGTGAAGTAAGGACACAGGTTAACCGTTAGGGATTAATATGGATGGTTCGCTAGTAATAAAACCTAGAACTGTCGGTTCTGCGGAAGTCCGATCTTGCCCTTGGAGATGCGTCTTCAGGTTGACCAGCTCTGTAAATTTAACGTTAGTGGAAAGTCACCTGCAAGTTGCTCGCTTATCTTTGGATATGAAGACAAGCTGAGTCTCGAAATGTGACTTGTTTGCGATTGAGAGTCGGCACCGTGCGCTTCATCTGACATAACCACTGCAGCTGGTTGTAAAGCAAGACGCTTTCGGTTCCGTTTATTTTTGCTTTTGAAGGACGTGAGTGATTGGGGTTCCGTCTGAACTTAACATCCTGTTTGTCACTTCACAGATGTCTTTGATTCCTTTTTACCTGTGGTTTTTATGTTTGATTATGGCACTATCGCTATAAACTGTCCATCTTGCATTTGCGGCTGGATTCTTATCCTTTCCTTGGGTTATGGAGAACACTTCTATCGCTGAATTGCTCCAGGACCATATAGAAAAATTCAGTGCTATTTACTACCCGATGGGGTGAATCCTGGTTCTCGTCAGTTTACCCATTGATTGACTCCCACAGTCGTCAGAATTCAATAGCCTAACCTTTCTAGCATATCACGTGTAGGTGTACAGCGTCGAAATAGTCTACCATAAAGCAGTGATGTAGCTATTTTCCTCCCGCCTTCGCATAGTGATGTTCACGCCCTGTAGTTTCTTCTCAGCTATCCAGTCGTTTTCCCACGACTGGGTGACTTGTCCCAATGACTCACCACCAATCAGCAGCTACCCCACCTCTCGCCGTGTCTCTTCGGTCCTGACAAACATTGAGCGCACATTTCGTTCCCACGCCAGCTCATCTCATAGCGCCAAGCGCTGGAGTGTCTTCCCCCTGTTCATGTTTAGCACACGAATGGTTACTGGTTCTTGCTGCACCCTCAGTGGATTTGTAAGCATTTTACTGGAAATTAGCTTCAGAACGAATGGGAAAATGTTCCCTTTGGATTTGGTATCTTTCCGATAGCGTGGTTAGTGGTAAGCCTTTTTCCACCACACATATCAGCAGAGTTAGAGCGGTTGAAAATCGCTTCTTTAAGGTCAGTGTGGGTGGGTAGCCTCTGTTTTGCGCATCAGATAACCGCTCATGGCCTTCGTCAAGATTGACTTAGTTGCAAACTGAAATCACCTTTATCTCATCTCATTCGAAGTAGACAGAGAAGGCAAACGCTATCGTATGCTATTAATGCTGTTCTGCCCACCACGAAGCCTTTTTAGTTTTCGACACTGAACTGGCACTTTAACAAGTAAGCGTTCAGCCTTCGTCTACACCTAGTTATGAAGCGATAAGGCTTATAGTAACTGGTGTCAGGATCGTCGTTCACTCCTAACCGATCCATGCTAGAACTGATATTTCCATAGTCCAGTAACTAAGGCTGCGCGCTTGAGTCTAATCAGCTCGAATGATCAAATGAAGAATCCCTGTACTCCTAACATTGAACCGTGGAGGGTATAGTCAGCCCCAAAAGACAATTGGTGTCCCTTATCGACAAATACAGACGCATTTATTCGGGTTAATTAGTTCAACGATACTGATTCAAAGGGACTTCAACCGGCTGTGGTGCTTGATTCCAATAACCAATGCGCAGAAACTAATTACAGCGCGTCTATCTTAGCTCGTTAGTTCAATATGGACATCTGTGTTTGACGAGCGTACGGATTTAGAAAGGTTGCCTTGCAGCGAAATTGTCAAATGCTTCCATGGGGCCAAGTTTCATCACTTAGATAATCAAGTGTCAGTTACTCGGGCGCTAGCATCAATCAGAGACGTTCAGATAGTAAAGCTCGCTTCATAAGTACAGTAAAAATACTGAAACGCGCGTTTATAAAGTGGAGGTTGGAGCTGTGGAGGGTGTTGCAACAATGGGTTCCTTTAAGCCAGGATTAATCCTGGTGTACAATTTATGTTTGTTGCTAAACGTCAGATGACAATCATAAGCTTGTCACCTTAGTAGGAACGTAGTGGACAAATTTTACCAACTCTCACTTCCAGAATGGAAGGTAAGGGCTATAGCAGAGTAACTGTAGACGTTCGATGTGGCGAAATAAGCTGCCACGGTAGAGCGTTATTTGCTCAAAATGGACGAGTTATAGTCGGTCCCTGCTGAGACTGGTGCATATCAAAAATTAAGGGACTGAGTAGAATACATGAGAATAAGTACACTCAAATCGCTTTTCCTGCGATCAGTGATCGGTCGAAACTAGAAACTCTATTCAGCGAACAGCCAGTCCCATGAAATAATTCCACCGATATTGAGTAGTCGGTGTTGACGCTAAGAACATTTGGTTGAAATTCAGATAACCGTATAAAAGTTCTGGGCGATAGAGTTTGTGAAGTCCTCTAATGAAACTGGAAATATCGTAACTTGACTGCCTAGTCGTTTGCCCAGGATGAATTCGATCCACTCTGGATCCGATCCACAAAGGCGTTCTTGCTCCGAAATTCCAGTCGGACAACAGTTGAAGAACCTCACTTGCTGTGATTCCTGCTTAGTGGATTCGCAAACGCTGAAAAACAGATATAGTTCTGTTTCAGTTCGGTTTTCTTCAGATGCTGCCAGTTCTTGTTAAATCGACCACCTGAACTTCAAATTAGTTAACATCACCTGGATTCTATGCTATGCGCGTATATTCATCCACCCTCCCATTCACAGAAATGTCGGAATTGTGTATATAATCCACACTTTTATCTACCAAAAAGTGTGTTACATCGATCTTGGGACATGCGTCCTCTTTTTAAGCAGACCAAAGGCAACCTTCTGCCAAGGAAATTTTTCAATTTATCTGTTGGCGCAACCGGTTCGTCTGGAGTTTGAACATAAACAATACACTCCATGAATGTTTTTGTCCGGATAAAATGCAGTTTCACATTAAGATAACAGTGGGCTTCTGATCATCTCTCAGGACTTGAGTGATTAGGGCCTGGTCCATCTCACTTCGTTTAGCGAGCAAAATTAGATCATGGTGACAGACAAGGCACTGTCAATTACTGGAGGGTTTTGTTTGCACAAAGTTTCTTTCCTAATTCATCCTGAGGAATTTTTCCCCATGGTGATTATTAGATGTTTTTTCAAAAAACAGGAATATTGTATCATCGTTCAATGCGAATTATTTGGATGAGTTGTTCATTTATCCTGCCAGCTATTTCTCAGTTCATTCGTGAAAATACTGGTAAATCGATAGAGTGTTCTCATAAAAGTCCACAAGCAGCTGTTATTATTGACTTGCACACTCGACTATTGCACTGTCAATCTGGTTTCCAGTCCTGCTCTATATATGTATATATACGTCAACTGCCACCCACCAATCAGTTGACTGTTTACTGCTTGCCTTAACAACGCGCGTAGCAACCAAAGAGAGCAGTTGGTGGCCAACTTATGGACTTCATCGATTGTCTAGTCAGTATTTGGCGATCTTTGCAGGCGTGATGATGCGACGCGTGTGTAGGTAGGCCTATATCCCCGTTACGGATCTATTCGTCTGATTACACTCAGCCTGAGGGAAAACCAGCTGAGAAGCCCATCGATTTTCACGTTTAAACCTCACACGCCGGTCACCTAAATCAATGAAAATATGCACAACCAATGACGTGCCAATGTTCTGCCAAGTTTTGGTAAAGCCTTTCGCTACTGGAAGGTCCTGTGCCAGGCCTAAGAACATCGGATTTTGTTGCTTCGCATGTTACAAGGAACGTTTTTGCTCTGGATATCTTGGTGGCACTGGATCAGAGATTGAATTTACAGTTTGAATTTTTTATTATCTGGAAACGTGGGAGTTATGGATGATTTAAACCGCCTTTACGAACACCAGACAATGATGGCCATTGGAATATACTCCTTCTTGGATAATCTCTTGGCCCATATGCCCAGCAGACCAGAAGCTGACAGTGAAACCGCTACTGATGCTGATTGTCCACCACCCAATGCAGGTATGAACAACCTGCGATTCCGACCGGGTCTTGGTGACCTTGCTGGAAGTCTGCTAGGATTAAGTAGGCCAGATTCATTTCGCGACAGACAGGAGCGGATTCGGATTCTACCCAGGATACCCACCTGGTCCCCCAGACCGGAACCAGTGGACTCAGCACTGAACACTAATGAGGAAGAAATCACGTCAGATTCAGCTGAGCCAACAGTCAAGATCGATACAACTCCCGGCGGATTTCCGGAAGACATCTTCATTTATCTTTCTGCGCGGGAAAAAGAAGAATATATGTGTTCTATTTGGTAGGTTCTTATAGGCTCAGTGGCTTTTTTGTAGTTCTGTCCCATGCAAATTAACATCTGCACCAAAACGGTCCATTTTTTTGTGATTTCGGATGTGATGCAGAGATTGTCGTGTTTTTTTGGCGATGTCAAAGTGTCCTGATCTTGGATCACATTTCCACTCACCCACCCCGGAGAGTCCCAACAAACGCGTCATCAGTCACACGACCAAGACAGTCATTGCCTTCTTGTTTCAGCTATCAGGCCAACTGCACACATCCATAATTTCACAAACCATAATTCGGATGCTTCCACTGTATAGTAGTATTGAAATGCTAACTCGCTTTCCTGATATGTCAAAAATCAAAATTTCAAGTCCCGGTGCCTTACGGAATCCTAATTGAATCTGTCTCTGAGGCCCTGGCCTGTGGCTGCCAACATGGACTGCTGTAGACAGTACGGGATACCTGGGAAGCCGGCTCTTTCAGTCGTTGCAAAGCAGTAAGGCAGTTATCTGGTAAGTAAGATGTCATCCCAAGGGCAATAAACTTGAATTATTGTGCAGAACATCCCGCTCGTGTGAAATACTAATAAAGTCACCTCACTGGCTGGTAAAAATAAAGTCCTTGTGAAGAAGAGCTATAACACTCAGACTTTAAGACGGATGTGTAGCTCAAGGTTGCGCTTTCCAACATGATTCCAACGACATGAATTCCAAGATCCTGTCGTTCAGAAACTTCAATTTTGGTGAGTCGTTCAACAGCATAAATGGTACGGACTTCAAAGGTAAATTTGCTCTTGATCAAGGTTAAACACTGTCAACTGAATTGGAGCGCAGGGTGAGTTGACCCATTAAATAAGTACGTGGAAAGAGCGAATTTGTTAGGCGGATTACATGTGTAGAGGTTCAATCATGTTTAGTGATTATGGTTCCACTTTAATCGCCGTCCTTACTTTTGTATTCACCAATGAAAATTGCTGCTCATAACATCAAGAACTACAGTCACAGCTCAACCTACGGAGAACCTGTTCGGTTTTCTAGTAACATACCGGCAGGGCTCTCCAGATTGAACTTTTCCTTAAGTTCTTCCAACCAAACTGGCAGGTGGTTCGCTCTTCCTATATGGTCGATATAACTTGTTTGGGGCCACGACATCTAGTTAGTCCTCATGAAACACAGCTTCTGTGGTCGTTCTTTGGGAAATCCCGAAATTAATGTCGTTAATCAAGAAGTTCTGCTCAAAGTTTCTGTCTTTCGAACACCACTGCCATATCTTGAATTACTGTGCGTAAGTAGTAGACAACCCCTTTTTATTCAGTTGCTTAACTCTTCTGTTCCCTCGGTTCTGCCATGTTCCGCCATGTTCTAGGTAGCATTTGTCTTGTTCTCACGTGAACAGCACTGAAACAAGTGGCCTCCCCGAGTCGAACCAAGAGAACCATACAAACGGCTGTTTCGAAGAACACCAATTACTAGCTCCAAGGTATTCGATTCTGGGCCTATTATTGAGCACGATTTTCCAGCCAACTGGCCTTAAACTCACAGTGGCCTTAATAGCATTTCGTACTGCAGTAAGAGCAGGATTTATTGTCATGATACAGGAAAAACATGGAATTTTGCATTCTTCTACACAGAAAAGCTGATGGCTGTGTTGGCCTCATGCCCAATGTTCACTGATGCTGACGTAAGATAAGAACGGAGCCACAGAAACTTTGGTATGGACACAGAATAGTAGAACAACATGAGGGTTTGTACAAGTAAGTGATAATTGTGGCTTTGAAAACTGACTATTTGAAAGGTTAAAAAAGCAAAAAACGGAAGATTGTTCCAACTGTCTTCGGTTCTTGGGTGGATTTTAGGAGGAGATTTGTTCAGAGGCAGTTGGACGAAACTCGATAAGGATGATTAGACAAACAGATGTGGTTCACGCATCGAAGTGACTGTAAGGATGAGGGGGAAGAGAACAGGTCAAAAAACAATTGCCGTGCTTAGACGTACAACACTACTCATAAGAGTGCTGAAAATTCTTGGACAGCCCACGACCGGTTTCGCCCTTCTTTTGACTCATCACTAGTGTTAGCCTGTTTATAATTATCTGATGTCTTACACAGCTACAAACAGACCCAGCATTGACAAATTCAACTTATATTAGGAGCGAATAAGTTCCGTACAGCAACTTAACATAAGCTAACATAGATTTGTCTGATAAACAACAAATGTGGAACCGAATTTTCGTTCTATATAATGAAAATGCCAAGTGAATCTATTGGGTAGGTTTGTAAATCTTAAATCGTATGGGAGGTGATGTTCTTCTAGCCGACAGTGGATATGTTGATTGGACTGAACTTTGGTTCTGCTGAACTTTATGACAACCACTCAATAAACTCTGCATTTCTTGCAACCGCCGCCTGTTGCCTTCCTGAAATCTGTCTTCTTCAGAAAAGCGGATACACTGAAATCTGTCGTACTCATCATCCCCTAATTAACTTAAAATGTGGGACGCATAATTTAGCACCCCCACAACTTAGCACGTCCCTATATTTGGCGTATTTTGCCGAAAAGTCACGTTGCGTGGACCCCAGAATTACCTGATTAAAAAGTATGATCTTTACAAGTTTGTAAAATGTGGACATAAACCCTGACTCAAACACACATCAAGTGTACAAGTGTTTACATTAAAATTTTTTATTGGACACTTTCTCCTCATACAACAAAATATCCTTGTAACACGGTGATGATGCGTTGTTATTGGAGCAAGGTTTTGCACTGGACAGGGATCGTACACCAGTTCTGGTTTTCTGGCTTCAAACATGCCCGAGGAGTAGGCAGTCTGCCACCTAACCAATATCCTGTCAGACGATTTTATGGGGATGTACGGAGAAAACTCCATCTTACAGAGTGAAAAGTTTTGCTTGAGATATTCACGTATGTTTTGTAAACTTTAAAACTTTTAATCAACCAAAAAATGGCTTTGAACTTCGAATACCTAGCATAAGCGCATGTTCATATGAGAACCTGGGTTGAGCATTAATCACTTTTATTAGAATTTGCTTTCTACCGATTACATAACTCACGAGTAGTACAAGTATAGCTTGTCAGTGTTTCAGTGGCCTTCCAACAATGAACATGAGTTGGACTAGTCATTGTGGAACTTGACACCAATTGCTTTCCACCCAATAAATTTCATTTCGTGGCTAGACTTTTATAGGTAAGCACGAGATATTGAATGCAATGGAGTGGTGCCAGCCTACGAATAGAGGAACCTTTGGGAACACCAAGTGCTGTGCTGGTGAACAGTACGTTTTGTCACAAAGACGGTCGAATAGGACAGAATTTAGGTTACTTACGACGGATAGCCTTCATAAAGCAGAGTAGGACGTAATGTTAACGGAGACTCGGGGACAGATGAGCCCCAAGAAAGGCGAGACCGGTCGTAGTTTGTTGAAGAGTTTTCGCAAACTTAAGAATAGTGTGCTCCGTCAAAAATTCATGTGTACACTAGAAATCAATGGCAATTTATCTCAAAACAACACATGTTCCGGGGCTAGTCCCGAATGGACCGTTTTTCATAGTTGTCCACTTGTCCACACAGTCCCGCTAGAAAAGGTCAGTGTTGTAAGTTCAGTCAGTGGGTTGGCGGGTCAAAAAGAAAACAACCAGATATTTTGCGTCCCTTCGTATGTTTGTAGTAGCTTCGTCGCTTCTACGATCACATAAACGCTTGTCTGACCCTCTGCATCTGGATGAAAGAAGCACACAGCAATCAAAACAGACAAACTAACACATTCTGTATGCACGTAGCTGCCTTTTTCTCCTTGAGTATGCTGATACGACACGTTCCCAAGAGGGGCATTAGCTGATGCTGTCAACTTTCAGGGTTGACTGGAAACTGGGCCAAGCAAGCAAAATATTGTGCAGAAAGGGCGGTATGTATTATGAGATACAGTCATCGTTTTGATAATCCAAGAACACTGCATTGGGCAGTACTGTTCTAGCTGAAATAGAACATGCTCAGTGCAAGAATCTTATTCTGTACAATGCTGAATAAAGGTGCAATGCAGGGACTAACTTGACGAATTTGAAGACTTCATCGCTAACATTCAATGAGTACAAACAAGTGCCTAGAAAAATTATAGGTAGGTTTTGACACATCGAGCGCGTGTGGAATGTCAACAGGACCAGCTGGCGTCACAGTTAGACTAACAATTTCCCAGCCTACTCGTTAACACGGGAAGTCCCAACATTTTGTGGAGATTAAGTAATGAACAGCAAGATCTCAGTATAGACCATCCAATATTTCTCTAATTCAAAAAGTGTTTGAGATCAGAATGATCTCGAATCAATCTTTAGAACGAGGAGATTATGCAAGAGAGCCGATGCTAGATATTGGCTGCAGAAATATACGGGGCCAAAGGCTGTGTTATCCAGCATGAGACATCTCTGCAAATCTGTGATGTAATGAAAGCGGACATCAGTGTTAACAATCTAAGGTGTCATTCAGTTGAGACTGACTTTGTGTTCAGGTGAGGGATTGTATGAAATATTAAGTACTTCACAAAAACATGCAAAATCGTCCACCTTGCGACATCAAAGTGGCTGTCTGAAAGGTTAAACGATTACTGAAATCGTCCGGCATAATTTTTGTTATTTTTACTCGGTAAATGCAGAAATATATTTGAACTGGTTGCCTATTATCGGATGAGTGCAGCCCATAGATCTACCACTTCTGCATGTTTGCTATTATTAGGTTTAATGATATACGAAGATGAGAATTCACACTGTTTTAATACCTCATACAACCGTAGCGATTATGTGTCTTGAAGTTACTCAGCTGTTCCCATTTGAAAAAGTCCCAGTGGTTTCACCGAAAGCTAAGGAAACCAGCCAACGTCGACCGTTCTGCGCGGCCAGTTGGTCTTCTGGTCATTTTCGATAGGCGACGTTATGCCCCGTAGTCCCCGTTAGATTTTCATCATTATTATCACTATCATCACCATTATCAAGTGTGGGTTGTGGCTATTGTTCTCTAAGTTTACGAAGATTGCCATGACATCGATATCAGATCTCAAGGAGACACTTCACGAATTGATTGACCTAGGAGATGGGCCTGATCATTTCACAATATACGTGCGGAAATGAAAATGCTTCTCAATTTCATTATGCTGTTTAGCTAAACACTCGCATATCCGTACCAAGTGACCAAAAATTACGCATAAACTATCTGGCAGTGTGAAAGTTTCATTTAAAATCATATTACCAATCAATCTGCCTGAAAGCACCAACCGTGACCAGTCCGGGTATTCGGCAAATGTTCTATTTCCACCAGGGCTTAAATGAGGCGGACGTGAATTTGCTTGGCTTGTTTTTTGTGGTTGCTGGGATAGCACTTTCAGCCAAGCACCTTAGCGAGCCAAATTGTGACCAAAAGGTACGCACCCATGGGACATCATCTAGCTCACACAAGTGGCCTTGTCGTGCCTCATTCCCCGTAAGGTGATGCCTTTCAAGTCTATCTTCGGAGTCAGTTTTGAAACACTATTATGTGATTAATATGAACAGCACTCGAAATTGATGGTTCACAGTCATTCCCCCACTGCACGCCGAAATGTAAACTCTCCTTTCCCCTCGAAGTCCTATCACACACAAATTTTCCCGATTTTACAATTTTGAGATCAATGTACTTTCTTCCTAAAGGTCGACTATTGGCAGGAAATGTGAAGTTTCTATCTGCACCGATTAACGCAAAATGGTGAATCACACCCATGCTTATAAAAGGTCCATTTTTCCTAGATTAAACCTAATCAAATCAATTACAGAAGCCCCTGAATAGATTTGCCATACTCCCCGTAAATCGTATCAACTGCGGGAAAAGAGCGTCTTTGTTAAGGCTCTCTTATATTAACGTGTCTTGAATTTCGAAGGTGAACAGGTATTCGTATCTAAATCATAAAAAGGAAAATTTCGGCTCCTACGGAGAACTCTGACAGAACTAAGGTAGGTTCTCAATGGATTTTGAGAAAGCACTGTATGAACACGACTCTTTCGCTGTTGCGATACCTAGAGTTTTTGGAATAATCTGCAAATAATTTCGTTTGGGTCAGTAGGTGTGTCAAGAATTTTCAGTTAGGATTTCAACTTGTAAGGGAAGTCAATCAATGCTGAAAGGAGAGAAACACTTTACAGCTGTTTCATCCTTATTGATAATCATTAGCAGTGCGCACCTCATGGAACTTCAAGGACTTTCGAACGCGTAACTTCCGGCTAGCCGTTTGAACACCTAAAGGTCAGGCAACAGCATTTTGATAAGTTAATTCCGTTCTTTACTTAGCGATTAGTTTAAATGTTGATAGTCAAGTTTTGATCCTTGGATGCTGTAGCAGTGCATGTCCACGCGTTCTGTCGGCCAGCTGGTTAGCCAAAAGGTCTTTATTCCAGGTCCTTAAATATTTTCTCTGGCCGCTGCGTCTTCTATGGATAACAACCATCTTATAACAGCCATTCTGTACCAAGCCAACTATCTGCATAATCTATGGCGTGTATACGAGAACAATGCCCTACCAGTAGGCTGATAGTTAATGGAGAGCAGACACAAAGGTCACCATTTGATTTTCTGTCAAATTAATTAATGTGCCACTGATTGCGAGACCTTAACAAAAGGATCACTCGGAACGCGCACACCTTACTACCTTATATTCTTCTGCCCATCACATCATTAGTAACACCAGTCACATGATTTTCGTCATAAAGTTAGACTGCACACTTTAGTTCGTGACAAACAAGAATCAAAATTTGAGATCCTATGTATTCATTTCACCATTCTAAGGTATTGGAACTTTTCTGACACTTTTCTGTACATGTCTTGCCCACGTTGCAGACGAGATGTAGTCTAGTCAAAACAAAGTCGACCTCAAGTTCTACGGAACTATAGTGGGATGCGTTAGGCGATACGGTGACAATCCGGACGCTCTCCAGAACAGTATGACAAAAACGGTGTACAGCAGGAGGACCTACATACTAGGGCGCCCAACAGTACTGGGAACGCTAATGAATTTACGGGGAGAGGAAGTACTAGGCCAAAAAATGAGTATTTGACTGGATGGAACACTAAAGAGTGAGAGAGAGAGGATCACCCGAGATCAGCGGTTCATGCACTTCCGGAAGGTGTTAATAGACAGGATTATTGATCCGGCCTGAAGCCAAGCGGACAGAGTTCAGTCAGCTAGAATGGAGAATGGGCACATGCTGGGGAAGGAAAAATAAGGATGTGTGAATGGAGTGGGGCGATGGAGGCAAATGTCCTGAGAGGATTTCACATTCTCACAGGAGAGGGGAACACAG
Source organism: Clonorchis sinensis (assembly GCA_003604175.2). Lineage (NCBI taxonomy): Eukaryota > Metazoa > Platyhelminthes > Trematoda > Opisthorchiida > Opisthorchiidae > Clonorchis > Clonorchis sinensis. The sequence continues at coordinate 111,047,860 of CM030370.1, forward strand.
ACGATGAATTCAAAATTTAGAACCAATCAAGTTTCGACGGGGTTCTGGCTTCATGTGCGTCGTTGTCTTTTTAGTGTATCTTGTAGGGCGAAAATTAAATGAGCTGGTTTCAAAGCGCCCAATAGGTTTATGCAATTCACGTGTGTCCAACTTCATTTACTATAGGCTTACATACTAATGAATATTTTCACAGTTCGATACATCAGATATACATCCGGTTAATTCACTCGGTCAGCTGATCAATTTTAGCTCCTGTCTGTTAAAATTACTCATCTGAGCGCTTACTACAAGATACTGCTACTCAATGATAGTAGAAAGGTTCATATATAGTCGAACTTCATCTCCATATTTCCATGACAACGCAACTGTACTACAAATCGAGAAAGAAAACGCAAAACTCTTTGGAGTTATAAGTGTTAGTTATTAAATACCATGCCAAACATCGGTTTCCCAGGTTCAGTAATAAGGAGAATCTGCGGTCCTTATACAGTCGTTCTGTATGGAGTGAAAATCGATGGGACGAGCGGAAAGAGATCTCCTCCTGGGGGTCTTAAAAGTTGCTGCGCAACCAAACTTGCCGGTTTAAAGTGGACTCCTCTGGGAGCGGTTTCTACAAAGATTGCAAGTATATTAGTTTATGGAACTATCTGTTTTCCGCTGTACCCTATTGTGAAGGTGCGTTGCTTGAATCAGTTCACTATAGGCACTTTTACGGCCCTTTACACTATTTGTGGCGGCTTGTCACTTGTTCTGTTCTCCCTCCTAGGAGTCACATTTTATTTGAATTGGATGCGGCTGTGTTTGCGTTTGATAGTTCTCAAAACCCACGGTTTTCACTTTTGGCTATTGGGGTAATACCAGTGTGCGAATCACTTATGAATCTGCACAGTGTACTTGGTACTGAGGTTGCTAGTGGTGCAGCAGAGCACAACATTCACTGACGTTGGCAGTAGATTGTTTGGTAAATCACATATTGTAAAGAGTCACGAATGTGTTTAAAAGTAAAGCTCTTAGCTTATGTTGATGAGGATTTTCCTTCTGGTAACAACCTTTTACAGTGCAAAGATAAGTAGTTAGGCTCAGAATAAAGTTTTACTACCGAACTTGAACAACTGAGTACCGGTAGGCTTGGCCTGGATACTCGTGTACAGTTTGCACCCCGTTAAATCGTCACTAACTAATGTGTCCTCCTTGCTTTTTTTCCTATTTGGGTCACGAAAAAAGATCTTCAGTTGCTTCGCTTTATCTTTCTCCTATCACACATCATCCAAATTGTCATGGTGACAACAGGCATGGGTGGGTCTTATCGTAGCAGCACCGTATACTTACTACTACTATATTCTGGCATACTAGCTGCCCCAATCCCATTTTCTTGCTATGTTTTCGACCATCGTCTCTCGATGGGAAATCCTATCATTAGTTCATCCGTTTCTGGCGATAAATTAGTGGTGGATGATCCAATGAAAAAGCAGAAAATCCAGGAGGGTCAATTCAAATGTGGACAAATATTGGAGCGAAGCGAAACCACACACCCCGTTTAGATGAAATTCCTGCTGATGCAGAAAACCCTTATGGGCAAGGGTTTACTCGCTTCGGTAAATATGAAAGGACAGTATGTACATCAGTAGGCTGGCTATTCCTAAAGCAGAATCAACAAGCCATGGGAAACATTTAAGCTGTTTTCAAAGTTCATAATACCGTATAGCGAATGACGTCAATTTAAGTGACATTACCGAGAACAAACTGCTGTGTTCTACAAACAAGCCAGCTAACTCTTCTTGCAAAAGGGCCATCAAAATTGCAACTTTTATTAGCTTTAAACGCTCTTTTTAACTACCTAGAATTTAATTCAATTTTAATTTCAATTATATGTTGCCCATTCCCAGTCTTGTAAGTGTTTGAACTAGTCAAAATGCCCAACTCGTCTATCGTCATTTTTGTCAAGAGCAGGATGGTGCTCGCAGGCGGAGAGAGATCACTTCAGAGAAGAAGCTGAAATTCCAACCCCATATGTAAAATGCCGTCATTCAGCTGTTACCACGTATTCTGATCGAAATTAACTTTCTCTTTCAAATCATACCTTAACATTTGTGCCCGTCTCTGCTCTCTGAAATGGTCTGGTGATTTTCAGAAATTTTCTTAACTGCTTGTAAGTTTGATTATTGAGCTGACAGTGGTTTCTAGGGCGAATATCCAGTTGCTGCAGTCGTAAATCTAGGGTTGGCAGTCTAGACAATCACCTATTTGATGAGCGCGGATTACAGGATATCACAGGGTTCCAGTGCTTCCTTTTCGTCAACAAAACCTATTATCCAGTAGGAGTGGACTCAGACGAGCCGTCTAGATAGACAAGCCACTTAGACACTTAGACAAGATATGATGTGTCGCGCAGTTATTATGTTTCTTCTGCAATGCAATTCATGATGTGAATATTGTGCTCTAGTAAGAACTCATTGTAGCGTGAGTAAACTGATCAACAAGATAATGACTAATATCAGGTAGTTGACTGCATCGGATTTGTTTTATCAAATACTTATTGTAGTTTGATGTTGGCTGGTCGATGCTGTAATCGCGGGTTGTAAAACTCCGTCATTTTTCCAAACCGGCTTCAATACGTTTCAACGTCACACTATACGGTGGCCAAGAAATCAGAAGCAGAAATTAGACATAAGATGAGACTACATGACCCCATTTCAGGCCAGAAAAATGAAAAAGCCAAAAGTGACTTTGAACTGCATACTCCTGTTTGAAGCAACAAGTAAAACTCCAGAGAACCATGGCGTTGATTCTCAGCGCTTCAAGAATGTCTTTTTTCAATTACGGGCTATCGGTCTCATAAAAATAGCGCTAAAATAGCAAACACTGGACAACGAACCTGTGGGCTGTAACTGGCGTGTATCTGTTTCCGGCTTCATCGCAAGACGTACGATTTCTATGTAAAACCTTTTAATAGGTAGTGGTACCATACTCAGTTTGACAAAAGAATTTCCTCAATTTTTAAGGTTCTGAAAGGTTGTGGTATTACCTGCCGATAGTCCACCTTAGTGGCTTACCAATCGTTAGTTATATGCTTGGAAAAAAGTGGTCAGATAATCATGGATTTTCTTCGATAACCTATCCTGCTTAAGGACAGTCACAGTAGAAGATGAGAACCTACCTTACTGAGTAAATCAGTGTGACGATTCTGGCTGAGGCTAACTTCCATACGGTCAGAATGCTTCCGTCCGGCGATCATCAAGCGGTACCGCACGACCGCGGAGTGACGTAACGGCCGAATTAAAACTCATGGAATTTGGTGCAAAGTAAGGTAGACATACTAGGCAAGCGGTTCCTCAGCAGCGCGCAACGTCCATTATGAGAACTTAATCACAATGATCTTATTCCAGTGAACGCCATAACAATGCCAAATGCTTCCGTAAAGGGTAAAACGTAGTAGTTGAAGTCAAATTAAGAAACAAGATGCACTGGACCGGACATCCCAATAACCATGAGGACTATCCGACAACTGGAAGGAGTGCTCAATTGAAGGTCTTCTGCAACACTGTCCGAACACACAACTCGAACTTCTAACTGAAAGCATCAAACCCGTTTATACTATGCTGAAATCGGCCGCTCGACTGCCCTCTTGCAGTGCCGTGTAACTGCGCATTTTTGTTTGAAGCCGCCGTTGCAAAATAACTACCAGATATATCCTAGTGCCAAAACATACTGCTACCTACGTTGTCCGTTATAAAAAAAAGTATGCAAGTGCGACGGCACCAAATGAACCCGTGTGTTTATTCATTTTGTACCACTTGAATGTTTTTTTAAGGTTTTATGCTTTCAGAACTCCTCGTAGGCCCTGTTCACTAGGACACTGTGGTTTGGAACTTTAGAGCCGTTTTTACCAATGGTGTGTTGCTGTCGATTTTCGTTCGTCTCCCTTAGCATACGAGGCATAGTTTAGTACTGCAAGTAACAGGCAGATAAACAACTACCTATAACGTGATTACACTTGTTCTACTCGCTGAGTCAAATAAGTGGGAACGAGAAGATGGAATTCCAGCCGGGTCTTATTCTTTTTAGCGTGAGGGTTTGGCTAGTTCAACCGGCAATCAATCAGCGTAGGGAACGATGGTGCGTCTAAGTTTCATTGTTGCAGTTATGAAACAGCTTATTTCTGTATCATGCTGTAGACCATTGGGTTGAGATTTTCTCAGAGGTACACTTGGTCATCGAGTTACGAAATCATGTTTTGTCCAGGAAAGTGAGAAGATTAGATCCCCGAGATTAGATCCAACAGAAGTCCGGGGGAGTGCTTGCAATAGACCATCATGGGAATACTCCCCTTCTTAGAGAAGGTCACGGTATTTGTCTCATTTATTCCCTTCGAGCAGAAACTGCTCGGATAAGAAACGTGGGAGTTGAATATTCACGCTGAAAACTTGCAACGATGAATTATCGGTTAACTTATTTTTAATTGTCTTCCAAACTTGTGTACACTTTGACAGTGTCAGACAGCTAATGACTGCCTGACAAAGCTATGCGCTACTGGCACATGTCTGGCCAGAATCTGATAATTCCACCATTGAAAACTGATTTAGGTGGGAGACCATAGTAACTTAGGTTGGGCTGGTTGGTTGCACGAAAAAGGGGGCACTTCAATGTACCTGAATGCCTGCAACCTGAAGTCATATATTTTCTGATATGACTAGGTTGCATATACTGTTTAGCCAAGAGCACCAGTAAAATGGATACTGCTTTAACTCACCGTACATATATGCTTCTGAACCTCATATTTGTGCAACTGTTGAGTGGCCTGTGTGTATTTTTTCAGTGAATAATCTAGAACACTTGGGGGATTTCGACGTTTATTCTAGTGTATAAGATTCACCGAGTGTTCGGATGAATTCTCCTAGATGCATGATTAAATCCGATCACTGTGTCAACCATTTTGATATACAAATAGCAGGCCTGTTCCACACGTACCTTTGCCGTCACTAGTACTTTGTGCTTCTATTTCAGCTACTCGGTCCTCAAAGAACCATACCAGTGTAAAAACGAACATCGATTTTGCTATGGTTGCATCTACACCTGGTCCACTGGTTCAAGCGCAGGTCACGATGGTTGTCCCGTGTGTCGGTGTGATGGGTTGTACGCGAAAAATTATGATGTAAGTTTTAAGAGGAAATTAGTTTTGTCAATGATGAACATTCCAGTGCGCTGAAAATGGGATAAGCTTAGTACACGCCATTAAAGACAGATGACTGGCAGTGACCTGACACTTATGTAAAATTGACTGCACTTATGCACTGATTTAAGACCTTGTTCTTGACTGAACTGGGGATATTCCACGTAAGTCATATAGTCTTCCTTCGGGTGGAGCAGAAGCTGTGCACCAAAAGGCTGTTGCAGCTGAACGATTGGTAGTTTTTAGTTATGTATGCTAATCCTTGAGTGAAAGGCTGTCCAAATGACTTGTGTTAACATTGGTTACAAGCTGATCTTCATAGACTTATCACCTAAAGGCTAGTTAAAGGCAAACCAACTGTCTCCAAGCTAAAGTTCATACGGAGTGTCTGTTGTTCGGCTGTCTACCAGGTGGAAGTTAATGGGTTCTCCGGACTTGGTAATTGGCTTGCATAAAGATGTGTGGGAGAACACAATTCCGCGTGAGTAAATGGAGAAACTGTAGATGTTGTCTTGTGGAGACTTATCGGCAGTCAGGAGCCACTCAGCGCTGAGGTGTTTTGTCCGAAGTCGTTTGAAATGCCTCGAAATATTGGTAGCTCGGCTACGTTAGTTGGATGTTGAACAGCTGACCTTTTCGTATAAAAGCTAACTGCTGAGTTCGGCAGACAGGTCAACTGCCCACCTGATGAAAAAACTGTTAATGCACCCGAATAACGAATAGTTCGACACACTGCCAGGTAGATGTTGTGGTAAGTTAGGTTGACGAATGACATAGGGACAATAGTGCCAGTTTCCAATGCCTGTCTTACATATTTTCTTGAAGTAACACTGCTCTTAAGGTTGTTGGAAACTCTTCGAAAGCAGATTTGTTAATGGTGTGTTCTACCTAGACGATGCACTGGATGACTCGAGTATCGTACCAACGGAACTACGGCGTGACCTTTGTGCAGCACATTCAGCAGAAGAATAGCATAAAAGATAGATTCAGCCTGGATTCAGTTGCTTATCCTGTTAGAATCAAACTGGGGTACCAATGAGAACAACTCGCCAATTTCTTGCAACTTGTGTTCGAGTAGAACATAAATTGACATGAACTAAGGACTGTGCCTCCTGGATGGACAAAAAGGTCGAAACAGGTTGTTGGCTGTCGAATTGTTTTCAGTGAACTTATGAGCGACCTTCGAGAAAATATGTTACGACGTTTCTTGAATATTTTCCTAGTTTCGATAAGAACATAGTGACAGGCATTGGTGTCTTGGGAATGTCGTCGTCGGTACATATCTAATGGTTAAACCATCGGTAAGTAATGAAATGAACAGCTAAGATTGGTCACTAACCTACAAAATGGGGAAAGACGAACAGTCGGTTATCAGTTAAACCCTAGTCCCATCTCAGTGTATGTTGTAATGTGGCCTAGTGAGCCACTGAGCAACTGGATGGGTCGATTAGTGTCACGTGATCAAGACAGACCCATATCTCGTACAAACAGTTTTGGCAGCATAGCACCGGATTTTGCAGTCCTCTTACGATGGCTCCAGCTGTAGTCAAGCGACGCCGTTCGATCGATATTCGTAAAACGATTCTTTTGGATTGATCTCGTGACCGGTGCCAACTACGTGTGACGTGATCAAGCTTCTGGTCAAACTGTTGAGTCTAGTGATGTCCCGAGAACAGAGATGCTCACGTATTCTCTTAGCAAGTTGCTGTGTCGTGCGCCCAACATATTCCGCCGAACAACAACCACTTTGTCTTTGAGATTCAAGTTGAGCAAAGGGATGGTTGTAAACGAAATAGGTATAGTTTACGTCGGAAAGGTGTGTTGGCGAGGTTGAAACAAGCGGCGGTCGACTTAGTTAGATAGGCTTCTTTGCAACCATCGTACTGGACGATTGGATAGGAAGTTCAAGCAGTCTTGGCTAGAAATATGTTCGGTTGATCTTTAGCTCTGAATGCGTTAGCACTGTGCTTCCTTTCAGAGTCCAGTATATCAGCGGAGCAGATTTGCCTCATTCGGTTCTTCAAAGTGCAAATCAGAGTTCGTTTCCGCTTCAGTGGCACAAACTTATGAGAGTTGGTGCGTTATCTCGTCTACGTAGCTTCCTGTAGACAGAGCTCTGAAATGAACCCGTGGTTAGTCTGACTAATTGGACGTCCACGAAATGGAACGCATTGACACTTTAAATTTAAAAAATAAACTGAATGAAGGGTTGCACTTAGTTAGGTTTGTTCAGGAAAGCGTCTATTTCGGAGCTGTTTGATGCAAGCATAAAAATATCATCTATATGCTAACTATAAGAGTACGTATAATATCCTCATTCAGTTAGCTAAGCTCCATTTTACCCACAATGGCGTCGTTCAATAGGGGACCACGAGGATAACCAATGATGATTCCATCGAAATATCGGTCGAGTGTAGAGTTAAAATGGAATTATACGCTAAAGGTGAAACCTAAAAATAGTTCCTTCAAGGAAACGGTGGTGATTGGGAGTATAAAATCTGATGAATCAATGTAAGCACAGTTAAAATTGCTAGTCTCCGTGACAGGGACTAGGTTGCATTTAAGGAACACATCAAGGTGGGACCAAATCAACTGCGATACTCGAATATCGCGCCAAATGAAGCCGTAGGCAGCCTGTGTGCAACCTATTCATTTGAAGAATACCACAAACGAGAGGTTCAGCTGATCTCCTCTGAAAACCAAATTAGTTTACAAGAGTGTATTTCGCGAATTTTGTACAATATGGGTTCAGGTAGAACGTAAGATTAACGGAAACTCGGAGACTGCGCCAGCTCGGTAAAAGGCCCGTGGGTTGTTGAAGGGCTTTGAGCAATGTCCTTCGAAGGTAATACATGTCCTGCTTTCAGCCCAGCCTTGAGGCGTAATACAAAACCAGGATTAATCCCACGGCCCCTGGTTGACTTGGCTTTGTGTACGGAATTCATAGTGCTAAGTATCCACGTAGATCACGGCAAGTTACGTTTGCCAGTTTGACATCAATAAGCACGCATTTCTGCATGAGCTTAATCGAGGTTTGGTAGGATGATGCTTTCTTACGAGGCATGCAGCTAAACGTTAGGATTCGCCACACCTGTTTACGCCCACTGCCTAACAAAGCCCCACTTAAGCAAGCAACCGTGGGGCCGAATTTGAAGTGCTCAATTTCTGTACATGAACATACACGGGCGTAAAAGGGGCTAAGCAAATCCGCAAATTGCTCCGCTTTAGAAGTCATAAGTGTATATAATCTAATCTGAAGGACTGTTTGTACCAGGCCACGGCAAGGGATGTGCTCACACTTGCGACACATGACCACTGCACGTAGAGGGCCTAAGATATTTCCGAGTCTTCTCCAGTGGATTCCTTAAAACCGTAGCTGTTGTAATGTGGCCCGAGAGAATTTGCAACAGGTACTCAAAAAGACTGCGTTAGTTCGTGCTGAATAGAATTCAGTTGAAGCAAACACTCAACTTTCACTTAACCATAAATCAAGCAAACCGAATAGTCATCTACCGAGACGGATTCTGCTCCCCATATCTCCTGCAGAGTGATTCGAAGTTTAACATAAGCAACGCTTGGACCAAGTGCACTGAAAATTGCAAAATATACTGTTCTTGGTGTGATTCACTGTCCAGAATGGATTCTTTGAGCTTGGCTGAAAAATTGAAAGATACGTGTCAGACCTGCATCCAGATTCGCTTGGTGTGCGGAGGTGAGGGCGCCACAGAATGATTATTTTTCTTCTTCTAACCTTAAATCTTCCGAAATAAATTTTCTGTGGTCCTAAGGCAATGAGACACTGGTGCTGGCATTTATGTTGCTTTCGATGATGATACTCGGCACTCTGTAAACAATCTGTCAACTAAACTCAGGTCACTACACCATGCTGCGACCCACTTATCTCTTCATTTGGACGGGATTAGGGTTTGTCACATTTTCGCTAATATTTGCGTCTTGTTTTCGCCATATCCTGAAGCTTGTGGGGAACAAGAGTCTGGAAGAGCTCGCTGCATGTAGCGATAGATTTGTTTGTAACTGTGTATAACATTGTTCTCTCAAGTTTTTGTTTCAAGCTATTCCCTAACTAACTGCAATAAAACTAACCGTATTGCCAAGCTGTTTCTGCTATGAAATGACACGCAAGCCTCTGCTGTCTATCTGGCACCTGTTTAGCTCGTGGACAGAATCAACAAAAAAAGAACTCGATGTACTCAGATGGGTTGCAACTGGATGGGAATTTTGAAAGAACACGAAAAGCATGAACATCGCCGTTACAGTCCGTTTGAATTAGATATTCTGCTTTCCGACTGTTCAAAGCAGCTGATAAGCAGACCACTCGAGAAGTTACCGCAACCGGAACAAGTGATACAGAAACCATCAGAAGGAATGGTGATAGTGTCGGAACAAGAAGGGCCAGCTGCATCTTCGCCTACTGAAGGATATGACACCCCGGCCGTTGGATCGTTGCCACACTCTTGTGTATCTGTAGACTCATCTCTGGAGGAAGTTGCTAATACGGACCAGCAGAATATGACACCAAATGGTGTGAACAGGCTCGGGATGAATACAAGACCATCACCAACTCGCCGGCAACACAACAGGCGCCCAGGGAGGACTAGTTCGAACAGCGATATTCCCCCTAATTATCGTACGAACGCATCTCAATCACGCCTGTCAAACAGATCACATCAACTGGTCCACAACGTGTCCTCCAGAGCAACAAGGATGCCCATTGCAAACAGCACAGCACGAGCAGGAAATAACAGGTCCACCACACATCGTACAGATAGAGGTGACAGGAATGCTGGCCGATTACAGCCAGTTCATTCAAATGTCATCAACAACTCTCGTCCCTCAGTTAGTCCCCCTTGCTTCGAATCAGCCGGTAACGGGGAAAGAGCTCCCAGTCATTTGATGAGATCTCACTCTTCCATGGAACACGCATTTAACACAGACACTCGACTTTTACCACTAAGAACACCTACCAGTAATACTTCAGTCGAAGTTACGACAACTTCTCACCAGGTGACGCAACGGACATGTCCGCCTTCCATTATGCAGACAGAAATCCCACCCTCGCCGACATATCACGCAGCGAGGCAACAGCTATACAACCGTCGAACAAACGATGCTCTCCATACACTTGATGTCAGTAATGCTGAAAGTTCAGCCACGAACACAACAAACGGCACCAGTCACTTCAGCCTCCCGGCTATTCATCCGGGTGCAACCTTAACAGCACGCCAGAGTACAAGACCATATTATGAAGCTGCTCCAGCTGTCGTAACTAGCACAGAAGAGAGAAACCCAACTGATTCCTCTCGCGTCTCCGTAAACCATCCGCCGATGGAATCGAGACCCTTAGAATTCCGCCGCCTTGTACCAAGGAGATCAAGTAGGGTAGTGGAACAGCTGCGTGAAACGAGGGAACAACTGGCAGCCATGCTGCGTTTGATGACTTTAGAACTTGAAGAGAGACGTCAACATGTCTTAGCTGCCACATTAGAAACTGCTTCTGGAGGCCGGCTATTGCGCAATGTGCCTTCGCAAATGACAGACAACAGAACAACCACAGAGCAATCCGACACAGATACTAGAGAAAATGCACAAGAAGTTAGGAGGAACGTCAGCGATAATCAAAATCGACAAAACAGCAACCTTATAGCTTCTTTGAACGTTCTTCGCAATCTGCCCACTCCTGAGAGAAGAGGTCGCATAGGTCATTATGAACCATTGCATCAGTTAACCAACCGATATTTGGGTGAACGAATCAGCGGCGGAGAGTATGTGGCGCCACTTCTAAGTAATAGATTTAGATCGGTAGAATCACAGTCTGGTGTGGAGGATGAAGACGACCTTTCTTCAAGCACTGTCGCCAGTGCAAGCACAACCGAAAACGGACCGACTGCAACGTCTACCTCAAGATTGCTCGCACGACTACGAATGAGGTCACGTGAACGCACATCAATACCTTCGGTGCTCCTGGTTACCGGGCGCCGGAGTCTTGGTCATCTTCTGTCCGAACTGCGATATCCACGGGCATCGGTTAACGAGTGGAGCAGTGAAGAGGACGACGAGGATGAACTGAATGGACTCTAAGAGCTCCACACCCAAACATGTATTGTTACACCATATGCCCATACTATATTGACTGTAAAGCAATCTGGTTTTCAGTGTCTGATCTTATTTCACTGCAACTATTCTCGCAGACCATAAAGTTGCTTCTGATTTACTAAAACGTTGCAAAAGTGCTTGATTTGTGTCGGTCCATGGTGTCCATGATTTAGTTTGTTAACGGACATTCAAAATAACAGAACGATGCAATGCGACTAGGGGGCGGATCGTTGAATCGAATAGCCAGCTAGTTCTCTCGTCAAAGAATTCAGCTGACTGATTCAGGGTTGTATGAAGACGAAGCATTAAAACCTAGCGCTTGGCACCAAGTTCGGGGATCATCAGATTCTCGCTTTTGTTTATCAATCATTCACTGTTGCTAACCACTTCTATGACTGCTGATATGGGTTCGCCTGAAAGTGACCTTGCCAGTCTAGAACGCTAGATGCCTGAATTGCCAGTTATGCATGAAAAGGTCTGTCAAAGACGGCGTTGGTGGTCTTCCTGGTCGTTAAGGGTCTTATAGCCGAGAACATCAATATTCATGGCCCTAGTAAATATACCGGTCAAGTAACTTAAAACGGAACACTTTGTATCCATGATAAGAGTGAGTGTCCACCTTTTCGAGAGAGCTGCTCCGGACTTGGGAGAGATTAGATGGGAACACCGGATGACGATGGCCGACCATCGTACTGCAAAAATTGCTGTATGAAAAATAATCTCATCCTACGACGGACTTTGACGTTTGTTTGAGTTTACACTAGCTAGGATTCTCACCAGACTGCATCTAGTCAAAGATACAACATCCCACGAATAGACCAAACTTCCACCGACCGACCATTCAGAAGCTGGTCAAGAAACACGTGAAGAATGTAAAGGTGAGATCAATCTCAGTGGATTGTTAAGCAAACGTCTAGTACGATTATCGTTACGAGGACGTTTTGTTTGTTTGTGTGGTCAGCTAATAGTCAGGTGCACGCCGTGGTATATTCAGGCTTTCGGGCCCCATTTGTGTTTAAGTGCACTAATTCGGTGTCAGCTTCCCTCTGTAGATCACAGCAGAAACCGGCGACAATTAGATAGAAAAAGCAGGCATTTTATGATGAACTAACATATCTCCTGAGATTCCTTCCCGTATAAATATATCAGCATGCCTCGCGTGTGACAAGCCGAATGGAGATCATCAACAGCACACTGATGATGACCTTCCGGTTGGAGTCGAAACTAAAGCTAATTTCTAAGTTCGGAAGACGGATTAACGGCCATCTGACCAGCGACCAATGCATATGGGATCGTCTGAACATCCCTTGGCCGGTGTCGATTAGATAGTTAGTAGGCTGGAGCAATTTTAAAACCACCAGCAGCCCTGGAATTGAACGATGATTGTGGAAGCAGACAGGAACACAACCCAGGCAAAGAATTAACCTGTAGTTTGCAGAATTTTTAGTAAAAACAGGGGTAGACCCGCGTTCTTAATTACGATTTAAATGCAAATGGCTCAGTGACGATCACAGGTCGACTCTAGTACGAAAACAGGTCTCAAATATCGGGTCATCGTTTCATCTTCTGGTTGGCAAACCTCTGCACTTCTGCTCCGTTGAAGGCAGAGGAGTAACCCTGACAGATATTATTTCGGGACATTTGATGGCGCATCTCTGCCTTAAGGATACTTTTCAGACACAACTGGCCAGATAATTCCAAATGGCGAACCTCATCTGATCCGTGCTACCAGGTCTCGGATTCTTAAGCTAGTACTAACCTGGTAGATCCGAACCTCAGTGAAGAATGATCCCTGTCACTTCAGTTCAATGCAAGGGTTGACCCCCGTCATCTAAAACATGTGCTACTGGTATGGCCATCACTAACAGCGACACAAGCGTAGTATACCGGTGCACCACTGCCATACAACGATTTCAACTTATTCAAGCAAAGCCTGCAATGGAAACAAAGATGAGCAAGGGGCTTGATAGCCTTAAATGCTTCAAGAGGGCCTCTCTGAGTTTACTTCACCCGTTGGAGCTTACCAATGTGAACCAATAATCCACTGAGCATCTGCCAGGTCACACTACCGGAACAACCGTGAACACATTTGCAGCAATCGTGTCTAGTTTTTCGAATACTCTGACAATTTCAAGAATATACTTGAACCTTCCAAACTGTTACCTCTCTGGTAGGACACTACGGTCCACTGGATGAATAGATCGGATCTCCTTTGTCCCGACAGTTCTGTTTTGTGCTTTGTCCTCTTATTTCACTATTTCAATGTTAGCCGTTTTCAGACTTTCGATCCAGATGTCCGACTGGAGCCATTTATTACCGTTATGGTATGGCCGTCTCAAATTCAACTATCCACATAATGACTGTGTTGGCATTCTATCCGTTTACATTGGATAGACGTGTTTCAGTTGGCCCATGAATTGCGTAAACATACAAAGTGTAGATTCTTTTTCGTGCATACGTCTCCGGATGTATAACAGAGATAGCAAACCAAGTCATGTTTCCGTTTAAGTAGCACGAGGTCAGCGAACTGTGTTCTGCCCAGTCAACGTTGGCTTACAGGAAACGCTATCGGTCTTTCTTCGGTTCTATCCGGCAACAATCCGCGAGAGTTGATCTGTCTTCTTGTTCAGCTTCACTTGTAAATTAGATGCAAGTGTGTGCCTTTCTAGAAGTGTTTAGAGTTTACATGTGACCAACAGAAGTGTCACACATACAATAAACATTAAAACTGGCTGTTCGACTAAGTAGCTTTTGTGTTTGAGTATTAAAATATCCCCAATCACTAATCCAAAAGAAGAGTGCATTGCATAGTACACCTAATAATACAACTAGGTCTCATCGGTTCTGAGTAAATCTTTCTAGTCACAGTTGGCTAATACAAATCCCGATATCGATAGCAACGGTAGACTATGCCTTCTTCAAAAATCGAAGAAATCGTCCTGGCAACTTGTTTAGTTTACTTCTTATCTTTTCAGCCATCTGAGCAGCTTTCCTACAGACAAACCCTTTATGAAAAGGAGGTTAATATAAATCTCCTCGCCCGTTTAAATCCTCGAAAAATGCACTAGTTGGTTCCCTGAAGCTTTAGATTGAACTTCCTGTCGAATTTGCCCGTGCAGTGCCATTTTCGATTTGCTGCTGAAGCAGTTCCTTATGGGTTACCGTGTTCTAGACGAGCCATGGAACCCTTAGCAGTTTCCGGGGGCGACAGCTTTTGCAAAATACCTGCCCTCTAGACGACCATCAAAAGCTTTTTGGCTAATGTCACCAGAAACCACTGAAAACACTGAACGCAGAATTGGGCGACCTATAAAGCTGGAGTGTATTTATTCATTCACTCCATGACTAAAGGGCCAGACTGACATGTTTACTGATGCTAGAAAGACCGAGATGTTGTTACCATAGTAATCTTGCTGACCTTTTGGCATTCGAATGATCTCTGATGATATAGTCTAAGCTGATGTATTATGCATCGGTTGGTCAGTGACTTGCAGATCTCAATTCGCTCTCTGCGTGCCTAACTCTACTCCATGCGAACCACATTGCTAAGGTTAGAATACTACCGGTACCATGGTAACAAACCATTGTTCATCTGTTGCAACCGGATGAAGAGCAACATAATACATTCAGGTGCACAACTAAGCAAGACTGTTTTGTAAACCGACCAACCGTGGTCTTCTATCCCCGACCCATTCTGCACGTGTACCACAAGCGTCACCCGACACGAAGACAGCTAACGAGAGTAGACAGAATGAAAGTACACGGTGGGACACACCACAGTTATGACGTAACCAAACCAGGTAAATATGACCCATGAGCTTCGAGCGGTGTTCAGCAGTACAGCGGACTGATCCAGCTTGAACGCATGGAGCTGCCAGAACGATCAACTGATCAAACAGTCCAACTCACTGTTAATGGTCTTACAACTGCATTCACCACAGCATGTACGCCGCATTCGCGAACGCCTACTCCACTGACCAGCTGGCCTTCTCACACTCGACGGACAGGGTAAATGTAGGTCGCACATGTGTTCGCTAGATTAATCGCACATACATATGTCCACTCTCTGACGGCGAGAATAAGGTCATCCGTGGATCCGATTTTAGCTGACTAAAATTCAGTCAGTTCACTAAGTGGACACGAACAGGGAGGGAATTCAGGAGACACGAACGCCTGTCCAGCTTTTATTCGTGCACATAGTCGGTGCGAATGTTGCGTCACCACTACCAGTAATGTGAACCAGCAAACCATCAAATGACCTGAAATTTGCTATCAAATTCCAAAAGCCATTGAAAATGTTGCTACAGATAAGAAGGCTGAAAGGTACCATTTGTTCGGTCTAACTCTCTCCCCCCACAAGAAGCGATTCAGCCATCCAGCATGTTGATTCGGACAACACACGGTGTGGTTAGTTCACCGTAGGAGTTTGTGATACAGATTGTTTTGTAAATTACTAAAGCGCTGATTTTTGGCTATTCCCTCACTTGTTACATCGTCTTGATTCTCTGGAACAGTGACTAGCATGGAACAGAAGTCGATTATTTCTGGAGTACAGTTTCAAACTGAACGAGAAGTCATGGTTCCTAAACGTTTATCAAGCAACCTGAGGGTGACACTTTGCTTTTGGTGCACAGGCTTCTTCTGACCGCGTGCGTACATTACCAGGATGACAAAAGTATAAGGCAGACGGAGAAACAGTCAAGAAGACCTCTTTCGATTAGTACACTGAATCCGTGTCAATCGTCGATGCAAAGTTTTTGTTTGTTGATGTGCGTATATGTCTTGCGACGAAATTATCTGAGGATTTGGAAGGGTGCTTTGACATGATGACCTTTATATCTTCACAGTCCCACCATTCGGCTTTCGGACAAAACGGAAAACGCATTTTTCTTGGTACATCAGTCCCCAGTGATCAAGATTTCTTAAGTCAGTTTAGAAAAGTGATTCTGCCATTGGAAGCAGACAACAGACCGTTTAGCCACCCAATGGGAGCCTGCTATTTTTTAGCTATTCCAAAGGGGTGTGAGTCCGACTTCCTGACCCACTTCCCATGCGAGTCCAACGTTCGTTGGCTGATAGGCATACTAGTGACGGATAAAGCGGTGGCAATGATATCAGTCTGAGGGAAGTAAGGGAGTGATGTCTGAAGAAAACTAGAGTGGAATCAACACCTTGTACCTGTTGGGGAGTTAGTGTTCACTGCAAGTAAAATAGAGCAGAACCACATATCCATAAGCTTGAACAAATATGGACACTTTTTAGCAGCTTCAGATAATCATTCATGCCCTACCGTTCTCGAGATAATACTGAGTTCGTTGGGATACCTGAGAGTCACGGCTGACAAACTGATCGAATTCGTCCAAGTAAACTTGTTAGAAGTGGAAGCCTATGAAGTAACTCCTGAAAATAGACAATTTGACGAAATATTTGAAGTGCACTTGCTGTTTATGTATCTCACCCCGGATTATGACAAAATGCATGCTTCTTATCCACCAACATCCCCAAATGTTCAAAATCTTCAGGCACTCGAAAAGTCGCTTCAAAAACAATCCGGCAACCAAGAAGTAAACAGCTGAGGGGAGGATGAACAGTCATTTCCACTTTGTCATATCGTCTCTGGAAGACTATGTAAACAATTACTAGCATTTCCAGATTGCAATTCCTACTTGCTATGTCATGCAATCTGGATAGGTCACACGAAGTATTTCATCGGTTTTTGTCACCCATTAACTGAGTGAGGAATTTCAGCACTTCATCGTCCGACTTGCCACGAATCCATAGTTTTCTAGACTTACGGTTTATTAACTGCCGAATGACTACAAGCTCAAGAGTTTGCATTGGGCCACTTGTTGTTCGCAATCAACATCAGATCGACAGCGATTTGCTCTAACACAAAATTGAACTTTCATCCTAAACCGACCCCGTTTGGCACTTACAACTCGCAGCTGAACGGTATTTCCGCGAGAATGGATTGTTCACTACACATACAGGTGTAGATTAGCAACTGGCACCCATCACTACACCGGTTACCAAAATATAGCAGACTAAGGACCTGAAGTGCGGTAAACCAGTCTTTCTTTGGTGGTATCGTGTCAGTAAAAAACAGGTTTTTGTTGGTGGCAAACTGGCTCACGTTGCGGTGTTAATGATTCTAACCCATTGATCACCACAGTGGCAAGTCAGTCAAAGACCTGTCGTTAAAAAATGCACGTGTAAAATGTAGTGAGCCCCTTACACAGTTCTCCCGCAGGGATCTTACGTGATCTGTCGCTTCATGTCACTGCGCTGAGTTACTGGCCCTTCATCGAAGTCTGCCTTGCGTCCTGATACATCATAGTGTGGGAACAGCAAGTCAAATACCAGTACACGATCATTGATATTTTGACTTCCTGATTGAACAAACTCAAGCCAATTTGTGAACAGAAAACCTTTGGAATTCGATGAGTCAGCAACTAGTCACACTTAGTTAACCGAATCAACAGGTTACTAGACTAAGTGGTAGTGAGGGCTGGTGGTTCCTGAAACACAAACACGTCCAAAGAGGATGGTGCGAAACTGATGCACACGTAGTTTTGGCACCTCTACCTGATATCAATGAACGTAGTAAGACAAAAATCATCTTTAGATCTACCGCAAAACTTTGTACACCACCGCCTCTACTTGAAACTTGGCTGTGAGCTCGTAACACTTTCAGGATAGCGGGGATTTAAAGACTTACTGAAAGTAAAACACTGTTAACAAGGTTATCGGAAGCTGTTCGACAACCTACTACCAGTTCCGCTCTTTTTGGGGCTCATCAGACAGGCCAGTCTGCAAATCCCCGACAGCCTTGTTCTAACTCAATACCTAATTGCACGCATATGTTGAAACACACTCATTTGTAAATTAATTTGGTGTTAATGGGAGACTTAACTTAATCTCTTGCGTTCAAGTAGAACATAAAGTTTATTGTTAATAGCTGGTAAGCTCCAAGAAGGGCGAAATGGGCTGTGGGCTGTCGGAGAGTATCCAACTGACAGATAAGGCAGCACATTCACTTGAAGAATCTCATAAACGGGAGATTCGGATGGGATTCATTTGAGTCTTCCGTTAGCACCGAGCTAATTTCGTAATAAGTGCATTTCGCCAAAAACCTACCGAAGTTTCAACAAACCCAAAAAAGCACTCAGGACACTTGCTTTCTGGAGACGCACTTATTAAACATATGAGTGCTCAAGCTCACTTTTCCCTAGTTTTGAAGGAGGCTTGGTAAAACTGCCTGCGTCCGCGGCATTTGTTTTATTAGAAGGACAGCCAACAAGATCCAGGTTTGCGGCACAATATCCATTTACCTAAAGCTAAAAAACTGACAGGGAGACGTGCTTTAGCTAGGAACACTCGAGAACCCGCCCTTCGCCCTCCAAAACAACCTGGATAGTGCAAATATTCTCCTGTTTCACACAAGTTACTCTAAACCTAAGGGACTGGCAGAACAAATTATAACTCATTAATACCCTGCGCAGCCAGAGAAAAGATTATTGGGGAGAAACCATACATGAATGGTACTAAAAATATGGAAAAGCAGTGCCGATTCGCTATTATCAGCTACCACGCCTGATATAGTTTGAAGGGTGGTTCACATTTGAGAAGTACACAAGATAATGAACGTTCCACGGAGGTTAACGTCGATCTCCGAATACCTTCACCGTCGTCAGATCCCATTTTAGAATCTACCTAGCGAAAAATGACCAAGTACCTGATCGAGAGACGGAACCAGAGTTCTTATGACAACAGTTTGTGGGCTTAAGATGCCCTGACGTCATTCAAACGTTTGTCCTATATCCGTCCCCTCGCACGAAACAAAAAGAAAGCACTTTTTACACACCCAGCGAGTGAATTAGAAAAAAGGCACCTACGCGCCATAGGTGATTAGTATGGTGAAGTCCTAAAAAGTGTTGGCTGGACATGACATAAATGTGAATAGACGAAGAGATATATAGTGGACACATGATCTCTGTACACACTGAGGTTCAAACATAAAATGCCTTCTCGGATTACACGAATAAGCGATAGAAGGAATGAATATTTTAAAAAATCAAGCCGTAAATTCGGTTATTTCCTCAGGAAGACTGGGCGCAAGGTCAGTAATGGCTTTCAGCAGGCGACGTGCGTGATCCACATGATCCAGAGGCCTCACTTCAACCACAACAACGCGCAGTCGTTCTTCATCCTATGCAACAAAACGAGAATCAATTGGGCCTGGTGACTGCAACCATCAAACGATAGTAATCTAACATAGTATGAGAGATGACAGTCATAGAACGTTTGCGGTGGACTGTAGTCGAGACGAAAGCGTGCAGAAAGACCAGTACTATTGCATATAAAGAAAAAAAAACATCAAGACACACAGAGCCCACCATAAGAATTTTCGTCAACGATGATGTTCAGAGGATCGAAATCCCACTTGTGAGTGAAAACCGTATTCTACCAAGTACCCACCCAACGTAAAGCAGCTGCTCAGTTGCACGAATTACGCTCCAGTTAGTTGCGATGATCGACGGGAGAAACACCGAAGAAGTACTAACACTGCTCGAACAGGTAAAGGTAACATTCACCTTCATTACCTTCTTACTGGCTTTCGACAATCTGTTGCACGAAGTCGGCTTCTTTCCTTCCATAAAAGTACACAGTTATATATACCAGCAGAACGTGATTCAGTCAATTCAATTTCAAGAATGAGTGTACAACAAGGACACTGACGTGAATGTAAGCACTTACGTTATAACGATCAACCTTGGCACGTAGACGAAAAACCCAAGAATTGAACACAGCATTGAGGAATATGCGCTCCAGCTGTGCTTCATCCTTCGAGACAAATGGGAGATGGAATGATAGATATAGAAAGCGATCGATGAAGAAAATCCAAAATGTTAATTATCAACATCAATCCCTCAGTAATGAATGCTGATGGTTAACTATCATACATCTACTCTAGTTAAGTGGAAAGAAACAAACAGCCTTATATTCCTAAGGAAAGGAACCAACAGGGACCAATAAATGTACCTACACCTTGGAATAGCAACGATGTAAACTCATCTGAGCATCATATGAAAGTAAGACGTAGTGTTGACACAACTCTCTGTGTGAACCCCACTCGAAGTGAGCCTATCATATAACGACAGACAACTTTTCGCTGGGTGGTCTGACTAGTAGGAAGTGACGGCATGCTTGTCATTGAGACCGGTTATGCATCATACTGTATGCGGTCTCTAGCCGCGTGTAAGGAGACTCACACGGATTCGAAATGGGAAAGTGCGAAGGTCCTAAAACATCCAGTCTTCGTTTTGTGTCATCAAGTTATAACTTGTCCCCAGTGACCAGTTCGTCAACGAGAGCTCTGAGTTGGAAACAAGGCTTTCTTTGGTAAGCGGTAATAACACATCACATCCATCTGCTGTAATGATTCTGATTCAGTACCAACGACTCGCTCGTGCACTGCAACCAGCTAGCATCTGCTGTACTGCAAAGGCACCGATGCTCAAACGTTTCCATCTGTCCAATGTCCTCGAATCGAGGGAGGAGGCGAGTCCCACAACCATAGGGCAAGACTACACGGCCCTTCAAAAAATATAATCGTTCAACTGTAACACCCTTTCGGTGTCTAGCTAACATGCCACCCAAAGGAAGCACGAGGGCTGGGATACTGCCAGGTCGCCCAAACCTAGACAGGGGAAGTCGAGAGGCAGAGATCGGATTCGAATCACGGACCTTCCGGTTAGTGAGTTCGCGCTCTGATCACTGAGCCATCTCGCTCCCTTCAGTTTCAGCGAGATTCGTTTCCGAGGCCACAAATAACTCAAGTTCGCAGATGTTTATCGAGGCCCGATAATTCGTGCACTGGTTTCTACCGTCACAGTGCAGTCATGCTTTATGCAGCTTCCTAGATAGATAAACCAGTCAACTAACTCAAGTTCCTTTCATTGAAGTTCCAGATAGACGAGGAGGATTCAAAATCCTGCAGCAATAGTTTACACTTTAAGGGTGAAAAGTACACCGAAACAAGGGATCATCTTTGAAGTCCTGTTTAAAGTAGACTGTGCTGACTGACGGTCATCAACTAACACGACAACATCATCCGCATAGTCTTTCCGGGTGCAACCTCGATACCAAAAGCATCGATTCCCTGAGGTATACACCCCGCGCTGAATTAAGTAACGAAATTGAACGAAATTGAATCCCACAATTTCACTGTATTCTGGACAGTTTTTTCTCAACCCTTACACGACCAGAAGTATAGGAGTAGGGAGCACGAGATAAATCTACAAACTTCGGGAACGTTCCTCTTTGTCCATGCGTATGTACAATTAACCAATCTACAGAGACAAAGGTTCATTGAAGTCGAGGGAAACCGCAGTTATTGACCTGTAACACGTAAGGTGCTGCTCAAGTACTTGAGGCAACGCATCCCCCCACTTGAGCGAAACCCTGTTTGCTGCTCTCGGAATCGCGTCTCACATACCGGTATTGGGCATTGCTGTATTTTTGAAGCCAGTATCTAATTTGTGACAGGCTCAGGCGGATCCTCTTTGATAAGAAAAGACGCATGACATGATGACTGATTGGCCCCAATTGTCCGAAATGCGTCCTTGTTCGCAAACAAGTTCAAACAATCCAGTTAATGCAGAACGCAAAGACGCACCATTGTCTTTAACACTAGTCTAAGCTCATCTGGCCCGATGACGTATCAAGGCATATTAGTAGCTGATGACCAGCTGAACTGTTGTTGAAGATATTCTGCCCAGCGATCTAGACGCTGGTATTCATTCTCAGTAACATATGGTGTCTTAGGTCCTTGAACCGCTTCCTCGCATTCCTTGATTTTAACCGTTCCATCATGCCCCATACTCATACACGTACTTCCTTTGAGTTGACATCTAGTGGAATTATGCTGCGGTCCCCAAGTAATGCAATGAAAACCTGTCGGTGGCAACAAAATAATTAGATCGACACACTTTTGACGATAAACTAGAGGACAGGGTGCAAAGTAGAGCTGCAACAAGGGACCGCTAAAGTTTGGGAAATAACATGCTGTCACAGTGTGATGAGATACCGGTATAAAAGGCGAAACACTATTACAGTATCAACTGTCTTTCAAAAAAGAAGCTACAAATTCAGCAACCAAGTTAGGTAACCCCAGAGGTATCCGATCTTATGCATAGTTTCTGGCAGAAAACCAATCAACTTGGGTTATACTGAAACCTGTGTTCTGATTGAAAATGCGAAGAGAGCCGCAGTCGGTCAACGGATAAAACCGATCCTTGGTCACAAGAGATACGGTGATAGTTGTTCTGTAAAATTAGTCGGCAGCATTATGGCATGTTTTTAATCAGGCTCTCGATGATATCAGACTTCGGGTTACCTTGTCCCAGACACCATAAACTGTCCAACATCCTCATCATCACCAAAGACAGCAACATCACTGTTGACACTGATGCTTCACTAGCGTACAACCACAAATTTTATTATTTTATTTTACTTAAACCGCTAAAATGAAGAGAGAAAAGAGTGGTTGAGAGAGAAACCTGGTGCTGGCTGATGGCTAGGACACAAAGCTTAAATATCCTCGGACCAGACCTCGAAACTAGAAACTGCTTCGGAGCTACCGAACGGTGTTTTTTATGACGCGGCCGAACTATCAGAACTATCAGACGGACCAGTTTAAGCATGTGGGATGGCCAGAACAAAACTCACCTGTGACTCTTTCATTGCGCCCAGGCTGTCTGCACTTTGTCCAAGCAACTGCTCAGCAGCCTCTTGAAAACACGTGATCCACAGGTCTCCAGTCAGGTCTGCAATCTTGGCCTGTAAAAAAATTGAAGTTTAAAACAATGGCTTGTGGGTGAAAAACCAAAGTCCCTTATCCACAATCAAACTATCAGTTAGCTACTAATGGAAAATGTGCACCGAAGGGGATGACATGTCTGTAGATGACTGGGACAAGAGGAATGTCGTGTTTCCCATTGCCACAGTAAGAAAAACGGCAATTGCATGTGTTTGGTGGACCCGTAAATCAGTTCAGTCCTGTCCAAAGACCGTGCATCGAAGATCAGTGGTTCCAGCTGCTACAGCCTCGTTCAACGGGGGTTAAGAGAATAATGGAATGACAGCCATATGTTGGAGGCGATGGCCCAATCTATGCATTTAGGACTAATGTATCTTTGTTCGGTGAAGGTGACAGCTCTGACGCAAGGACATTATTGGCTGCGTGACACAGCCATACCTATAAGAGTTATTAGCCAGTGGTCTGTCCGGTCCTGATTCGGGGTGATGGCACTTACTAAAGCGACTCAGTTGACCGGTAAGAGCTTTCACGCCTCTTTGCAAAGTTATAGGCTAACCGTCTCTGTCCCATATAAGGCTGGGTGAAACGGGTTCTACGGGGTAAATAGTCCTGTAGCATACGAAACACAGGGCCTAACCACCGAAACCTGTGGAGTGCAGCCAGCTAATCTGTCGAGGGAGAGCTACCTTCTCGGAAAACGATTTGGCGCACCCTAACAATACTGATCTGATGTCCCGTTTAACGAGATACGGTCGTCAAACACAGAGTCTCCGAAGATCTGCACGCAATAATCACCTGCCTGATCCATGAAGTAAAATAAGGCGGAGCGCCGCACTGTACACTTTACCCTTGACAATCCAACTGACGTCAAGTCGGCGTCAGGCATGTTGGCGGCTGCTCTGGCCTTCCATATTCGAGAAGTGATTACGTCTTTCACCGGTCGGCCAGGACTTGTGCAGCTACCCAGAGAGATGATCCATGTATACACTCAGTTGACGGATAGGTAGCACAATGTAAAAATTGGTCTCCCTACAGAAGGACTGACTTCGAGAAATAAATAAGATATCTCATCCAATTTCATTCTCGAAATACAGGATCCTTGGGAGACACCACAGTATGAATGCAAAATCGCCAACGAACCCCAATTTTGACCTATGAAGTAATGGGAGCGTAAAGATTCATAAGACGGGCTAGTGGGGTTTGAACACGAGCCTGGACACATGGAGGCTGAGAGCACAGGATGAAAAACCGGCTAAAGTAAACACCTTTAAGCACGCCTGAGTCAACTCCTGGTAAAGGATAGAAAAACAATGTACACTTGTTTCATGTTTCGAATCAGCCAACGTATTTTCATCAGACGATAATGGCCTTCGGACCAGTTCGCCAAATCGGCTATGAGATGCAGCTAACTGACGACCGATACGGTTAGGCTTCAGCAAAAACTGATGTAGCGTTGATTTTTAAGAGAATAAAACAATCACGTGGGGTTTTGACACACACGAGAAGTTATCATTCACCAAAGCGCCACAAGATAAGCTCATCTGCACTCCATCGGGTATAATTAAAGTACGACCATAACGCCTATCGAACACTCGTCACCGAAAATTCAGCCATTTACTCGTGACAGGGAAAACTCGAAAGGGAAAACCAACGTCACTGGCTCTAGGTTGATTCTCAATATGGAAACGGAAACTTGATTTCCTATGGCACAACAAACGCCAAATTCGTTAACACTTGCAATTTTTTGCAAAAAGTCTGTCTGGATTTCCACATTCACATGAAGCTGATCATGGAAATAACATTCACGAAGGCGACGGTAAAGGGTGGAGTGTTAAGGATACAAAGGGTGACAAATAGGAATTGACAAACATACCGCCAGAAGCAACCTCCATTTGCAATGGTTCGTCTCGCGCCCGCACTTTTCACATCGATACATTCCGTGACCAGTATCGATAACCTTTTTGTTGCAACCCTCCGTAGGACATGCTTGGTACATGAAGTTTTCTTTCTTGAGAAATACAACCGTGCTCTGGAAATCGGTCATACATCCAGAAAAGCATGAGCATGAGCAAAGCTGACTACGATACATTGACTTCAACAACCCGATGGCGGAAATCTCTAAAAACTAGGCACCCTAAAACATCGGAGAGCAGACTAATCACATTCATCTTGACGAGACCAAGCGTGTCTGACGACCCGACCGTGAAAGGTCTGGGTTCATGGAAACGGGACATACTAAGAAGCACTAACTATTTCAGTCCCAAGTTTGCTAACGACATTGTTTTGCTTCACAGCTCCCATCCTCTCATCCGAAGCAGTGCATTTCCCTTTGATGTGGACTATCCAGAATAACCACAGCAGGATAGGAGGGAACAGATCAGATAGGCGCAACTATCACAAACAACGCAATTGTTTAGATCCAAACCACCTTATTTTCCACGTTGGGCACAGGGTCACCCCGAGAGATTTCGTGAGAGAAATCGAACCAGCTAGCGAACAAGCTATAATATACCCATTCTTAATAAACGTCAAGGAAATCACACGAATCAAAATCGCGACTGTATAGTCTGCCTTGCTAAACTGGACCACGGACCCCATTCAAAGATGCTGTTGACAGCTCGTTCACCCATTCTAACGAATATTCCCTGAACTGCACCCCACGAACACGGAAGAGGGTGCAGCAGTGAAGAATTAGTACCACCACTGATGTTGGATGAGCTGTGTGGGTCGTACTAAAATCAAACCGACAGCACAGCAGAAAACGACACTTTGCAGGCCAGAAGCGCTTCGTTTTGCACGCGGCTTCATTCGGGCCATAAATCCTTGTGATGTTGTTTCGATGGGCTTTCTGTGAAAATCGACCCAGTGCGGTGAAACCAACATTTTCGTTTACAGCTTAAACAGCGTCAAATAATTCAGCACTAACGCGGTTTTATAACACATTTGGTACTTTACTAAGGAGCCCAAAAGTTGAAATGCTATCAAGCTAGCCGACCGACAAACCAGGAGTGGAAACTATGCTTCAACCTCTAACCGGTAACCTACACATCAACATGTATGCCATTAGCGAGTAACAAACGTAAGGAACTAGTGAACTTTGGTTGTTAGTCATGATTCGGAGAAAGAAAGCAGTATTTGTCACCGTCACCTGCATGAGCTCCTTCGGAAGGTAACAAAAGGGCTTGTCGCGCATCCAGGTGGTTCAGTAGATAGCGCTTTGCCCAAATAACTGGGTTGGATTCATTGCAAGCTCCTTCGGCTTGACTACGATCTGCGTAAATAAATCTGTATACCTACTTTCAAAACAGAGGTTATGAAGATGTTATGTGTTTCTAATAGCACCTTTCAACTGCTAACGAAAGAAGCCCAGCTTACCAGGGCTGGAGTCCCCATTTGTGTGACGCGAGGCCTCTACTTCGTCGTCAATTCTCCCCCTTTTCCTACACAGTGCCGACTCTATTCCTTATGATTCCATTCCCTATTTCTATTTTTCATTCGTCAAAACAGATAAAGCCCAGAAGCCCGGCTTAAATCTGACAGTGATGACGACGCCCACGATTGATAGAACTAGTGTTTGGGCCAAAAGTGACGACGAGAATCCCTTCGGTAAACTTGCACATATGCTAACAAAAATAACACGTTGCAACGTCATGATAGAATGACTGGTAAAGCAATATACATGAAATACGAAGAGTTCTCACCTTGCACGTGAAAAAGTCAGCCTTTGCGTGCGTGCCAACTCCAGATGCCTTAACGTCTTGAATCAAATTCCATCCTCCTAGACAGCCAGCAGTGGAGCCAGGCCCTGCCAAATCTCCTCCACTACCCGAGCCAAGCATCTCGCTTTTATACGTATCGAAACTGACTTTGTGACCTTCCAGTTCGTACCAGCCTTTTAGTCGGATTGCTTCAGGTACATTGGTTGGTGACACCAGGACGGATGAAGTAGAACTTACGGAAAGAGAACGTCCTGGGAGATGGAGACAGTGAAATCTTAGTCTACAATGACATTAATTTTCCGCGGGGGAAAGGCGCATGAATCACGGGCCTCCAATAAAAAAGCAGGCTTATGAACGGGTAAAAACTCGGTTTGTCCAAATCACTTACTTTTCTAGTTGGTACATCCAGTTCAGGTAAAACCTACACTGTTAGCGTTCCAACGCTTCAGAAGTTGACGCCAGTGATGACAGAGCACAAAAGTGTATTACGGGTAAGGCAAACTACACTGTAAATAGACCTAACCTGAGTACAATGCCCAGCTCCTGGAGGGGGCTTGGAATCCAATATTTGATCAATAACTAGCCTGATATATGCCATGCTAGTTACAACGTCCATTTTCGGATGCTTAACCGGAATAGGCTAAACTGAACATTGGTTTTATGCATACATAGATGCTGGTGCTTCACAGACACGTACTCAATATTCAGCAGTAGCTGCCTCATGCCTCATGATGTCGCAGAATCGGGAAAACAGTGAAGAACTGTTCAGTAACCTAACGAGTGGCCTACCGAATATAGTTCAATCAAAAGTGCATCAGAAGTACTTCAGTCCGGAGACTTAACGGCCGCGGAGTGGTTAGCACATTGGATAAACTCACCATTAAAGTCAGATACTTTTGCGCCTTTGACGACAATCACCGGATGCTGTGAACCATCGAAACTGGCAGCCTCATCGCCCCAAAGTGTTAAGCGTACGAGGCACCTCGAACTATCGACGAGACCAAGCTCCCGTTTGCGAAGTTCTCGCTGAGAAGCTTTCGCCATGATGGTTTGTACTTCACTGGTGTCGTGGACAACCCCAACGACATCTGTAATGTGGCGGGTAAAGGAAGAACTTGTCTTTAGCAGAAACACTACAAAAAACAAGGGTGGCATAATCGTCGATAACTAATGAAAATGACTTTCGTTAATCACTTCGATGGGGATGGTTCTTGATGAGGACAGTTGACATGAACCATGTTGCGCGCTCCATCCGCTAAGGTAGTGAGCTACATCCAAGTGTTTTGAACAGCTCGTGTGAGAACAGAATGGATTATTTTGAGTCGTCTGGAGGGGGTACGCTGGAATTTTGGTGCCACTGTGTGTTTGTGACCGATACCTACTGCCGCGACGAAGTGAACCCACACAACAGCCATCACATGTATTCTGGGTATTTTTGTTCTAACTGAACGAAAATAACGGTAACCACAAACGGACTCATTATATACACTTACTTTGTCAGAAAGTTGACAAACACTGGGGTATCATGCATTGCTTCATTCCACGACGCAGTCTAATTATTATCAGTCCGATATCTTCCAGTAACTGGTGTGCGTGCAATCCAAGATAGAATATCGGCCAAGTAAAACCAGGTCAAGTCACGAGGAGCTCATCGATATCTCAGGATATTGTGTAAGTAGCAATCAAGACATCAGTAATTTCCGGTGACAGTCGGTTGGTAAATCTAGGCTGATGAATAACGCTTTAAGGTTGTGGTGTCTCCTTTGGGGGGGGGAGGCTAGGTAGGTTGATCAGCTATTCGGGGAACCGGAAAGGGCTTCTCCTTCAGTCATAGAGGTTTCCATTTCCTAACAATAAAATATTCAGTGACGCCAAAATCACCTCGACTAGTGTACTTCTCCTCTCAGGTGATTCATAGTGGGGGGGAGGGACTATTCAACTGTCATCTTCCTAGTGTGAGGCAGGAGCTAGTCACAGCGAGACAAAGTAATATGGGAGGGATACTGCCAGAGTAGCCCGAACTTGGACCCTATCCAAAGTCTGTGGCTCAAAACTTGACTACAAATTACGGGTAATTTGGTGAGACGGTTAGAATAGTTCGAATTCTGAGGAACGCAACTCATGGAAAGTACAAGGGTTGAGTAGATGCTAACAAATCCACGCCTAGACATGGGTAGTTAAAATGTTAGGGCTACTTTCAGACCTTCCTGCCAAGTGCTTGTACATCAAACTTTGAACCGCCTCAAGTTCAGCACCACCGAATTGAGGTAAAGTGGAAAATACGAGCGAGCGTATACTGGAGGAACACTGTGCTGGAGAATGTCCCTGAAGTATGTACACAAGGCTCCTACCAAGTAAGTCAATGGATAGAGGTCTGATAAGGGAAGTCTCCTGGCCATCTGGTTACAAGTTTCTTAAAAGATGGATTAGTCACGACAATCACCGATGCCTTGAGGTCACGCTTTGGAGTCAAACCTCTGGAAGAGGATCTTAATCGTCCTTCCGTCTAGATCTGGGCTCCCTGGCATAGTTCAACCTACATACAACCACGAACTGCACGGCCGATGTTCCTTCATGCCCAATAAGTCGCGAGATGGTGTCAGCCGGATTGTCTTATTCGCCGCATAAAGCAGGGCGGATAAGCAAAAAACTATGACTGCCGATGCCTCTCATCTTTTTTCATTATCCTGGACAACATCCCTCCTGAGTTTTTATCACTTATGAGGGCACCGTATGCGATGTCCTGTGGGCGCATACGGCCAGGCGAGTTCATCACATCCGGTGGTGTGAGACAACACTTTTTTCTTTCACTATTCTGCTTTAACTTTGTTATTAATATATTGATTGAGGCTTCTCCGCTAACCTCCGAAATATCGGGGATCGAAAAGTTCCCGAGGCGTTTGTCACAAACGTTGAGTACGTGGGTAATGTTGCTGTCCTTCTCTCAGATCCACGAACGATACCAGTTTTTCTAAATAATAAGTTATGCCAAACTGTTCGGCATGCTATTCACACCTGTGAAGTGTAAGCTGCTGCTCCGAGACCGAGTGGGCTTAAGCCCAAACCTCATGCTTGCACACTAGCCAATCGACGGGGTGAACAAGTCTGTCAACGTGGACAGTTGTATGAGTTCCGGTGGACTGAATGGAGACAGCATCACTTCACGAATCGGGAGGGCCAGGACAGCTTTTGTCAACCTCCGACACGTGTGACGTCAGTTTGTCCGTCAGAGACAGAGTACAGGCTGTGCGGTGCCATCCATCGTTCAGCTGTAGCACCCTTTCGGTGCCTAGCTGCCATGCCACCCGAAGGAAGCACGAGGGCTGGGATACTGCCAGGTTGCCCAAGCCTAGACAGGGGAAGTCGAGAGGCAGAGGCAGGGTTCGAACCACGGACCTTCCGGTCAGTACGCTCGCGCTCTAACCGCTGAGCTATCTCGCCATCCATACTGTTTTATGAATAAGAAACTTTGTCCTACGCACGAAAATTCTCAGTGGCTCCGAAGCATTGGACGGGCCTGGTTGGACCATCAAATTAGCAGTGTTGATGTGTCAGATGGTCTTAGGAATAAGGAACTCTCTCAAGATGGGTGGACTACTCATTCTTCATAGTTTACGCCGGTTAAGGCATGCACCTCGTCTATCAGAGGACCGTCTACCTCGTAGCACTCTTTTTCTTTAGCCATGGAATGGACTGAGAGGTGAATTATGAGGATACTAAGCAGTGAACCCAGTCGGGTCGACACCTGCTGTCTCCCCGGATAGGGTCTCCGGAACTCAACTCGGCAATGGTCGATGATATTATTAGACGATGTCTACTCACGCAGTCACTGGCGCCCCTGCACCAAAGCTGTCACCCACAATACGTACTTACACAGATTCCCCTTTTTTTCAAATAGCCAGACCGATGCAACACCAACTAACTAATTATGCTATCGCCTTCAATGCCTGGCCGTATTTATTTTACTGTTCCGCCTTCTGGTGATCGATACTGTAGTAGCTGTAATCAATTTATCCTTGGAACACGGTTTATAACTGGACTGAACTGAACTGAGTTTCCGATGGACTCGCCGAAGATGTGTGGTGAACTTCCCATCATTTTTTTTACTGCTCCACTCATCCATTCGTTTAAGACTGGTTGATCGGAGTATATAAAATAAGTGCCTCAAGCTCGCTCCATCTCTTCATCCTGTTTACGGCACCATGTTTCCGTGTTCTTCCGTAAGCTCTTGGATGGCTGACTTTTGATGGCTTTTCTCTGTGTACCTTAAACAGGATTCACGCGAGCAAAGCTTCGCGAATTCAACGAATAAGGAGTTTTGGATCGACATTATGTTGGACTGTCCGCAGGCGTAGGCTTCGACATGTTCGACGGAACGCGATGTGGTTAACTGGTAATCTAGATTAGCTGTCTCTTTGTCTTGGATAAGTATCGTCCAAACAATTTGAGAGCAGAAGTCTATCTCACTTTCAGTTAGCTTCGTCTCATATACTCGCTTTTCTAAGCTACCCGTACACTGCGGCACGGTTGAGCCCAAGCAAGGATTGTAGTAGGAACGGCAGTGTCTAACAGAATCTCTCTACCGGTAGTTAGTGACAATGCGATCGATGCAATCCCGTTGTTGAGTGGCAGATCGTGAATACACTATGTTGGCGATTGTAATGACTAGAGTTCACGCCCGCTAGGGACAGTTGGCATACTGAATACACATTTAAAAGGCGGTCTCCGTTATCACCTGGAGTGTCATCGATTTCATGACGACTAACAAGGTGGTACTTACTATGTATGTCTCAGTTGTGCGTTCAAATCTCCAGCCAACATTACGGCATGCATTCCTCGCGCTCATCCAGAAATCATCCTTCATATCATCAACAGTTCGGCTGGTCGGTGCGTAACAGATCACAACATATTCTGCCTTTTAAAGACATTCCGTGCGTCAGTTCAGAGCTATTCCAATGCTAGACCGAACAGTTGTTAAAACTGCTGGGTCAGTAAAGAATCGAAGATGACATTGCTGGGCTCCTTGTTGACAGAGATTCCCAGAAAGTGATGGCACTGTAACCATAAAGGCGGGTTGGTGACAAGCAGCATACCGTTACGTTGAGACATTCCTAGGATCGAAACAAAGCCCCTTATTGCCTGATCCGTCTTAGTGTGCGAAAGCGGTAAGTTGTCAGGAGAAAAGTATAGTACAGATTCATCAAAGTAGAGAACACCGCGACGGTTGGAAAACCAAAGGGAAAGGGTGCAGAGCTTTCTGCGGTGGAGTAAGGGGTAAATGACTGTGAAAGGTTGGTTGATCAGTCGTGTTCCGGGAGTTGCGCTTTTTACCACCGGCTAATTTGAACTGTACCATAAAACCAGCAGCTGGTCACGACGTAACTCAATTCCGGTGAGTCTGAGATGGTTTGGCACCCATACCCAGGAGTATTTCTACTCTGTGACGGTAGTATCTCTTATGTTGATAAGAACAGATAACAAGGCCATCGGCATCTCAACGTTTGGCATTGTCGGTTAGAGACTATCTACAAACACAAAAGTTCCATTCATGGGGGGTCCCACGAGGAGATCGAACGACAAGAGTAAACAGAGAGGTAATGAAACAACCCGGAACTCGTTTAACATTAGGGACGGAAAATGACTAGGAGCCGGAAAATAACTTAGATTAAACTGACGACAGGCGTCCATGAATAGTAAAGCTGAGATTCTAATCCCAAAAGCACCTGTAACTTTTGTAATGACCAAGAAGAAGTGTTAAAAAAACCTTACCGACAAATGAACCAGGTTCGCATGTATCCAGTTTGCCGATTGATACAAAATTAAAGTGCGTCTCTGGAAGAGCAGTAATATCTTCGTCCTCACAGGGGATTATTTGCGAATCCGCGTTTAAAGTCATTTCATAGTCGTTGTTGGTTGTATTGAACTGTTTGTTGGCGGCTTTCAAATTCGCTCGGGTCACGTAGTAAGCCTTGTTGACCTGAAACGGCAAGACAAATAGAACTGGTTCGAGAGAATCGTCAATAGATGGAACGACGAGCAATAAGTACGATTTTATAAAGTTCATTCATGAGAAGGGGAATAAGCTAAATTGAATAGGCAAGTACAAAGAGCACAACCCATCGATATGTCTCACCTCAATCATGTCGAAAAATTTATCAACCTCTGCGTTGAACGCTGTCACGCGAATCTCACCACTCTCATCAACAAGGGTAAAGTTGAACAGTTTCCCATCACGACCCTGCTTATTCCACGTGCGAATTGATGACTTTTGGGAAACGCGCGCGCGCACCGTCCATCGGTTTTGATAGGGGTTTAAACTCTGAATAGGGAACACTTTAGGCATGCCAGAACCAGGGGTCCCGGGCGTCGACGGATGCCCACCAGGAAAGGGTCCTGTTGAGGATTTTGGAGGTGTCACAGGCGTACTGGTAGGTGTCATAGCGGCTGGTGGTTTCACAGCTGATGGCGCCGACACATTCTCAGATACTGCGCGAAAGGGGGGCCGGCTGGCATCTAAGGGACAAAAAAAGGTGAAATGCACTCAGGGTGAATCCCCTCAGTCCACACGGCAATGCATGCCAGGCCGGTCACTGTATGCAGTGACAATAATAAGTGAAATATCGAATGCCAAAAAACATCTATTGTATCCATAGCACCGAGACGGTACCGAAATAACTCAACAGACTGCGTTCAGCGACCTAACTTACGAACACACCTTGGAACGCGGCGGTAATGAGACCCTTACTGACACACTGCTGTCGCAATTTAATAGTCTAGATTCTGCTAGGCAAGACACTCATTTCAATTGGGAACAACAGGACTACATCGGACGAAAGCGATGAACGTGGAACAAGCCAAATAGTCATCACAGGTTCATTCAATGCGCATTTGCACAGTTTTGGGCTGCTACCGCTGACGATGATGAGGGAGAAAAAACAGACTGAGACACAGCTAAAGAAATTTAGGGATCGGAAACCCCACCAGCACAAGTATCGACTGCAGCAAACCAGAAAGCTTTGGTTTACACAAATGGGTAGGTGTTGACTCTCTGATCGACAGACAATGGTAAATTGTGAAATTCACTAACCTGTGTCATGCTGGACACCGAGGAGTTCAACATCCAGCACAATGAGGACATATCTGGAAGAAAGTGGTAGCTTATCTCAAACCGAGAGACAGATAGCATACTTGCTGTTTTGCACAACGTTGCACACGTACTTCTTGATTCGAACGACGGTGTCGTTAACCAAATTTCCGTTTTCTATCAAGTGATTCAACTGAGTAGCAAGCATAGCGACTGGAACAATAGGATAGAATTTACACACAAACATACACGAATGCGTTTTGACGCCATCGGAAAGAAGTAGTCGATAGCGATTCTGGCCGCCACTTTCACTAGGGACAGCCTTGTAGCCCTGAAGGAGAAACTGACGAAAATCGAAAAAGAGACTCACTAGCACTTTCAGAATGGGTTCGTCCACAGTTTTCCCTGAATTTATCAACTAGACAAGGTGTATACTCTGAAGTGTGCGCAGAAACTCACATCAATCGCGCCCGCCGTAAGTTTATGCATTTCGATCAGGTAGTGAGTAGGAAGGAGATGAAGGGAATGTGGTGTGCTGAAAAAGAGTTATAAGTCGTGTTAGGAGTATGGTAGAGAGACAGCTGCCAGCGACGGCCAGCTGTCGGAGACGGAGCATCAGAGTGATGAACCAACCACGAATACATGGCAATCTAGAAGAAATCATAACACTCCTTTCTCCCTAGGAGTAGCTGGCAGCGGAAATGATTTTTCCTGAATTTTTCACCCTAGCCATACCGCACTCTGATTCTCGAAAAACTGACAACAAGAAAAGGCCTAATTATACAAAACCCTTGAGCTGCGTAGCTGGCCGCTTTAGTAAAGATGGAAATTCAGTGATACTTGAAATCCGTCTCTTTCTTCTAATTAGTTACTACTTTAAGCATATCTCTTTAAGTTGCTTTCAACGTTTCGGTTCCCAAAGGGAACTTATGTAGTCGACTCTTTCAGTTGGGGATTTGTGTAACGAGACAAGAAGTAAAGGTCCCGTTACAACGGTTCTCAGAAAGGATTTGTATTCACACACTAAACATCTAAACAGCTGAGTTTTAACAATAGTCCCTTATTTAAAAAAAATCGTCCAGCTGTAGTACCCTTTCGGTGCCTAGCTGCCATGCCACCAGAAGGAAGCACGAGGGCTGAGATACTGCCAGGTTGCCCAAGCCTAGACAGGGGAAGTCGAAAGGCAGAGGTCGGGTTCGAACCACGGACCTCCCGGTCAGTAAGTTCGCGCTCTGACCACTTGGGCCATCTCGCCCCCCTTATTTAAAATTGGCTTTTAATCACACTAGTGATTGAAATACCTTCCTAACTTTGAAAACGCTGCAACTTTGTTTGGTGCTTCTTTTACCTACCATGATATTATGTGACACACTTAGCTCCTTGTGAATTTATTCAGCTGTGCTAGTGGACCCAGAGTACTCTCTTAACCACCGCGGAGGAATAAAGGTAGTTCGGATCATATGCTGGAGCGTTATCGCAGCCTTCACGCGAATCGTGTTAACAACCTGGAAAGCTTAATCGTTTCTGATACCAGCAGCAATCAAAGCTTAACCGAAATGTGTCGGACTAAGGGGGCTGGCTGCAACAGGTTGTTAGGAAATTGTCAGTTGGCTTACTTTTCACAAGGAAACACTTGCACAGAAGCCCAGGTGGGTTGCCGCGCATACCAAGCATCGCCATCCGGGAGAAATAAATGACGCCTAGCTCTCAAATCATCATATCATATAGGGTCGGAGCTCAAGGTCTCGCAGTGTGATAGATCCTCGGACGCGTACGCCTCTCGGACAAAAAATTAAGTCGTCTGCTATAGAGGAGAATGTTGGTAGCTCAGGTAGTATAGATGGTCGCTCCCTACCAACGCACCGATGATGTCACCTCGATTGGTGATGAAACGTTTGCAATCAAATTGCCCAGCTCAGCGAATAAACTAACGACCAATTAAGTCGTCTATTGAAGATTAAGTGCCTTCACGCTCATTCTGCATTTAGATATCGTGTCCTCCTTCGCACACCGAGGTCTGGTATACGGTTCCGATAACCGCTCTGGCATTATACCAGACCTAATGGACCAGGCCAGATACATAGTCTGGGCCAAGCGCCAAAAGAAAAACGTAAGCAAGGCTTGCCACGAGATTCAGACTTGGAGGCATTCAGTCCTAATCCCTCAGATGATAACTTCGCAAAATTGGCCTTTCGGCCAGGCACATATACCAAATGTCTGAACCTGTGGTTCCTTTTGTATTAAACAGGATTACAATAGCAACGACCAGTTTGTACTACACGGAGTCATTGCACTGATTAGTAGCGCAAAGCTAACCTGTCTCACGGCGGTCTAAACCCAGCTCACTTCCCCTATTACTGGGTGACAATCACACACTTGATGAATCCTGAGCCACAACGCTAGGGAGAGCCGACATCGAAGGATCAGAAAAACGTCGCTATGAAGGTTTGGTCACAGTTATCCCTGTAGTGACCTTTTTGACACCTCTTGTTTCAAATTCCGAATATCAAAATCAAGTAAGTTTTTGTCATTTTACTCCAAGCCAGTTTTCCGTCCTGGCTGAGCTCACCTTGGCACACCTGCGTTACCATTAGAGAGGTGTACCGCCTCAGTCAGAACGGGTCGCACCTCGCATCCAGACTCAAGCGCCGCGACCGAAGTCACGACTCATCTGGCATGACCAAGATACCGACACCGCAGCGAAACAACGCATGCTGGGATGTGTTTAGGACCCAAATATTGTTCCCGTTTTACTGAATAAGCAAAGAAACGATGACGGTAGTGGTATTTCACTGGCGACAAGCCGAAGCTCATCTCCCACTTATTCTACACCCGTCATGTCTCCTCACAAAGTCGGACTAGAGTCAAGCTCAACAGGGTCTTCTTTCCCCGCTAATTCTGCCAAGCCCGCTTCCTTGGCTGTGGTCTTGCTAGATAGTAGATAGGGACAGTAGGAATCTCGTTAATCCATTCATGCGCGTCACTAATTAGATGACGAGGCATTTGGCTACCTTAAGAGAGTCATAGTTACTCCCGCCGTTTACTCGCGCTTCATTGAATTTCCTCACATTGACATTCAGAGCACTGGGTAGAAATCACACTGCGTCAAAACCGGTCAGCAGACATCACAGTGTTTGGCTGTAATTAGACAGTCGAATTCCTCTGGTCCGCGCCAGTTCTGAGCTAGCCGTTGAGCGCCAAACGAAGGAAGCAAAACTGTCGACACGCATACAGTTGCCCATGCACGCTGCCAGCAAAGCAGAACTACAGCTGGAACTGCACTGAAGCGGGCGCAGCAACAAAAAAACCAGCCCCCAACTGCGCCAACACGTATCTGACTCCAGCCCATTTGACTCGGCCGTCAGAGCGAATCGTTTTCCCGAAGTTACGGACCCAGTTTGCCAACTTCCCTTAACTAAGTTGTTCAATTACCAGAGGCTGTTCACCCTGGAGACTTGACTCAGATATGGGTACGACCTGCCACCTTTCCTCTTCAAGTATGTTATTGATATGCTGCTTGAAATTTCTCTGCCTATCTCTGAAACCTCGGGAGTCGAAATGCTTCCAGAAATTTCGCTCACAGACAGTGAGTATGCAGACGATTTTAAATAACCTAAATAATGTGTTGAAATACTGGTAGCTCGCGTGCATTAGTTGGTATTTGATAAAGTGGCTGTTGGTCTGTTCGCCGAGCTTGGCAATTGATTTGCAAACGTTTCGTCACCATACCAGATAACCTAAATAATTCTGGTACGCGTTTCGCATGCGTTTCGCACCTGCAAATCTAAAGTGCTTGCACAAGACTGGGTGGGATCAAACCCATACCTCATGCTTGCAGGCAAGCCAATCAACGTAGTAGATAAACCTGTTTACTTGGGTAGCTGTATAAGTTCCGGGGGACTGGCTGGAGATAGGATTACTTCTCGAACCGGAGTCAACTCACCCATGGTTCATGGCATTGTCAGAAATGGCCCAATCGCGCAGTCAGTGGCGCGTGTGCATCAGAGCTATCGCAATGCGTCATCATAATCAACATCGACAGCATTACATCAGTGTTCAACACCGATGCTTCACTACCGTACAACCATGTTTTGTTTGAAAGCCTTATTGTGAAGAAAAGAATAAAGGTGGACGGGGAAGGGACTTGGTGCTAGGTTACAACAATCATTCCTAGGCGCCTACACCTCCAGTCACTCATTCAGCCAATCTGGATAGAAACTGACAACAAGAACGCCACTGACATCGGTTGGCAGCCATATCTTGCAGTGTCTGCAGCCAGGTACAGTGGGGATCACGCGGTCCCCATCCTGGAAGGCGAGTAGCACCGACAGCACCCAAACGTTTTGTAATCTCCTTCATACCCTTCTGTCAGATCAAGGTTGACCTCCTCTCTGCTTCCGCCACTCTGATTTGGGCATGGGAAACAACACTCCCTTCGGCAAAGATGGTTCGGCATACGCAACACATGTCCCATGTGTTTGACACATTCTTCAATGGAAGTACCCGTTGCACAACCGAAAACTCGCTTTCTAATTGCCTCGTCACGGATACGCCGACACCAACCCACACGAACTATGGTTCTGAGACAACGATTGTCGAACACCTGAAGACGTCTCAGTTCCGCTGCTCGAACAGGCCAAGTCTCACAGCCATACAACAAAACAGCCCGCACTGGTCCCTTGAGATTCAGGGATACACCACTCTGACGCCATACATGTCTCAAATTAGCAGACGCGACCCGGGCCTTGCAGATTCGTGCACTACAATCAAAACTCATACAACTTCCAAGATACGTAAAACGCTCCACAACTTCCAGTGCCTCTCCGTGGATTGTACGTGGCGTCTTCAGTGACTGCATGTCCACGAGCATGACCTTATACTTTGTGGGTGTGAAGTGCATACCAAAGAACGGGATGACTTTGGTCAGTTCATCTAAAAACACTTCTGCCTTCTCCTCCTCTTTGGAGATGAGAACGACGTCGTCTGCATATTCCAGATCGACAAGCTTTTCGTCACAGGCTATTTAAACACCGGGGTTTTGGAGACCTTCCAGCGTTCCTCCCGTGATTTCATCGATCACGAAATTAAATAGGAGTGGAGAGAGTGGGGATCCCTGAGAGCTCGCTGTATACTCTCACGTCCGGAAGCCCGATAATACAAAGAGCTTATTAAGTTCACAAACTTCCGGGGCATTCCTTGGTGGGCAAGCGTGTCAAGCAGAACAGGCCGGTCAACTGAGTCAAATGCGCCTTGGAAATCCAGTACTATAATTGTGGGTCGCTTATACATATGGCATTGTTCTAGCAACTGAGTGTGAAAATTTGGTCAACTCAACCGCTACCAGGCCGAAATCCCACTTGCTGCTCTCGAGTCGATGTCTCTCACGTAAGACGAGGAAGCACAAGTGACGCCAACAGTCTCGTTACGACGGGTCAAGCTGATCTCCCTGAGGTCACCACACTCATTAGGAACCCTTTTTTGAAAATCGGCACTACCACCGACTCTCCCCAGTTTTATGGAACAGATTCCTTTGCACAGATGCAAGCAGAAAGATTAGACAAGCGCTGACTGAGAACTTCATCCCCATCTTTGTCGCGGGGACACCCCCAGTATAGCTCAATGGGTCGCTGAGGTGCGCAAACCGTCACACCACGGTAAGGCCGTCTCTTCATGACGGCTTCGATGCGTAGCTACTCAGTTTCCGAATAAACTTAACATGCCATCGCCTCCAAGGCTTGGATGCATGTCCCACACCCTCCCGTTTTCCGGTGATCGAAACTGTAGCGGCTGGGACCAATGTGCCTAGGGCACATGGTTTATGGCTGGTAAATTGAAATTGGCGACCTGCCACGAAACTTACGTTGCCTCGCTCGGATTTTCAAGGGTCGACAAGAGCGTTCCAGACACCACAAGAAATGTGGTGCTTTATGGAGGCTAGTCCCCTATCTCCGGACAACCCGACTCCAGGGGATGACGCACTCCTAATGAAGAGAACTCTTGCAGACGTCACCACGGTCGGCTGCGTTACCGTGCTACATGCAAACCCGTGCGAGAACAGAACGCACCAATTTCCGCGGGAATAGTAACCTGATTCCTTTTTGCTACAGGGGGCTGCCCCGCAACGGTACATCAGCAGCAATCCTGACAATACCAGACACCCCGTCTCTTTTCCGAGTTAAAGGATCACTTAGGACCGCCTGACCCATGGCCAACTGCTGTTCCCATGGAACCCTTCTCCACCTCGGCCTTCAAGGTTCTCACTTGAATATTTGCTACTACCACCAAGATCTGCACCCGTGGCGCGGGACCCTTCTCTACATCGGACGTCTCATTTGAATATTAGCTACCACCACCACCACCACCACCACCAAAATCGGCGTCCGTGACGGTTCCGCTCAGGCTAACGCCTGAAATTCCTGCTCACCACGGCGACCCTCCTACTTGACATCCAAACTCCGTGCCTGAGTCTTGTGGCTTGTACTCACACCACATACTACTGACTCAGCTTGCAGTGACGGTCCGGTATAGATCCGAAGCTCCAGTGCCACCAGTTTCCTCTAGCTTCAACCTGCGCAAACGGAGTTCACCGTCTTTTGGCCTCAACATGTACGCTTATACTCCGCTCCGATGACAAACTCTGAATAGGGTAATCAAACCATTGGACAGGCCAGTGATGCTCCTGCCGGTCGATGCTTGGTGATACCACAAATGAAGCACACAGGATCTCACTTCTGTCCAGACAAGCCAAACCTTTATTTTCACTTCGCGTTTGGGTTTCGTCACGGCCAATGACTTGCGCACATGTTACTCTTCTTGGTCCTTGTTTCAAGACAGGTTGGGTTGATAGTCTACCGCAACCCTACAAGCTATTGGCCCTGGAAACAGTGACACGCACGCAACCGCTGACGGAACGAATCCGAAATATCATTGGGCCTGTGAACACAGGTAGATAACCGAACCCGAACACGCCGACCGACTGGTACGCACACACCACAAGCCGCTGTCTCCGACGTACTGCACATAACCGATATGGTGAGGTGATTACATCCGATGACCGAACGCCTACAGGGAGCCACAAGTAAGCCATTCCGACTAGACAAAGCCACAAGGACAATGCAAGACCAATTTAACCACAAAGCAGGACAGCGATGCCGGTCGTGGTGACCACTCTGCGAACGTGCACTGGCAAGCTGACCCGAATAAACTCGAAGCGCGTAGCACTTGACAAGTGCATCGCCCATCTCCACCCGAAGATGGAGACCTGCTGCCACGCATACGCCTAGCATGAACCAACTTTACCAAGCCCAAACCACACTCACCAGCTAAATCCACAGAGCTCACAGTTCAACTTCACCCGTTTACGCTTGAGAGGTTTCACACATAGTTTACTCCCTCTTCAAAGTCCTTTTAAACTTTCCATCGCGTTACTCGTTCGCTATCCGACTCGTGCAAGTATTTAGTCTTGGATGCAGTTTACCACCCACTTTGAGCTGCATTCACAAACAACCCGACTCAAAGGTCTATCCAGGAAAATACCGTCATTTCTGCCTCTCCACCTCAACAGGTCATGTCAGCACTACGTTACCCATTGCTGGACCTGGAATGGAGCAGCAGCTCCGCGGAACGACCTGACCGCCACATTGCCTAGTGACCTATTGGCCACAGGCCTCGGCACTGGGCTCTTCCCTGTTCATTCGCCGATACTGAGGGAATCTTTGCTAGTTTCCTTTCCTCCGCTTGGTGATACGCTTAAGTTCAGCGGGAAATCGCGTCTGATTTGAGGTCAGGAAAGTCAAGCACCGGAGTGCAAAACAGATTTGTATCAGATGCATTGCCACCACTGGACCTCAACCAAAGACAAAGGACTAACGACGGGGCGCGCGCATTCACAACAATAACAATAATTGAGCCACGACTCCACCGCCACCCCTCAACTAGGCAGCCAGCCCAGACTTGGTTGCGTCCTTGTGCCTCCTTGACCCATTGCGGTATAATGTGGAAGGGGTCCGTACGTCACCAACAGTCTCCAAAACCAGGTTGGTTAATGGTTAGAGGCCTGACCAAGAAAGTCTCCTGGTACTCCAAGTCATAGGTTGAAAGGTGTAGCGAATCGTTAAGTAAAAATGCCCGGCAGCTAGCCGCCCCTAATAACCGAACAGCACATCAATTGGACGGATAGGCCACATGCAGACTACGGACCAAACGGATGCATACCCTGATTGGTCAGGATGTTAGCCAATCTGGATCGACTATCTTTTGCTTCTCGCCCCTCATGGAGATTCTAGCACAACCGTGTGGAACTCTCTATGATTATCCTATAAATACAGTTGTAATGGTATTCTTTTGTCTCAATAAAGGGCTGTCTGAAGCTACCGTGCCATTAGATATGCCATAGTGGGCTGAGCGGGAAGCAAAGGACCGACAGAGCTGCACGACTGCTCAGCAAGTCACAAAAAATGAAATGCACGTGCATTTTCCGCCAGATACCACTGATTTTCGGTCAGTAGTTTGAGCCAAGGGCTCTAATCGTCCTCCTGTCTAAGTTTTGGCCCCATGGCATCCCAGCCCACGTAAAACCATGAGTTGCACAAATACAGATAAAGACACGCCATGTCTTCCGTGCTACATACATCGAGGTGGGTAAGCGAAAATAGACTACTTCTGAAGCATGCCCCCTTTTGCCGTTACACGTTCTTTAGATCTCCTCCCCATCCCACCGGTAACTTTTTTTAGCCACACCCTTTAGAACTGACGACTCCGTTCGTCATGCATTTGTCCCTGCCGAAATATCTGTACGTCAGCCGACGCCGACAGCATCAGGAATCTTTAAATCAATCTTCAAGCCTTGATGACAGTTATGCATGGCCGCCTTTAATTTTCGCACCTTGAAGCAAGCAGAACCAAAATCTAGTCTTGCCCTCACGCTTGAATTTGACGTATGGTGTGTACTGGATGCAAGCAAATGTTTAGGTTAACTACCTCATCATCCACCCATTCGCTTTCGACTGCGCCACTCAGGGCGATTTAGAGGCCTCTGTGGCAGGAAGTACAGGGATCAGCACCGTTATAAACCACCGAGCGGAATTACGGTTGCTTGATTGGGCGCCCGTCGATAATTGCATTTGTGTGGTTCGTCTGGGAACGTCTGTGGAGGAGTCTCACAGTGCGGAAGTCGATCGCTGTCTA
This sequence comes from Clonorchis sinensis, assembly GCA_003604175.2. Lineage (NCBI taxonomy): Eukaryota > Metazoa > Platyhelminthes > Trematoda > Opisthorchiida > Opisthorchiidae > Clonorchis > Clonorchis sinensis. The sequence goes on from CM030370.1 coordinate 111,090,954, forward strand.
TCCTGTCTGATTTCGCCACAACTTACTGTAGCTCTGACACCGTCGAATACAGGTTTTATGACGCCCCGAATGCCATGGTGCGGTGGGTTAAACGCCCTGGTACCTTTGTGGTTACTGGAGATCTGAATGCACAATTGGGAATACTTGGGCATCTGAGGCTCAACTGGACGGTAAGTTTAGAGTGGATTGGGTATGTGTCGACAAAGCCAACGACTGCTTCAGTTACGTACTGACCGCAGTTAGTTTTTTATGCATGTTGCCCTCCAGAAGCGCGTTAGCACCGAACTCAAATTGATCATATTGCCACCGGTTGTCGGTGGCGCGGATGGAACTGACTGCCACTCGCTCTGGAACACGTGTGGATTCCGACCACGCGATCGCCCGGAGGTACTTCTCGCTTCATTTCCATGGCCACGTAAGGTGCGGACAAATGTCTTAGCAAATGGGAGACTGGCAATCCGGGTGTTAGACGAACTTATCAGAATCGTCTTCTGTACTCTCTTTCAACTACTTCGCTGTCGAACGTGAATTTGTGCTGGAACGAAACCGCCATGTCTTTCCATAACTCCGGGAATTTCGCCTGTACCATGGCGACACCAGATCTGCTCAAACATCGGATATAAGAGAGGACAGTAATGCTGGTTGCGTCCTGAATACCCCCCGGTTGCGAATATAATTCAGTTCGAAGAATTGTCAGAAGTGAGACTCAGCGGGTGCACCGACCGTGAAGCTTGGTTGACACGGAAGTTTTAGGAAATAAAAGAGATCCATAAATCGGGAAATGCCCCAAGACTATTCCGCTTGACCCGTGAGACCGGTCTGCAGAGATGACCCGTGAGCGAAACCATCAAGGATCGAAATGGCGCAATCATATTGAATAATGACCCCTCCGACCGCTAAGCCGAGCACTTTGAAAAACAATTCTCGTCGCCAACTGCTGCCGCTCGGTTGGATTCTGGAGTTGCAGCAGGGTTCTGAGCGGTAAACATGGAACCCCCTACAGTGTCGGAGGTTTGTGACTGCAAATGTTTGCTCAATCGCCACCGAGCTCCTGGCGTAGACGATGTTCAGGGGTGGGGATAAGTTCTTTAATCAGCGCCTGTCTGACTTACTTGCCTGCATCCCGGAAAAGAAGATTGCCCCGGCCAACTAAGGAGAGTCGGTGATACTGCCAATTTCCAAAAATGCCCCGTATTGAGTGCGGAAGTTAGAGTGTAATCAGGATTAATCCAGTCGTAGTGAGACTCACGACGAAGTCGAACTTTCGGTTGCGCAAAGTGGAAATCAGTCGAATAATTTGTCTAGCACCAAAAGCTGCAGTGGTTAGGTCATGTACTGCGTATGCCGAATCGTGATTTTCCGTGTGTGAATAAACATTCTGGGTATGTTTCAAACTCCGAGACTCTACAGCAGCGCAAAGCAAACATCTGCAGCAATTTGGTTATGAAGTAGAATAGCGAAAGCGACAAAGGTCAACCTTGCCTGACATCGCTGAATGTTCTGAACTCAGAAGAGTTGGACATACATGTGCGCGTTTAAAGGAGATAGTATATGAGAAGACGCCACCAGTTTCTGACGGTCAACAAAGCAAAAGCAGCTTTTAGGCCGACCTAAGACCAGTGTTCATTGATCGCCGTTGAAAAGTGGTGTAGTTCCAGTTCCAAAGTGACAGCCAGGACAAACGCAAGTTTGAGTCTTACTAACCTGACTCCCCTGATGGCGAATCAACCTGAATCAACCAGATGGCACCTTGAAAGCACTGGGCACTGGGCTGATGCCCCTTTGTTTTTCATATGGTGTTATCGCACCCTTTTTGAATATAGAGACCACGGTCCTTTCTCAAGTTAACTACTTACAGTAGTCAGGATAGCCAGGAGGGATCCAAAACTTTCTTTGAAAGATGGGGGCTGTAAACTGTGTAGACTAGAGGTATTGTGGCCCTGAGGTAATCAAATTGTACACTGAAATTCCGACGTCAACCCGAAACTGATGTTAAGGTTGAGTGACTGTGGCCAGCTGAACTGTTCTACAGTGCTCAGCCCATGGTTTAAGATGGCGTTCCTGTTGCTTAATTGATCTCCTACTGTTTTCGAAAAGCATTTCGTTTACCCCGCCCTCTTGAAACGGTTAAACGGATTATCTGCAAATTGGTACGATTGTCCCCTGCCGCAAAAGCTTTCTCCAGTTCCCGTGTGTTCACACTCTCTTTCAAACCCTGGGATATTCAATATTCGGCGCCATGAAAGTCGCTCACCGCTAATATTATTCTCCTGCCATCAGTGAGAAATGCTGACCATGACGAGATCCAGCATTCATCGTGGTGTGCAGTCGACCACAAGCAGAGTGTTTCGAAGGCCGGGAGTACGTTCCGACCCTCCTCCAAACTATCATTATCGCTATTATGCCCTCCAGTTCTGCGAGCTCTTTCGCCAACTCAGCACGATATTACTGGTGTGTGGAGGCGATTTGTAGATACTGAACTTAATGATCTTGTATCTAAGGTAGCTGGGGCAGTGAAAGTGCTCTCCGGTATTGTACTTCGAAGGTAGACCGAAAACAGGAAGAGACAGATTCGGAAAAAAACAAGCGGGGTCTCTTCCAGCAAGAGAATTCATCAACCATATTTTCACCCTCCGACAGAGTCTAGAAGGGCGACACTACTTCCATCAACCAACAGGGGTGATCTACCTGTACCTAGAAGCTGCCTTCGACTCCTTGGACCGTAATTAAATATTCAACTATCTATATTTAAATTTTAAACAATCTAAACAATTCTGCCTCACGGTTTGGCATGCGCTTCACACCTGCAAAATGCTGCTCCAAGACTCGGTGTGCTGCAGGTATAAGTTCCGTTACATTTATCAGCTGTTAACTATATAGCAAAGGTGCGTTGGTCCAGCTACTACAGTTTCCGTCACCGGAAAGCGGAACGGCAGTACAAATTTAGCGATTGGAGACGATGGCATGGTCAAGTAGTTTGTGTTTTATCAGTCTAGTCATTGAAAGTGGCAGCCTTGATTCTGAATCGCCACTGACTGCGTGGTTAAACATCTAACACTATTGTCATCGACCATTGACTGGTTGAGTCGCGAAGACCCCACCCGGCCTACCGTCAGACGACTGGAGTGCTCGGTGCCTAGGACCAAACTTTCATGCTCGTCCTTCTCCGGAGGAAGAAAGCTGCTTTCATTTGTATGGATGTCCTGGGCACTAGAAGGAAACTCGTTACTGTCTTTACACTCCTATCGCAGAGGACAGTACGACTTTATCTCCAGACCGTCTCCATTATGAATTCTCGCAGAACGGAGACTGGCTATCCTTCGCCTGCTGCTGGCGCGGTTGAACCTTGAGTAACTGAGCTCCAGCCACTGTGTCCAGCAAGCTGTTATTGCGGGCGCTTTATATACCAGAACGATAAAAGTCTTCTTACATTTCTGAAACTCGAATGCAAGAGTTAAACACGGTAATGAAGTTTACTTAACTTACATCACTTGATAGGGACCCACAGTTGATTATCAGTAGTAGGTTTATTAGTAGGTTTATATATCTATTGGCCCTACTTTAACAACGAAGTCGAACTGACCACATTGCCAGCAACTTCAGGTGATGAGGTTCCATTTTGGGGGGCATGCGCTGCTGCAAACGATGCTGTCGCCTGTCATCGGACCTAATCAAATTTCCTTGATAACCTTGAGGCGCCATTTTACCAGCTGACAGTAGGAAAGCTTTGTGGTCCATGGGATGACAAACCTTGCCAAACCCACGGCAGAAAGTTCCGAAGGTTGCGTTCCCTACGGATATTGATCGTCCTTGGGAGGAGAAGGTAGGTACTGTCACTGCTTGATGCGAGACGATGTATCACATTGGGTGCAGAACATAATTGGGGGATCGGTAAACCGTCACTTCGAACCATTTTAAGGAGAGACAGCAGTACTAAATCAAAGAGACGGCAGGGGCTGTCGTAGTCGGGAATGCGTGAAGCTGTTTCAGCTTGTCCGTAAAATCAGATTCCAAGTGGAGGTGACCAACAATCTTACCGCACCTATATGTAGAAACAGTTTACATTTGGCCAAATCAACTTGGGCCATTATTTGTCAGTTTAGGTCAGCTCATGGGGCAGTAATCGGGTTTTCTTTCTTGAAACACCACCAATTTGCTGGAAGCGACAAGCTCCCACTGGATGCATTTAAATACGGTTGAGTGTGCCCTCGCTTTGACGTAAATTACTCGGAACCAAGAATTGGCTACAGAAGTCCTAGGCCAATCAGTTATTGTACTTTTACCCGAAAAGATATCAGAAGTGACCACAAAAGACAAAGTTATTGAATGTATAAAAAAGACCCGAGCAAATTTCTGTCATTTACGGGGTGTCAGATAGAATCCTACACCCGCAATCTAGTAATTCACATTAAGGAGCTGCAATTACCAGTGAGCACGACCCGCGCGTGATTGGTATGAAAAAGGACTACTGGCCGGTTTACCGTCAGGCCGATCTCTGAGTGGTCGGTGTCATAAAACGATCAGCTACTACTCTCCCGAAGTATGAAGGTTGCCAGATGGCGTCCAGATCTCCGGAATATTGTCTTTAGGCAGACCTCAAATACGAAGGACGTTTAGTAAAACTCACGGACCCTGGGTGGTTGGTCTGCCGATAACGATGACTGGAATAATCAGACGGAGAACGAAGTTGAGATCAGTTGTTTCAAGGGTATATTTCACCGAAGCTGAAGAAACGCGCACGCGGCACCATCACGGGGGCGCGAACTTCTATCAGACAACCATTTTTTCTCGTTTCGGCTAATATATGCGTGAAATGTCCCATGCAGACCTAGCATGTCGGGAGTCGGCGGTTGGATGTATGCGCAGCGATGCGGGTCGCTTACGCCTATTAGTCAATAATGAAATGAATAATCAGCAAAGCGTGGTAAGCTTGCAGACTTCCAGAAATCGGAACGGCGATTATTGCCATTGAACCAAAATGGAATAACGGTTCTAAGCTGGTTTGAGGTTAAGAAAAATAATGCGCTCATAGAAAAGCTGAAGAGCATGAAGCTTCTGATAATGACCCCCCGGCGAAGTGTAAATATTTGGACGGGAAGTATATTACCCCCAGAAAATGGCTACGAATTTGACAGTGGCATTGCCTCACGACAGACCACTTAAATTGTGGGAGTGTCATCTCTCTGTATCTAACACACTGTATTCCGAATGGTGGAATGCTTCACTGGAGTGACTAAAAGCCACGGACCAGAAAGCTTCAAAAAGAATGTGGGCGTCCGCTTCACTGCAATGCCCGATGATATATTCAACCAGGCAATCCAGGTGGCAGAATAGGCGACGCCAGTGGACAACCCCTGACTGATTGACTGGAAAGTAATGAGCTTATCAGGTCTCTCTCAATGGCTTGTAGGATAGCTGACGTAATTTTGAATAGCGTGTGCAAACACAGGAACCATTCTTCAAAGCAAATGATCACCGAAACAAATCACACCGTGACGTCTGTCGCCAGGGGCAAGATCAAGAGAGCTTGATGATTCACCTATGGCAAAAAGGTAAAGATGTTTCGGAAAGAACATGCAGAAAAACCAAGGGTAGTTGCAAATCACCTAGTTCAATCAGCGCCGAAAGCTGTGTGTAGAGGAAGGGTGAAAATGGCATTTCCGAAATGTATAGGTAGTTCATAATCGGCTAAGGTGGAAGTAGCAAGTGCAGCCTAATGGTGAGCCCGATGTCTACATCCTGATGAAAGTTCATTTGCAAGTTCCAAACGGCGAGGTTACAGATGACATGGGCCGCGAGCACCATCTGTATGAGCAAATATCAAGGCTACAAAAAAGTTCAATGCATGAAAAACTCGATTATACAAGACCGTTTATGTCGTTGAAAAATTTGTTTTTACTTCAAATATCAACAATTTGCTGAAACTCGTTTTAACAGCTTGACTGGTCGGGTATTTTAGTTTCAACTTGGCTGCTTCGCTTTTATGGGCCGGTCGGCTTGTGGATTTCCCAAAGCTCTACTCCTATTAAGTTTTTCGTTTTGTTTAAAGAGTGCAATCAAATTCTGCGTGGAAAGTTCTAATTTCATAATTCTCTTGCGAAATTTTTCCCTGCAGCGGTTATGTAAGCTTTTTGTTCAAACACCCGCGGCACCTTGACAACTACTTGATGCTTTGCTGTTGAGATTCTCCGTTCTTTTGCTTGATTAACTGGAAATAATGATGCCATTCTTAGCGTAACCAATGGGGTCTGTGTTGCACTGGTATGCAAATATTGGTGTGCCGATTTTGAAACGTTAATGACTGGATGAATGTTTTTCCGCATGTGTGGGAAACCTTGGTAAAATTAGTGGAACATGCTCGTAACGCCGCCGTGAAAAAGCTGGTGTTTTATTCCTTTTGAATAGTTTCGGGTAGACGCCTCAATATACGGGATTCCTGTATTTAGACAGGCGGGCTGCATTTACGGAGCGACTTTTAACTTTGTTTGTTTAACTTTGTTCTAACTTTCATTCTTCAATCAAAGTTTGTGACCGCATAAGTAACCATAAGGACGAGATAATGGCAAGCGTTCGTTAAAGTGACACTTTGCACCTGTCAAGCTGTGGACTTCTGACTTTCTGTGGCGTCCGACATCGGCGGCCCGACATCGGCCGATAGTACATGATGCAACTACCACTTTTTCATACACGTACCATGAAATGGATGCTTGCAAACTTTTGTTGTTGATATTTCCCAAATGACCATGTTTGGGTAATTCGGCGTTCACACATACGGGCTTGGCAGGCTTATTCATGGGGACACTCGTTCGCTTTAGTTGGTGTACATTTAAGATGGAATTTTGGAGCTACGGCCCAGCTAAACGACCAAGCCACAAGTGTATAATCATACTTGCGGCGCTTCACTTCGGCAAGGCTTAGCAATCGAAATCACAAGCATTGCTACTGGATCTATTAACTAACTAATGCAGTTTCCAAGATTTGGGTTGAGATGACAATGCGCATAATGTCGCTAATCACATGTCATTAGCTATCCTGCAGAATGAAGCCGCAGCACACATGCACGAGTGTATGTAGGAAACAACTTGGGGAATGAATGTTAATGCTTAAGATTGTTTCCAAACCTCATCTCGTCTATCCGCCTCAAATCTGAATGTACTATATTTCACTGAAGTTTCCGCTGTGCGGTATGTATATGTAATGTGTTGTATGTTGTAAGGCCCCACTTAAATGGAAATTTTTTTACTCTATTATGAAGCTTTGTTAATGGGAGATGCACTTAACCTAAACAAATCGTGTGTGAAATCGCAACGATTGTGGAATTTAGTTTTATAAAATATATTTTTGCTGGTCTTCGTTGACCGGCGCGCTTAACATTCTATAAACTGCAAAAGATTTAGATGCGAGAAAATGCTCACAAACCTTTGCAAAAGACAAATTGAAAAACTCTTTAACAGCGAAATTTTATCATTAAATTATCATCCCATCATTATCATCAGCCGCAAAACCTACTGGGATTAACCATCTGTTTAGTATGACCACAGCAAAATTTGTCTGTTCTTTTCGGGGAGACTTCCAGGTAGTGGGAGAAAATTGGTGGCTGATGTAATTGTCAAAGCGCGATGCCAACATCGCGTACTTCATTAAAAAACCGCAAATTTTGTTAAGGTTGATATCATTTCTCCGCCGGGTTCATTCCTAGGCGCGGTACATTGACATGTGGATCCCCGGGGTCATTTTATCTTCACGGAGCGCTGCTGATTTTGCAATAATAAATTCATATTTTAATATTCTCAGTCATTTTTTGTGTAGCGCATTTCTATGATTAAAAGACAGTTTTCCACCAACGACAACTTACTAGTCTTTTTTGAAGTTTCACTGACCTACTCGCTTGTATGCAATAAAATCTCAGTAGTTGTCTCGTTTTTAGGGGAACAACCGATCGATTATTCAGCATTGTTACCTCATTACGGCGGAATGATGTTATCAGGATGTCAGTGAAGTTGAAGGCCTATAACGATCTTTTCGCATCAGAAAATCACCCCTGCTCTACTGTTGGCCTGTTAGAAAAAGGAGAGTAAAGCTCGCCTAAGTGCCCCTCCTAGAAATTTTTCCTGCTTGTCGCTGTTTCAAGCGTTTCTGGTTTCCCTTTGTTTTGACATCTCGCCGGTGCCCTGATGGATAGACACGAACTGGCTTGAAGAAAAACGTAGAGAACAAACAGGGCCCAGCCAAAGTAAGTGGAGCGAACCTAGCCGGGGTGGTCTGTGAGGCTGCCGAATGCTAGTTGAGGTATGTCTAGGGTCGGTTTAAGTTTGTTCGCCGGTGGCCAAGGTCACCAGAACCTGCATTCCTGATATAACGTAGCCATCGTGTTTCAGCCTTCCTTGGAAAAAGCCTACATACCCAGAAGCCATGGAATTGCGCCGCGTGTTAGCTCTGGTGGTATTCATTTTGAGTCCTCTTTAGCAGCATTCTTATACCCAAGGGAACTGTAGAAAGTGCCTCTGTCTATGATGCACTGTTACTAGGCTAACACAGAAAAGCCTACAGCCACTGGTCGAAACATTCTAAGAAACAATTGCTTGCAGGATGACGAGTCATGCCTTGAATAATATGAATAGCGGAAATCATGATGAGCGAGTAAAACACTGAAGTCTGCGGTCAGTTGGCGAATGGAACTCAGTTGCATACCAATCGTGTGTTCACGGGGGACCCACCTGGAACCCAGCTCAATCTCTCGTTTAGGAGGTGCACGGCAGGCATAGTCTGTCAACCACCCTTACCATACGCTCAAACTGTGGTCCCTACCGAGACTTCAGAGGCAGAAAGAGTCCCTCGTTAGAAAGTAAAGTGATCGTCAACGGATGCACTGTAAAGCGTTAGCGGCAGAATGTTGATAAGGTTTACGTGGTTGGGATGGTTATCGGGCGTTTCGCAGGTAGCTAGAGGACTAGCAGTGTGTCGATGAGTTTAAGAACGTTGGCTGGATTGGCAGCCGCGGGTTAACATTAAACGCCATACTTAGTTTTGGACAAAACCAAAACATTGTGTGACCAGACGGGTGGGTGCATGGAGGCTGGGGGTTGGCAAGCTGAGCAGAATGCCATACATTGTACATCGCAAGGTGCTTGATACCGCCGCTCGCTTAGAAGCCGGCGAATTAAAGCAAAGGCTTAGCCCTCATCCTCAGAACAGGGCATTGGTTGTGCGTAACAATACTGATAAAGATAGGTTTATTTCTCACCTTGTAGGGAGCATAACAAGTGAAGCCACCAATCCCTAGGCGCACACCGCAACTTCGTGTGAATTCGTAGTTTGAATGAAGGAAACTTTGGCGTAAAGATTTCTAGTTTGATGGTATTTATTCGAACACAGCCTCTCCACGTAGCCGCAGTCTTGTTGGAAGTTATTTAAACATACTTAATGTCTACTGCGGTTGTGGAATTCATTTAATGGATGCCAGTGATTTAGCACAGCGTCTCTGCGAAGAAGGTGGGAGCTTCTGTAAAACGTTGGTTTCTTCCCGTGTTTTCCTCCATATTGGATTTGGAAGTAATTTCGAGGCTACATAGACAATAATCATAAACTCATTGTTCCGCACACTCAAAGTGAAGCAACTATTTGCGACCTGTATGGGAAAAAATTTTCTGTCGCCGCAGCAGGTGTCCCGTCAGACAAAACCAATTAATTCGTCACTCTAGAAAGTTTTTCTGTTTTTCAAGATAACGAGAACACGCTGTATCGGGTGCATGGCAAGGTCCTTTCTTCACCGGTATACTGATTCCTTGATAGTGCCACTGGTAAAATTAGTGGATTCCTGGGGAGAGGGAGCAGACAGCACAATAGAGTACACAGTGCTTTGAAGTTCCGACACAAATTAGACGAATTGGGGCGGTCTAGTGGGCGAATGCAATGCGTTCGGTCGGAAAAAATAGTGAAGATATGATAGACTACGGGCAAGCCATCAGAATGAGTAAGGCAGCCCCGGCACTGTCGTCCGATGTAGCACCTGAGCTCGTGGATAGTCCCGTAGACGAACATTTTGGCTAAGTCAGTTGAACTCGTCGTGACTTGGTTGAAGAATCATGACACAGTTAGACCGGCATGGATCAAGGACATTTCCAAGTCCGTTGGGGATGCACCGTGGTCCATTGCTGCCATCCAAAGAGGCAATAATACGGCCAAAATGGGAGAACCTGGCGAACTGTTTGCTAGGTTGCAATATGGTATGAGTAATACTGCGGCCCGAAATAGCAGGCAGCCAAAAGTGGTCACAGTTTCTCACTACTGCAGTCAGATGACAGTGCCCGATTTCAAAAAACAACAATCGATAATCAGGTGTAAGTGATTGGTATGCGGCCGATGCGAACGAGTGTTGGAGTGTGGGAATATGAGGGACCTGCCTTAACTAAACTGTGCGCAACTACGGTAGTTCGGAGCACGCAGGGGTAAGAGAATGGAGAAAAACGTGATATGTCTCGTCCTGTGGCGTGTTTGTACGATGAGTTGACCTCATAAAGAAGCTGTTACAAAATAAAGAAAAGCGTTGAGGCTTTGCAAAACGCGTTGCTTTGGAGGCGTCGTACCGCGCACACTTAGTGAGCATCTGTTAGAATTTTTTCCATGCTATGAATGATATTTTTAATTCCTTTGAGAATTGTCCGGGATATATGCTACAACCAGGGCAAGCTCAGGTCAGCGGCACAGGCATTGAACAAAAGCTGCTCCCACTTCAGTTTTCTCTTTCTTTCACTGCAGAAGGCGGGGTATGAGTTTCAGCATTGGGGTCGGAATGACTTTGAGGAGAAGATATGCAGTTGATATGAGAGTTTTCAACTATGCGGTCCTCCGCGTCTTTAAAGTGAGGAGGTATTGAAGCGGAAGAGAGGATACGGGAAGATTTGTTGTAAGTTTATGGTTTGGTAGTGACCGAAGCATCCGATCAGACAGGACAAATATGGACAAACAGACGAGGCACATTGGGACATGGTTGCTGTGGAGTCAGGGTCCATCGACCATTTATAGGAACAAGGTGAGACGGATGGTGTTTGGGCGGTGTTTGTTACTTGGAGGTGGGTTGAAGTATATCTGTTCCTGGGTAAAACTATATGGTTTGCCTTGCGGTCCCAAGCAACATAATTAGATCGTATCAGCAGCTGCTCTGTTGGTAGCCATAATAGTGGAGGTGTAGATGGATTGCCATACTTCAGCACAGACGATGAGTTGGATAAGACTCAAACCCATACGGCGGACAAGAGCTCTAGTCTATACCACTTGATCCTACGACTGACTAGTATAACCCCTCTTTAACTTTAACTTCACTGTGTTCAACGATGCGTATGATCACTGAATCCCGCTACCGAATCATTGGTGTGCATATGACCCTCTCGTTATTGCCAGTGGAATTAATTGAGCAAGAAGGAAGTTTACCTCCCCGAAGGCAACACACCAGCTTCAGCGTGGACACCTTTTTGGAATTGTGAACGACAGGGTTTAATGGGACCTTGGTGAGTTGGGCACTATAACTTTGTTTAATTATGTGTTTTTTCAGCGCCATTGCGAAAGATCTGCACGAGTTGTAATATTTTATGCGTTTCTTCCTTTAAAAACCCTAGCACGTGTGAGTGGCTGCCTGAAAACGAAAACTGGATTAGGTGAGCTATACGTTTGTACCGATGCAACCAATAAATAGAAACATGATTCGCCAAAATGGCTGCGTATTTTCAGACTTGGGCTTGGCAGACGGACGACGTGTGAGTATGAGACAGTTGTTGGCCTTTGGACTAGGTTATTTTGCATAGTTGAGTCCTCATAACCCGCGTCGCAAATGGACAAGAGGCCTAGCAGTTGCGATAAGGAGCCGGGGATAGCAAATCTTGTATGTTTCTGATGACGGCAATGTCGTTGCACTTTATGACGTAATCATGCTTAGTGACGCCATGGTTTCCACTGGGAAAGAACCCTCACAAGGAGTTGGTAATTCACACGCAGGTCTCTGAAAACGTTATATTATCTCCCGACTAGTTGCGCTTATCAGAGTATGGGGGTAAGTTTCACAGATGTATACTTTCATCAGCACTTCACGATGTGTTGAGTTATCTTCTTTCATTATACTGGAAGCAAGATGGGCTCTCCAATAAAACTGTGTTGTGCCGAATTTCGTTGAGCAAACTCATCCAAATTGATTCGTCTGACGAGTATAGCGCATACAGATGTAGTTGAACCATACATCTTGGTGAAATTTACACGGGATACTCTGTTGATGTTATTTTCCATTTAAAGAACACTCGGAAGCGGTAAAATAGGCTGAGAACCAAGTTCGCGCTTTGTCTCGTAAACTGGTGCTCACATGCAAATCAGCGGCGGCCAATGACCTCAAAGGTTTTCTTACTTCAACAGAAAGGCATGAGCAATGTCGCTTTGAAACGTGAATCAGATTGGACTAACCACCCATAAAACTTGCAACTTGGAAACCTCGTAGTTGTGGTGAAATTAAATTCGGTTTACTTCTAGTAGGCGAGCCGTGAGGCTCCGAGCCTTAGGTGCCCAGCCAGAATTTCTCTGAAACCATGGTTCGAAGAAGAGACATTTTAACATAAAGTCTTGGCATTTGATGGTAATTGTTCGGGCCTTTAAGACCTCCGCGTATGACCGCAGTTTTGTTGGAAGTGGTTTAACCTACTCAAGGCCCACTATGGGCGCGGGATTTATATTTTTAATAGCTGTCATGGCTGAGCACGTTTTGTCCTTGAAGGCGGTGGATGATTTTGTAGAGAAGTTGGTTCGTCCACGTTTTTTCTCCTTCAATGCATTACTATTCGGGATGTGTACAATTATCGGGTCAACTGCTGACCCCCTTCGTCAAGTAGGTCGCCGGTTACCTTTTGTTTGTTTTTTAGACGATATGCAGTCTATTATAACCAAGCTTCGAGAGTGTGGTGGAATCCGAGGGTGGCAATTTGAGCCACCTTTGCTTCTCACGCATGCAGCAGATCGCACTCTTTCGACGTTTTCCTGATGTGGCAAACGTTGATGCTACGCACGGGACCAACCGTCTTGGGTAAATTATTTCGGAGCCTCTGACGTTCACTGTTAAGTTACAAGCTACATACATTCCTTGTGACGGATGGTATAGGCATTGGTCGAACCGTAATGTATGCCTTTGTCGAAAGTGATCATTTTGCGTCTTTTCGCAAGCTGTTCTGCTTATCCAAGAAGATTATGGGTGGGCACTATCCGGTCAAGACGTCCGTCATGGACAAGATGACATCGCTGATGCGGGCTGCCAAAGCTGTGTTTGGCTGCGACGTAATGCTGTGCTATTTTCACGCACGGCAAGCCATCCGAAAGCACGTACGTTTCATTGCGCTGCTGTAACTCTTGCAGGCGATTTCTAATCGCAGCCGGCACATATTCCACCGCATGGCCCTCCCTGATAACACAGCTGAGTAAGTGACTGCGCACCAGACAATAAACACGTAGGTTTCGCCACGATCTACAAAGCCTGGGGAGAACCGACCCCGGGCTTGTCTCCTATTTGACTGCCCACTGGTTGTAAATCACTCGAAAGTGGGCCATTCATGCACAGCATGGGCTGGTGCATTTCGGTAACGTGACCAATAACGCCTGGAGAACGCCAACGGGCGTTTGAATAGGCGCTCGCATCACGCCGGTAGCCTGGGGCACGCCATCCAAAAGGTCCCTCAACATAGCGAATGGCTCGTGCATGAGTATGAAATGCACACCACTTACTACTGTGACCGCCGAGAAATCCGCGAGGGAGACAGCCACGTTCCAAGTGTGGTTTCCCGGATAACAACGTGTGCCGCCAGTCAAGTCCTAAGGCGCATTGGAACGTGCACGCCAAATCTGACATACCTTCAGATAGAGCGGGCCTAGCAGTTACGATAAGTGGTCGAGGTGAGTGATAACATGTACAGTTTGAGTATGAAAAGCCATCGTTGACTACCGTTGGTATAATGGCCGCTTTATGACGTACGCTATCTATGACATAGCATATCCCTAACAGGAGTGATAGCATTTCTTTGGTAAGTTACCTACCGCTGGCTCCTGACGCTGTATTATCCACAGGCTATTTATGCGTGTCTGGGATTAGCATTCATTCACAGAGATGGCCCTCGCACCTTCACTGCACAGTTCATGCTGTTTTCTGACAATGTTGCACTTAATGGAACCTGAGATCCATAAGAAAATGTGTTGTGACTAGGTTCGCCGAGCAAAATTATCCCGTTTGTTTAATCTGAATAGTATGAAGCATGCAAAGATCAGTGACCGAGTTGCCCAGGTGGAATTTGCATTGGATATTCTGAAGACGTTACTTTTATTGTTGAAGAACGCCAAAATATGCTAAAGTGCGATTTTCTGCTTTATCTCTCGTAAACCGGTAACAAAAGGCAAATCGGTGGTGGTTTGTGACCTTGAAAATTCGCTCACTTAAAGAAAATGCTATGAGCAATATGTCGCCTACAAGTGCAAATAGATTAGACTAACTCCGTAAAAGCCTCAACTTTGCAAACTCTACAGTTTCGGCGAAAATAGTTTGGGTGCGCTTCTAGTGAGCGGCCAGTGAGGCATGAGCGGGTTGTTAAAATTTGAGCGCGGTGGGCAACATCACAGCGTGGGTGGGCATAACCAGGGAGGAATATGTATCACTATTTTAGTCATTTCAAACTGAAGGAAACGAAAAGCTGGAGCTGTATTAGTTCGGTAACGTTTCGGTCTCTGGAAATCCATGGAGTTTAGACACTACTCTGTACAGGACCTGTTGTGCTTGTAGGTTTGATTGATACAGCTGTTCCTTGATTTGTTAATTGCTGTGCATATATTTTTTCATACATTTTTTGCGTTGAGCGCGCTGACTTTGTTCATAGTGTAATGCATATTTTTACAAGCTTTTACAACCAATTCACCAAGGGTGGTCGTGTATTTTCAGGCATGGGCTTGGCAACGAACGACATGTATGAGTGTGAAAGAACGTCGTTGGCCATTGGCTTAGCTTATCATGCATAGTTTAGGCCTAATAACCAGCGACATGCAGAAGTACGGACCCGACATTTACTATAAGTAAAGGGGCGCGAGGTCATCTAAATAGGTGCGTACTATCGTCAACACTGCACAGTGAACCAGATTCTCTTTCATCATTATACCAGACCGAAGCGAGCTTCCTAAAAAAACTGTGTTTTGCCGAATTTTAACGGACCAATTAATAGAAGTTATTACGTTTGGGATGCTTTGCGCACGTAAACGCTGTTCTACCAGTTTTCTGGTTGAATTTGCAATGTGTATCCGGTAAGGAACACAGCAGGATGCCGTAATATGCAAAAGTGCGATTTCATGATTTATCTCTCGTAAACCGCCGACAAAATGAGTGGGTTATGGTCTGTGACCTTGAGATTTTGCTCGCCTAAACAAAATGCTACGGACCAGATGTTACTGACAGGAGCAAACGGAGTAGACTAACTTTCCGTTAAAGTCACAACGTCGCAAACCTTGGCAGATGATATGGCTTAGGTCCTAGAGAAGTCGAAAGAATATTAGCATTGCAGTCGGAAGAAGGATAATAAACACACATATACTCCGCCAGATGGCAGCCTTAGTCCCGTTCCGACTTCTTCCAGATCTTGGACAGCCTTTTTGAAGCAAAGCCTGCCGTGTTTGTGCAGGCCATGCGTATACACTTGTAGACGTCTGCCTGACCACTAATGGTGTGGGTACTTGGCGTCCGTTCATGTACGCCTCGTTGAATTCGAACGGTTTGCTCCTACACGTAAACTCTTGAGCTCGTTCAGGGAAAGACGGGTGAACAGTATCCAGCGAAGATAAATTGGCGGCACAACTGCGGGTGGCTAGGGTTGTGCCCGGCTGTTATGTCGTGTGGTGTTATTTCCATATTCATAAAGCTATCAGGAAGCACGCACGTATAGAAATAAAAAGTACTCCTTTATCTATAGCACACTTTCGGCACCTAGCTAACATTCCAACGAAAGGAGGCACAAGGGCCGGGATACTGCCAAACCCAAGCTTAAACAGGAGCAGTCGAGGAGCTGAGACTCGGGCACGTATCATATAACATCCGTGTAATTTGGTTATGATACCTGTCAGCAGCCGTCACTCCATCCTGTTGCTCCATCTAATGGCTCGCCTGGACAATGTCGCACAGGTTTTCTTTTTATCACCTTACTAGCACTCACTTACCACCATTAGCTGGATATACTGCGCCGCACCGATTCACAGTTTGTCGCCTACATCACAGCCCACTGGCCGTGTATCACCCGCAAATGGACTGTCCACGCACATATCCGGGATGGTTTGCTGTGACGATGTGACGAACAACCGTTTGGAGGACGCCCATGGTCGCCTGAGAAAGCTGATGGCCTACTTCGACAGTCTAGCGTATTCCACACGGGAGGTCTTCCGGCACATTAAGCGGTTCATTCGGGAACATGAGATGCATACGTCGTGTCATTGTGACCGAAGGAAAATCACAGAAGGGGACAGCTACGTTCTAAACATGGTCTATCTAATTACCACTAATGCATCTTTTCTCGTTTTTAGGTACCTATGTACAGGACCTCTGAAATCGCATTGTCATGGTATTGGGACTGATAGAGTAAAAAAAATCTCTGCTGACGTACCTATAGTTTGTGGTGTTTTGTATCTTTCTGTGGCTTCTATTATAACAATGCGTATTTTGTCAGTTGCATAAACGTTTTTGTTTGAATACGGGAAACTACGAAAACGCGTAGTTTGTATAATTATACGCAATACAAACGTAGTCGACCTTCTCTTCTGATTTCACCTGCGCTTAAAGTGGTCATTCGCGAGTTTCATGTGTTAAGTGTGGTATAGAAACACTTCAGACTATCTTCGGAATTTATTGTATTTGAGAATTGTTCAAAAGAAGACCTATGGACAGCCATGATTAGGTTACTATTTATTCACTAACCTGGGCCAACGACGAACCATTTTAAAGAGAACAATTCTTAGTGAGACTGTTCCATCTGTCCTCTTTATTAGTGTATACTCAATCTAGCGTTGTTATTTTCATTCTTCTGCCAGACACCTGGGAAATTAGCTTTTTGGGTAGCCATAACACTACAAGTTTCTGGTGCACATATCCAGGTGCCCCAAAAACGAATAACATCTGTGCTGGTAAATGTTTGTCCCTCCTCTACCAGACGGCATGACTCCCTTGGCTTTCAGGGACCATTTCATACCAGCAGTAAGGGACCTTATTCATAGATGTTTCCTTAGACCGTTTCTCCACTCATCCGCGGTGGTCTTCGGATTATGACTTATTGGAGCAAAGAATACCCCTTACACTTGTCTTCTAGCCACCGTCGTCGATGGCCTACGAAAACAGATCAACGAGATGGCGAACAGCCTACAGCTATTGGAAACCCGTAAAGCCAAAAATGCCGTTAGGCAGTAGATTGCCCAGGACGAATTCTGCTGCAAACATACTCTATGTGCGTGACGGAAGACCTTCTGTTGGTAATCGAGGATAATAGGTCTCAACTCAGATGGCGATTTTAGTGCACGAAGTTTGGTTTGGGGCTTTGTGATCTTCCGAATTGTCTCACTGACCGCTAGTATCCAAAGCTTATCCGATCATATCGACTGTTGTCATAATGAACCCAGCCGACTGCGCCATGAGGCTCCGCAGACTTATCATCAAGGTGAGAACGCATGACACTATTGTTGATGTCTTAGCGCAGCCATTCCAAACGGTTTGCAATGAATCTCTTTTATAGCGGTAAACTGAACGAAAGCATCGGAGCCCGGCATGGTGTATTGCTGAAATCCTTGTGGGTTCTCATTTTGGCTCGAATGAGGAGCAACCTGACTGCCGTGAGTTTATAGTATAATTCTAGTACCAATGCCGCAGAAACGATGATGACTCTATCTGGAGCATGCAAATCAGACCACACTCAGCCTTCTATTAGGGCCCCCTATTTAAATTTTGCTGCACCCTTGACATGGTAATCGCAGCCAGTTGTGCGCAGCCAGGAACCTGATGGCTACACTGGCTGAAACGTTGCCCCATTAGGTTCAAACATACGCAGAAGGCTAACGGATAGCGGCACACCTACTGCAGCAAATACTCTCATTGTAGCTGCGCCTTGTTTTTGGAGAAGTAATCAATAATCTCTGATCTAGCTCAACGATAAGTTCATTCACTTTCGCTACCGGAGCATTGGGAATCTCTTTTGATTCTGGTCTTTGAGCTGTGATGCTGCCAACAGGAACAACTGCGTAAGCCCCAATGTAACGTAACAGTATTCCACCGCTGTTCAGTTCGTGCGCGTTTTGCCTTCATACGTAAGGAAATTAGACGTATTGGAGTTTCATGAATTTCAAGTAAGTCTCGTAATTCTTGTGTCCCATTGGTGAGTGGATTTCAGCGGCAAAATATAACACAATATGAATCGTTACTTGCGAATATCGTTGCATAAGTATGGCGCTTCTTAACGTAACCAGTGGAATCAACTTTTTTCAGCCACGCCGACTTCCTGGCGATATTGTGATACACCAACATCTCTTCTGTTCGGTTTGGGAGCCAATATCTAAATGAGCGCTATGCATCAAGTAAACAGTGAACTTTTCTACTAGAACATGTACAATCATGAAAACGTCCGGTAACAATCAGTTTTTATCGCGTTGCAGCTGGACCACTGACTTTTCTAGTTGAAGTGGATGGGCACCTGTTAATCGTGCACGTGAGTCAGGCTCGTTTGGCGTGAACAACAGCAGCCTCGTTGAGTAATTTAAATTAACGGCTTGAGGTTGCTCCTCTATTTACAGTGGGGTTTAAGGGTCGGTGTTATACTTAGCAACTTACATCATGTGACAGCTCCCCGGCGCCGACTGCAAAACACCTATTATTCGAGGATTTCACTGCCGGCAGTTGCTTCCAAAACGATATCAAGCAGTTTCCCTGAGAAAGCTCGATCTGCGGCCATAGGTGACATACAATCGATGACAGCATAGCAGCCTTTCTCATTTCTCATTTTCTCATTTCAGGTAGTAGTTGCGTGGAATAACCTTCCTCCGACGGTTGTCCACGCCCCTTCTAGAACCCAGTACAAGGCACAATTAGACATCTATTCATGCGAATCCTCTTGCTGGCAAGCTTACTGCCCTGCACTGAAAACTTAAAGAGCAGTGCTACACCCTTTGTCAACTGTGCCTTTTAGGTGAATGACAGCCGCTAAACGATAAGAACAAAACCGAACCGGGAAACTTGGGCGAAAGCCTCGATCCGTGAATCCGTTCATCTTCTATCCATTTGATGGAATTCTTTCAGCAAAATTTGTATGCGCATGCATTACGTTCTTCCAATCTCTTTTGAATTATCATGGTTTACCGAGTGTTTCTAACATGATGATTACTCTGAATGACACCTCTCGGGGTAGAATGACGCGGGCTTTCACACCTGCCTATTCAGGCGAAGGATGCCAAGAACAAATTTGTATGCAGGAGTGATTCTCGCCCATATAGTGCGGTTGCAAGTTTATTGTGGTCTAAAACCACTTCTAGACACAAGCATAACGGCAGAAACACCTACATTCGTCCATTTTAAGCGAATCACATTTTGTGGCGTACAGATACGAAATTTAATTAAACAATTTCATAATTTGAGGTAGTTGCCGAACCTGGAAAATTGCTCACTTAGGCAAATCAGCTATGCCAGGAAGTCACAGAAAAACGTATTAGGTGTAGATATTTATACCTAACAAGCAGCAACCTCGAAACATTGTGGTCTCCGAAAAATCCTCTTTATTCACCAGATATTGGTCAGCTGTAATGCAACGATGTTCACGTCTCCACAGCTGGCTTTGAATGGTGCATTTCATTGCTAGTCTGACCGGTTCTTAAATAAGCCAGCCACATTGTCCATCTAAAAGTCAAGGACGAAGCAGAACACGCCGAAATCTTTCAACAACCAACTCCAAAAATACTTACAAGGACTGAACCTTCGATCGTTCACTACGGACTTGAACCATCTTTTTGGATTTTCCAAACCCTTACAAGAGACGACCAGAACATGGAAGAGCACTTCTAGGGTAGGGTGTGCATTCTCACCAGATAGTTATTCTCCTCAGTGTGGGTAGTTTGTATACTAAATTATCTTACTTACTCAACTGTTATACTCAAAAACTTCTGTGGTGTCTGTGATAGCTTGTGTTGGCCAACCTACTGTCCAATGGCAGCATTCCAGAGAGCGACACCACATCATGGCTTCCATCTGTTTCGGCGAACCAGAACTACTTAAAAAACAGTAGCCAATAAGGCGTGCTTGGGAAAGTTTCTCGATTTCATCTGTCGAATCTCCGGATTTTTCATTGGTTTAACAATAACCTGGTCTTTTAGCGGAAGCATGCCCGCGCACCAGGCCTCTGCTCCGAAACGATCCTGCGAAGGAGGGAGAAGACAGCTCTTGTGATCACGGCGATGGCGCAAAGGCCACCTGGAGCAATTTTTAACATGTTGGTATATTTTTCTTTATCAGAAATGCCACAAACCTGATTGGTGTGAGCTGACATTAAGTAGGGCGAACGGAACCATGTTATTTGGATAAAATCGTCGGGTGAGGCTTTGGTTAAAGGCACAAATAGTTTTTGAGGAAACGTTTAGGTATATGGCGAAGTAACCTAATGCAGAGCAACAAACCGATTGAGATTTCTCGAAGCAGCTTCGACCTATAATATGCACAAGAAGACAGAACAAGTTATTCTGTAGGCTTTTTCTCATTTCAAGCCACTACTGTCGCCAGATTGTGGAATATGAATCCGCATTGTCTTTAACCTATTTCCGATGTAACCATAGTCGTTAATGTATCTTCGTTTGAGAGTTCAGGAAAACCATTCGTGCGGTTCACATCGGTAAAGGCCCCCGAGATAGGGTGTCGACATTCGAGGCCGTGAACAAAGTGCACACATCGTTTACGTAGTGACGCTTCCTGTTTAGACTAGTGTTCCGGTAAGTCAGGTGTGCATCAGTACCGTACGGAAAAGACGGGTGCTTTGCATGTTTGATGCGCCCATTTCAAATCACGCTATGGTAACGGTAAATTCCTCGCGCCTTGCATTTTTGGTATGAATCTATCAGGATCATCGCGCCAGGACAAAAGTGAGACTGTACAAGCAAGAGTAAAGAACTTGTACATTTTTAACTCGACTTTAACTACTGATGCTAATTCTGTCACATTGTATTTTCCAAAACACTCGACCTTACCAGGCTGCAGCTCCAGTGCACAGATAACATATTTTAAGTTCATGGGATATATCTTAATAAGTGCTGAAGTTTCACGGGTTCAGGGCTGTCAAATACAAAAAGATCCTCGAGAAATCATCTCCCCACACTTGTATATGTATAACTGGCAAATTATCCTAAACA
Source organism: Clonorchis sinensis (assembly GCA_003604175.2). Classification (NCBI taxonomy): domain Eukaryota; kingdom Metazoa; phylum Platyhelminthes; class Trematoda; order Opisthorchiida; family Opisthorchiidae; genus Clonorchis; species Clonorchis sinensis. The sequence goes on from CM030370.1 coordinate 111,112,374, forward strand.
ACCTGACAACAGAAGTTACAGGCTTATTTGAAAACTTACTTGGTATTACCGAGATACTCAGTTGAAATCCTCACTTAAGGTATCCTGCAACCGAATTTAATGCACGGTAACTGTCCCATGTTTCGTTTCGAAGAAAGTCCAAGACGTCTAAGTATTTCCGTTAGCCTAAAAGTCCCCATAAGTTTACCGAAAACTCATGCACAGCTTGCCACCGGCTTAGCAATTTTCGAGACACCAAGTAGCTCTAGTCCCTGAGTTTTTATCAGCTTCACAGTCTACTTCGATGCTAAGTTCCCATTAAGTGAAGTTACATATCTATTTACGAACTAACTTAGTGTTACAGAAGATTTCAGTGAATGTCAGCTGAGTTAGTCGAGCGTAATGATAATCCACCAAATCTACTACACAAACTCAAGGACAATGTTCATCTGATAAGCTCCACGATAAGCGCAACCGATGGTAGTCCGCTGAAGCCTCCACCCAAGCTTGTACGTAGTGTGTTGCGTTGAGAAACTATGCTTCCACATCTCAAATATCGTGTAAAATGGGATGTGAACAGATCTTTGTGCAGCACATTCAGTTGAAGAACAACACAAACAAGAGATTCAGTTGAGTTTCGTTTACAGTAAATTGATTTGCAAGTGAGTGTATCTGTCCACTCACTTGCGATATGGTGTTCAGGCTGAATATAAGACTCTTGGAGGCTCGGGAAATGCGCCTACCCGATAAACTGCAGGATAGGTGCTTCCGGCGCAACGGCGAATACTACTGTCGAAGTTCTGCCCCGCGTCTAATGGAAGTTGGAGTTTATTACGGAACTTGTGGAACTGCTTTGCAGCATTCGTTAGAAGCCGAAATACACTGTCGACCATTTCTGGATGACAGTGGAGATTGCATCCAGTCTATGCTGAAGGGTCAAGGAGTGCCGTAGGGTCGTTCCATTCGGATTGCGTGTTTCACGAATCCCTATTGAGGAATTATAAACCTTGAAATTCCACCTGGTAGTTAATTTGCATTTCAGAGTCAGTTTTGAATAATTCTGCGGGTGTTCGGTGCCTATTTTTTGCATTTCGATGTCTTTTTTACTCGGGTAAATCTCTGAGTGGATGAAGACCTTGGTGGGTTGCCTGGACGTAGCACGACCATAAATGAGGGATTCAGCTGGATTCAGTTGAGTCTCCTAGCTAAATGAAATTCGTGTCAGAACCTTAATGGGTTCTTTAAAAAAGTTGCTGGTGTTGGGCAGTACAGGAGCATGGACCTGCAATGACTATAGCCGGTAAAAGTCTGCTTCGTAGAGTTTATGTACCCTCTGTGAAGATGTGAGAGAAATTGTGAAGGGATAAGCAAACACCACTCAGCTATTCGCCCGATCCGTAAGGCACAAATATCGTTATTTCTAGTTGGCTAGCTCCAAAAAATATGTTTCTTCAAGCAATTCACTAGTTGAGGAGTACCCACTTCTTAGGCACTCTGCTCTTTTTCTGTGCATTAACGAGAGGCATTTGAATATAAGGTAAGTATGTTCATTCTGAACTCTGTGTCTTACAGTCAGAGCGCTTCATATACAAAGCCACAGTATAGAAGATTTTCCCTCAACTATTTTACGACCACCTCTAATAGTTAGCTGGATCAACAACCAGAGAGATAGATTAACTCATCTACATTTTAAAACACACGAAAACCGAGTGAGATGGCTCTGATCCACCTGGCACATAAAATTATCCCACGATATCAGTCCGAAAGTACAAACTGACACTACATAGCGATTTTTATGTAAGATTAGTTGTTGGACAAGTTGATTTCCAGATTTTTTAAACTGTCCTATAGAATGCGATACAAGTACAGCGTGTATAAGACGAATTGGAGAGCGGTGTTTTGTTTTCTAAACGCATCCAGCTGGGATTCAGATGACTCATCCGTAAAAATCAAAATGGTGGTGTTGAATATCGTGTAATTTGGGTTCAAGTAGGACATATGGTTGACGGAAATTCGGAGCTGTGTCTACCTGATGGGCTCCAAGAAGAGCGAAAGCGGTCGTGGGCTGTCGAAGGCTTTTCAGGAACCTTGTGAGTAGCAGGTTACGTCTATAAAATATCTCGAATATCGTGCCAACTGGAACATGAGGTGGTCTATGTGCAGCAAATTTAGTTGAAGAACATCGTAAGCGGGAGATTCGGTTGGGATTCAGGTGATTCTCCTGTGAAAACCAAGCTGGTATACAGATGAGTGTATTTGTCGAACATCTCATGTGAATTTATTTCATACTGGTGTAGTATTATGATTTTGCAACTTTTCTTCGCATAGTTAATTTACACGTGAGCGAAGCAATGCGGAGATACCCAAGTACATGTTCACTGTAAATTCGAAGTATCACATCTGTGACCGAAAATATACACTAGCCGGAGGACCACTTCAGCCGTGTTTAGTACACTTGTCGTGTAATGAGCCAGGGTGTTACCGGAACCAGAGGGATCCTGATTCACGAGTAGACAGTCAGTATAAGCGAGTTAAAACAGTATCAAGGCTACATTCCACGGGCGTGTGATTGGGACATATTACTGGACCTAATCTGTTGGTTGTCCGGCCCTAACGATCTCCGGGACGGTGAAGGACAGAAATCATGCGGACGACAAGCAAGCAGCAGACAGGGTTACGTAACGATGTCTACCAATGGAGCAGTAGAGACAAACACTTAAGTAATGCAGCATAGCAGGTGTGTCTACACAATTTTACAGCGGAATACAACCGCTCTTGGTAGAATCAGATGAACAGTAGAAAAAATCAATATAAAAGCAAAGTCATTTTTTCTCCTTACTGGTCAGCAGACGTACTGAGGACTACAGCCATCATAAACGTGACAGACAATTCACGACTTCATGTAGAATTTAGCATTCCATACCATTTCAATAACGACATCATATGCTGAGAAGGTATTCTTGGTCCATAAAATGCTTCCATCAATTGATTACGAGCCAACTATACAAATTTTTAGACATTTATAACTAACGGTTTAACATGAGGGTGAGAACAGTTCATACATTTATAAACAGCTGTACTTCCGGGTTTTTATGTTTACAGTTAGGTCAAGATTACTAACAACCACAACAACAACTTTTCCTGTCAGAAATGTTTGTAGACCACAAACATTCGTCAAAAGGAAACTGTTGAAACGTGCTTTTAGCATAGAGTTATTCGTTCTAAAAATTATCTTAATCAGACACCCGGTGCTTTGGCAGGTTTCATTTTCGGCATTCCTCTACTGGGTGGAGGGTCGGAAATGTGTGCTTACACATCAACGTCAACCGAGCGCATTCAAAATGGCGTATAGGCGCGATAGTACTGAAGCGACTGAACAGGTAACAGGTTTTTCCGGGTCATTTAAAAATACGCGGCCCCTACAAGTCCTAATAAACGATACAAGTTATTTAAAACATTGTATTCCTTGTGAACAACAAAGGAAGGTTATGCAAAGTGCGAGGTAGAACCATTTCATACCGTTGCGTAACAAATGTAGGAGGTCAACTTGTAACGAACAAACGCGATCAAACATAGAGCGTATAAGTTAAGCACAATGTCGAGTGAAGCCCAAAAAACGGGACGGGTGTAACATAACTGTCAGGCAACTTCGAGTAAAAAATGATCGATCAATAAGGCATCAAAGAACGAACGGTCGACTATATCGCGTTTGAGTGAAAAACGCTGAGTTGACGTCAAATAAATTGACACTATACTTTACGCCTAGTAAATTGATCAAAACCGTTTTAACGATGAAAATTTATGCGTAACGTAGTCATTGTGTCAAATTAGCATCAAGATCAACAAGTTTTGGTACCCAGACATGCAAAAAAGAACACAAACAGTACGTAAGCAGCTCATAGGAAGAATAATTCCACAAGTCGCGAAATTTCCAGCTGAGAAGTCTTCACTCGGGGAGCCAATTAGCAAGTGCGACCACGTGATATAGATTTCGTGATTGAAGAATCAGTGGTGCTACATCGTGTCTGAGCTGATCACACCGCTGATCAGCCGCTCTTGGGCGAACAGTTAGATTTTCAAACTAGTAGCTGGGAAGTTACTGGTTCGAGAAACCCTGGAGATGCGAGATGCGCATTGCTGATGACTCCAGGTAGGAATGAAACAATTGTACAGTTGCTCTCGGGTTTTCAGTATACGTTGCCTTCACTTACAAGACAAAATCTCCGTTAAAATTCTCAGATGTCCTCACATTACCAAAAAGCGTTCATGCGTTAAGTAGTTAATGTCAAACGTAGGTGAGTAGCCTAGATTAGAAGAAAATTATCCTTCGAAAATGGAAGTTTAAAAACAGGACCAACAACCTACAGGTCAAAATCAGTCCGAAATTTTTCACACATGACAGAAGAAGGTGCACGCGAGCCAAGGTGACAGACTTCAATGGGACCAAAATCGACGCTATAAATATCACGCTATTCATGGGTAATTCTACTGTTTAATTTTTCGCCACTGTTTTTGTAGCAAAAGTTTTCAATATCATCGATCGACTGCTGGGCTACATTTGCCTGTTCTAATTTTGAAATCCTCTCTTTCATCATCCCAGCTAACTATGCTGCCAGGACGTTCTCCATGTGGTAGCAGCTAAAGAGTTATTTTGGAGCTAAAGAATTCGTGACCAACTAATCACCAAGCAAGTCTGCTTCAAATGTTTACCACAAATGTTCCTTCCATGATGCACTGCACAACACGTCTGGCAACACCAATGCCGGTAATGGTGCCACTTTCTGATAGGTGATTAGTACCATAAGAAACCAAGCCAAACATTTCTGAATCTTAAAATCTTGTGGAAACCCATGTCATCAATCCAAAGTGGAAAGTGAGTAAGGCGTGACCATGGCCCAATTGCATGTCGGGTCTGCGTAAACCCGATATACTTCTTCAAGCCACTGTACCGAAAACTGTGGCATTTTTCCGTGTTTTTATTTTGTTGCACCGAGTATAAACGCACTGTTGTCCAGCACTGCTCTCAAACCTAACGGACATTCATTTGAGTTTTGGGTTAATGAAATCTGTGGCATGAGAAAATTGGACGTAATGAACAAAGTTCGAGGATCTGCTCCATGTGTCACTAGGGCTCGGATATACAAGATGCTGGGAAATACCAACAGCTACTTATCTCATCTAGAACTGTGCTGTTGCTTGAATAATTCGAACTTGTAGGCCCGAGTTCAAATCGACAAAGTAGTTCACCAAGCGTAGAAAGCTGCAAACGTTTACAGCATCAAAACCTAATAGGTAATTACTACAAAAACACAACCGAGAGCTATTACTGAAACTGCAATCCAGACAATTAAGTGATTCATACTAAAGGAGTCTATAGGGGTTTTTCTACGAAACGGCAAGGAACTCATTCCCAAGCGATATCCTACAACGATTCCACATTCCTTTTGCACCTCAAGCCTCTTTGTTAGAAACTTTGCGACAGGTTTTTCATAAAATTTTCCTAGAGAATTTATTTTTACTGGTACCCCTCAATTGATAACCGTCCTTTGCTCGTGCAGTGATGCCGACATTTATTATTAGTGACCTTTTGAATTTGTAGCGGAATTTATGCATATTGAAGGAGCACTCCAGTCATAGTTTTTTACGTTCACACGTACTCAGTGGGCTAATGACCATCCAATGCTCCTGAAAAAAGTGATAATTCAGAAAATGTCTTAGTAGTAAGCCAAATTTAGATGTCGTTGGTATAGCAAATTACAGACTAGTTAATCAGGATGCTTGCCACCATAGCTGTTATTCTGGTGGACCAAGGCAGATAAACCAGTGAATATCGTCCATTACTGAAGTATTTTATGTGTTGACGTGACTAGGCAATATCTTATAGTAAATCTGAACCAAAATGACTGAAGTGGGGTATGGGTGTCGATAAATCATGCGCAATCGATTTTGAATTTTACCACGAAAGCTAATACGGGAGTTAACGCCGAGGACGACGAGTCAATCAAATTCTGCGAGATAACTCAGAAAGTAGGATGTACTCGTCTATATATTGGAAGGTCGTCCAAGCGAGCGAGCCAAGTTCACGTTTGGACTCCTCTCACATGCAAGCTTCGTAGTCGAGTTTCGTTTGTCAAAAAAGCAAGGTAGGAAAATTCACACTACTGTCCTTCATGCTTCGCGTGATCCTGCACTAGTTTTGGCGTTCAGTCTCAGAAATTTATTTGTCTACCCAGTGAAATGCCAAGCTGATATTCAACACTCGATAGGAAAATACTCTCCAAAAGTAGAGTTTATCAGATGCTCTCGAATCATTTGAGAATAGACAGACTTATGCGTAAAAAATTATTGTGCTGACAAAATAAATTCGGAGAAAACACAAAATTCGAAGTTAGTTCTTCAAGTTAATCTACTACGCACTCCATGCGTGTTGGTACATACAAGGTTTTCCTGCAGGGTTTGAATCAATTTAAAATATTAATTTGAGTGATATGTAGTTTTTAGACAGTGAAAACATACTGTGTTCGGTTGGGTATTTGATTCTCAAAGTGGAAGTGATCTATGCACGGCACAGTTATTTTATCCCTGTTGGAAGAATCCAGAGTCGTGAAATTCTTGAAAAAGTCAGGGAAATTGATAACTTCCGACATTTCAATTAGTAACTGGAAGTTTTGTTTGGATAGGTTAAACAGATTAAACAGGTTAAACAAACACTGAAGCGATTCCATGGAGTATACTCACGTTAAGATACATGTCTTGCATTCTCATAGAGGACAGCACTAAGTGAAGATCCTTTCCGTGGGGTACAAGGAAGGGCGATAACAGGAATTGTGCAACAAACAGTGACCAATTGCTGTTCACTTTATAGCTCTTTGTATCGACAAGTTGCCGAATCCATGTGACCTGAGATAACGCTAAGATAAAGCAGCAAAAATCAGCCGACACTCACTGCAGTTAAGTTCCACGAATAAAAGTTGTTCGGTCAAACCGGAATTCTGAAACCCGATTGGTCATTTTTTGGCTAGACGAAAGTAGCTTGTCGTGAGGATATAAGCAGTTGATTTATAGTAAGCATATCCCAATGGGGTTGGACCTGCTGTTTCTAACTTGTTTATGATTGACGACCAAATTACCAACTCCAAGTGAGTACCAACCGTCATGATAACGACCCACCAGAAAGTGTTACTCCAAAGCAACAGATCCTAAGATATATCGATTCTGCGGTTTATATACTGTCTCTATTGACTCAATCGATTGCTTGGGCGACAGGTGCAAGTAGAACTGCTTTTAAAAGCGCTCTCGTTTATAGAATCTACGCGGCACAACTATACTGGTCAGGCTGCACTAAGCAAAGGGATCGTTGGACAGCAATTTTGCACAATTAAGAGCTCATTAGTAAGTCGTGTATATGGGGATGCCGGGATGTGAACAACGGAATCAGCGTGCCGACAAAGCTTGTCCAAACTAATCCATCAGCGCGTATAAAGGCTGATAACATAAAACATGGAAAGTATTGTAAGTTTGTTTGTGAGAGTGAAGTCATTTTGGAGCCAACAAAATGTTAGCGAACAATATTGAGCGCACGGTTACAATCTACTGGAGACCTGAGGAAGGAGAAAGGGCTCATCATCTGTAGCTTGATAAGCCTTCCGGAGTAGTTTTATCAAAGTGTTGATTATGTTCAAGAAATGAATTGTATTCTTGATCACGCGTCAGAGTTTAAAAAGTTCAGCGAGGGCAATAATTTTGTGAGCCTTAGTGTAAAGGTCGTCCAATTGTTCAATGGGGAACCCAGTTTATCAAATGATTTCACTCCAAGCCACATAAGCTGTCCTCAAGGTTAGAAATTTCCGCACCATAATGCGGATCTTATCCTGCGTGATCGCGATGATACCACAAAATTTTTATGGATATTCTGGTGTCTAACCGGCGAAACCCAGAACTGGATTTGGGAACTACTTGGTGCCACACACCGGAATACCCGATTTTTTCCAACTTCTTATTCATGATAACATGAGTTATATTTGAGCTTTTTATTGTGCAGATGAGCCTTCTTTCCCCTGTACAGCCTCTGGGATGACCAACCCAATGCGAAACATTTCCGCGCTAAATGAACATTACATGTGGTGGTTTGGAGGCTCCATCAATATAACCTTCACCTCGCAGTCACTTTAACACCACTTAGCTCCAAAGTAGCTTCTAAATATAGAAGTTTAATTTTTGGTTAAAGGGATGACGCGCAACTATTTTGGGAGGGAGCTGGGTGGAAAACAAAACGACTATACAGCACAGCCAATCGGAAAAATTTTAACGCAGAACACCCGAAGATGCCTATCCCTCAATTAGTCGGTATTTGTAAAGCAAAAGGAAATCGCCCGCAATAGCTTCTCACGTCAAAATGAAAGGCATTGTCGATGTTGTTTAACATACTCTAAGAGGTTTTTACACTTTCGTTTCATAAAATTCCAGCTCGGAGGAGGCATGTAGATGGAATATTTTGCTTTGTTTGTTTTATCAGTGTGTGACGCTAGGTCGATCGGTTGGTTCGTTCCGATTTCGGTTTCATCGATGTTAATCGACTACTGAAAACCCATCGATTAACGGTTCGCGGCGACTCAGTTTTGATCGGCAAGTGTTAGGTTCAATTACTCTTGTCGTATGACTGTTTGTGTTGATCTCTTTCACTGTGACATCACATGTGATTTCATACGTGTTTCTCGATCATTCACCCGGATCACACTTTGGTGAGTGTGAATCAGCTCTTGATTTCGGCCAAATCGAAGCATGCAACCACAAACCCATGTCAGCTGCCTTGAGAATGATGGGTGGAGTAGGTCACGCACTGAACTGTAAGTGTATATGCCTGTACAGTGCATCCATCGGGTTTCAGTAAATGAGCGAGCGTAGAGAAGTGCCTACCAGAAGCACGCATTCCATTGTACAGCTTGATTACATCTCGAGACTCGATGAAATTTTGTTCGCATACTTTTAAAGTGGTTTCAATAGGCCTGCAAGTTATTTCTCCGGTTTAAAAGAAAAACGTAGATCGAGAAATACACCATTTGCAAATAAATTTAGTTTTGCGAGAGACTCACCTGGAACCTAGCTGAATCTCCCGTTTGTGATGTTTTCAGGCAACTGAATGTGCTGCACCAGGCCGCCTCATGTTCCAGTTGCTACCATATTCGAGATATCGCGGTGCATGTATATACGTAATGCACAACTCATAAGGTTGCTGAAAATTCTTCGACAGCCCACGACCGGTTTCGCCCTCCTTGGGGCTCATCAGGTAGGCGCAGTCCCCGAGTTTCCGTCAACCTTATGTTCTACTTGAACCCAAATTGGACTGTTTTCGAGAAATACACTCATTTGCAAATCAATTTGTTTTTGCGAGACTCACCTGGAACCCAGCTGGAATCTCCCGTTTGTGATGTTTTCAGATCGTTTTGGGACCATTTTTACGCACTTTCATAGGGAAAATCTGTGACAAGTAATTGCGTCGCCCAATGTGTGCGGCGTAAGTGTTATATTGTATTTCATCTAGGTTACACGGATGCGTCCGGTTCGCCTGAGACAACTGCAGTTTGTATATGAATGTATGAGCTTTTCCACATGTAGACTTATTTGTAGATATCTGTGGCATGATCTGTAGGAAAATTTTCTTCACAGAGGCAGCTGAGTTATTCTGGATAGGTGGATTGATTTAATTTATTCCATTATGGGTAGTTGTTATTCCAGAAAAATGTGGAAGTCATTCATGTACAATCGAATCCGCAAAGAAGTCGAAGCTACTCATTAGAAAATGAATTTTTCGTATGACCCTGGATCTCGAGACCATAGTCGAAGTTTCACGCAGTCCAAGTTTCCAGTCCTAGAGTACCATGTTTCTTTTCTATTTGCGATCTGGAATAAATTTCTGACGAACAGTCAGAATTATTGATTTCTTTTAGTGGCTTCGCAATCGAAGACATCCGCATCAGCGTCTATCAAACACATATGTCTTTCTCGTTGTATTATAATCGAGTGGTGATTGCATCAGTGAAGTGTTTCATTATGTGAAACGGGACTGATTTATGTCGCACGCTGCTGCGGCTCGGCTGGATGCAGCAGTACCGGAGTGGCTAACCCTACCACATGTAGGTGGACCGTACACTCTTAGAGGATTTTAACACACACCTGTTCGCTTACCTTATTTGACAAGCCCGCTGGAAGCCTTGTATTCTTAAATCGCGGGTCCTGGAGCTTGTCCATTACATTCACCAGTTAACCGTCCACACTCAGGTCGCTGGGTGATTTCCCATCATACGCGTGACCGTTCTTTATTACGTAAAGCCTTACATCAGCTGGATGTTATATAGATAAAGATATAGGTAGAGCCGCACGATTTGTTGAGCGCGGAAGACATGTTGGTCAATCCTCCGTGAACTAGTTTAAAATGCTGTTTTAATGAGTCTATTGATACTATTTACTTATGTTTGTGAGTAGGTCGTTGGCGACATATAATCCACATATAATTGAGACAATCTGGAGGCCTTGGGAAGTGAACGTCCGAGTAAAGAGGTGCTTGACTGCAGCTAGCAAGTGCCGGGGGCTAGCCAGATTATCTCGATGCCTGAGTTCCGATCGCAATGTCGATTGTGGAATCAATGAATACGCTTTTCTAGCTGGCAGTTTTTGCTTTACACAACATATTTTCTACTTCTCGCCTTAGGATGGCCCATATGGAAAATTTCAGCTAGCCGACACGACGCATGATTACTCCTGCGGGGACGGTCGACTGAAATACCTGACTGACGGGGTATGGTGTCGAGGCGCATCAGGGCAAACCTATGTGTATCAATTCATTCAGTTAGAACTCGGCTGAGAAACGGAGAGACCAGACAACTTCAACAGGTTTAACTGTAAACTAGCACGTAGCTAGCTATGAATTCCTTACTGAATCTTCCCACGCTAAAGTTTTGACTTTCTAATAATCACACTCTGGAATGGTGACTTAGTTTACTGGTCATTTGGTTTCAGCGATAATCTCAGTGCTGAATTCAATCGACCGAAGTGTTTCTCTATAGCGACTACCACCATCACCTCATTCTACGCGGATGTTCATCGTGGTTCCGATTTGAATTTTGTGTTTTCCAGTGGATCTGTGCGCACTCACTTACTCAAAGCCAAACGCCTATGTTGAAGTGAAACTGAAGTCGGAGAGACTAGGTCTGTGGGTCTGTTGAAACTTGAAGCGTGCTAATTCCTTTGTTATGGAACGCTACGCAAGGTTCTCTACACAGAATGTTGTCCGTGCAATTGCCTACGGTGCGAGCCTAATTGGGTTGCCTAACAAAGCTGGCAATAGACAATGTAGCTCACAGGACAATCCGTGCACTAGTTGCCTGGAAATACTATACCTGTGAGGTTTGTTTTCGGCGGAAAGGCCAAGATGGTACCGAGTTACTTTAGGTTTCCCATGTAACATGCGCCTTGATAACACTAATATAGGGACAGGAAAGCATTAGAAATGTAAGGAAATCTCCAGATTGTCCTTTCATACTGACGATCACCCGCCCATGAGTACGAAATTGGAGAAAATCGAGTATTCCGGTGTGTAGCACCAAGTAGTTCCCCATTCCAGTTTTGAGTTTCCCCGGTTATGCACCAGAATATCGTTCAAAAATCGTGTGGAATCATCGCGATGACGCAGGATAAGATCCGCATTACGGTGCGGGAATTTCTAAGCTTCAGGACAGCTTATGTGGCTTGGAGTGAAATCATTTGATAAACTGGGTTCCCTATTGAACAATTGGATGTCCTTTACATGGAAAAGTCATGTGTAACGAAAGTTGCTCCAAACTTCAATATGTACTGGAAATTCCGTGGCAGCAGGTTCAACGGAAGCATTGATGTCTAACTCCCCTTTCAGGGTTGGTTTGTTTGGCCTCAGCGTCCTTCAGAATGCTTTTTCATCCTCTGCTTGGGTCTTCGTTCAAACAGTCTCCAGTAGATTGTAACCGTGCGCTCAATATTGTTCGCTAACATTTTGTTGGCTCCAAAATGACTTCACTCTCACAAACAAACTTACAACATTCTCCATGATTTATGTTATCAACTTGTATGCGCGAAGCACAGCATTACTTTTAATGTCCGTGCCATTATCGAGTCTTGTCAGATATCGAGTTGCGACTGTGTTCCATGGTTCTGCTTCATCCAAGTGTGTATTTGAAACAGTCTTCAGGTGAGCGAGATGCCTTTTTTCCTGTTCTCCGTTGTTGAGGAAATAGTCTGGTCTACGTGATCGCGTGTGTCCCTCCACCTAGGCTTTATTTTTGTTCGTGTTCTTCCTTGACCGAGTGTAAAAGACTGTGACAATTGCCCAATCCATTAAATCATTATCCAAGTGCAGCGGTCTCACCGGTGTGGTCCATGTGGAATTCGATACTGGCGCTTAGTTTGTGATCGGTGACCAGTTTTATTTATATTTCACTGCACGTCACTGACTCTATGGACTGAACTAATGACATAGATTTCCATATCTAGCACGCATGCCAGGCTTAAGCTCAGTTGTTGCAAACTGCCTTCACGCCTCTTTGTATATCATGACCTGTTTTTGCCAACCTTTAAACACGTCTTTGATAAAACAACTGATTTTTCGCCTCATTCTAGTGCACTCATTCTTTCTATCATCCTGGTGTTAACTCTAGCCGCGAACACTGAAAACTCACCGCGTGACGGATGGAGTTTGTATTGTTATCATTCGGCCATTCCAACTCCTAGGTGAGCAAAGGAACAATACCTTCTAACCTACCGATAGCATACGAGACATCATTTTAGCAAGTTACTCAGGCTCGCACATGTTTGGTTGCTCATTTTCATTGGCATGCGCTGGTAGAGTTGTGTTAACGCGCGTTTGTAGCGCGTGAGATTCCGGGGTTCATATTCCTGCACGACCAAGGGCCTGAACTGCTGATGTGTTCTAAAATGAGCGAAATTCCATTCTACCGCTCCCATTACTCAGTGCAGCCTACCCAGAATAGTTGCGCCAGGTTAGGATGGGGATTTTTTTTACGTGACAGCGTTGTGAATATCAAATGTTATCACTGATGAACAGACACGTTAGGCAATAGTAACAGCATTGAAACCCTATAGTAAAGATGACTTAGCGCTTTTCGGTTTAGGAAAACAACTTTAAGTTGTTCGCTACCACGTCGGTCAGTACTTACTGGACGTCGTCAATTTGGTTGCCAATCCAGTTCAGTTTGAGACCAGTAAGTCCACTAACGGCCAGGTCTACTTGAAGTTAGCGAGGTACTAATAGCGGTTCAGGATAATCCATGTAGTGTATATAATAAACGTTGAATCGTTCTCAAGATACTCTCTCCGGAAAATCAGTATCACTTCTGCAAAGAACAGAATATACTGTAACTTCATTGTCAACCGATTTCCCAAGGCAACAGTGAATCAAAGACTATACGGAACTCTATGCCTCACTGGGTCTATAATGAATGTACAAACAGCATTCAATACAAAGCATTGGTTCATCGCTCCACTTGCGGTGTGACTTCAGATTTTTTGTATCAATTTATTGGGGTGACGAGGTTACAGTCCTGATCCTGATCCGGCTTTGTACACTAGCAGATTGAGTTTACACGTATTGAAGAACCTGTGGTTCTCGAAACCAGTTGATGGCTGCATTAAAACAGGAGTGCGGATCTTGGCATCATACAGATCCGCAATCGAAGTAAGCCTACTTTTGCACTACTCATAGGGTTGCTGAAAATTCTTCGACAGCCCACGACCGGTTTCGCCCTTCTTGGGGCCCATCAGGTAGGCGCAGTCCCCGAGTTTCCGTCAACCTTATGTCCTACTTGAACCCGCTTTCGGTACACAGGTGGTGATAAGTACATCTAATAGAGACATCCGTCATGCCTAGTTCAACCCCGATTAATACTGGAGAACTATTTTTCTGTGTTGGCATCACAATCTTGTTTTTGTTCGGATAACACGAAAGACACACGAACATCAGGCAGCAGGGTTATCATACCGGTGGTAGGCAACCAAACGCACACACACTTGCAGAGCAATAGCGTAGGGAGAGAGGAGGTGATCAGTTTGTTCATAAGTGATTTCTGGAGCAATGTCGAAGGGCTCGGGCGAGGTTATGTAGAGTGGAGGGCACGGTGACTAAAATCCATCACTAGATTCGGCATCCAGTGGATCATGGGGGAATAAGTAAGTGGTTGGCACAAATCAAAATCTCACAGATGAACGCTGTGGTAACCCGAACTGCTCATGGAAACTGACTGATTGATAGGCACTTGGGCGAGAAAGATTTACCCAGTGGTAGAACGTACCACATAAAAATACAATGGAACAAAATGTTTTAGCACGCGCACACACACAACACGAATGATTTGATAAGACAAACACGTGATCGCAGATCAAATAGCCGTAGAAACATTAGAGAAAAACTGGAAACATAAAGGGAAGCTTGGGGGCCAGAATGAAACTTCAGAGATGTGTAAAACCGCGCGCCACAAGAACATGGCATGCGTGTCTTTGTGTATACCTAGCCGAAGAGCACTTTATTTGACTAGATTAGGCTACGGGCGGCACAACCATATCCACTTTCGATTAGGGCGAAGCGAAATGATGAGCGACTGATAGTCGGCGTGGGGAAGATGAGATGCATATTGTCACTGTTCCACCACTCGGGATTAGTTAGACACTGAATGTGTCAGGCGAGTGGAAAAAAACGTAAAAATGTTGGCGACCAGGAGAAAAATTACGCAGTAGGGGTTGGAATCAACACGTCACGGTTTCTCACATCGTTTTCTTCCTCTTGAGCAACTGGCATGATATCGGCGACTGGTTCTTGTTGCACGACGTTGAAGATCTTCTGCATTGTTATGGTGAATTTATCTGGAACGAAGGGGGTGAATGACTGATTATTATAGTTCAACAGGCTGAGAAAAAAATCAATGCCGATGAAAGGGTTGATCCAGTGCGAGGAAAAACGAAAAACCCACTATACTATTTGTAAAAAAAAATGCACACAGGTTGCCCAGACTGGTATGAAAATCAAGGGGAGGAGGTGCGAGATGCGAACCAATCTATGACCAATTATGTTGATTCACCTCGCTAATAAAGGTCTATTTCAATCTTTTACCGCTAGTTCATATGTAATCTCCAGGTACGGTTCAAACCGGGTTTACTATGTGCCTCGAGCTAATCCAGCTTAATTTGAACTTATAGGATTCGCCAAAAATGCACGATATCATCACAAATGCGAGTTGGGGGGTTACGTTTAAAATTCCGGAGATAATGGTCTACTAGGTTTGGTTCAGCAGTCCTTAAGGATCCTATGCACCTTGGCAGTACAATACGTCCCCCCCCGCGCCCCCGGAATAGTAGCATCTTCCCTCAAAGTGACCACTATATCACTGCTCGAAAAACACTCCACCCTTCACTCTCCAAGAGGGACCGAAATAAGTCAACCGCAGTACTCACCGAAAGGGACCAACTTTTGTGGAAAAGGGGGACATCTTTTGACATGGTAAATGGCTTAGGTCAAGCTATTTTGAACTTGGATGTTCACGCGTCAACTCCTATTACCTGTGCATTTCTGGTTTGGGCAATGAGCCTAACAACGGAAATACGTGTACGAAAGTTCCCATGTCTCAAGCAAAAAATCATGATCCAATGTCTCAAGTGTGCTGCAGCAAATCAGTGTTGATTCTTTTTTCTATTCTTATTGTGCGCAACGTTTTTATTCCTTCGGTTTTGCGCCTATATCACATACCAACTTTCTTGTTTCTGACCTGAACGTAAACCGCTCTTTGACCATGTCATCGCACGGGTTGTTTAAACCAACACGGGGGTTTCGCTATCATGTGGCCATCTTGCCTCGAGTCGTTGTGCACTTTGGGATCCCGTTAGGAATTAGCAGTTCCCAAACGGGTGTATAGAAGCCGGCGTAGTCTTGCGATTTAAGGTTTGTACAATGTTTTTATTTTATTATTGTCTTCATAATATCGCATTGGTTGCTAAACCTCCATTTGAACGATTTGACTTTTGGGGTTTTGCGAGTAACTCAACTCATTCCAACCGATTGCTGGAGCGCCAGCTCAAGGCTAGTTGATCTGGTTGTCATGGTTAACGCCAACAGCATTTGAAATAATTTGAGTTGGATCGCTCCACGATAGCCCAGCTGTATGAGTGTTAACGTAACTGTACCGGCCACTTAACTATATCATGAGAAAGTGGGTTTTCCTAACCCTCAACGATGAAGTACGGATCATTCAAGCCAGTTGAAGGGACTCAGCTGACGTGAAACTCTTGATTTCACAGAAAATTTCGCGTGTTGTTTCCATAAGCTACATGCATAGGTCAGGCGCATTTCAGACTGCACACCGAAAGTGCAAACTAACCACAGCCCGAGTAACACAATGATGAGGTGAGCAACAGTTGCAACAGTTGACGGAAGTTAGGTTCTCGTCTCGAGTAAACGAGGACCGTAAAATGCAAACGGCCATGATTTCTTCATATTACGTCTACACTTACACTCACAGTGACAGGAGCAAAGCTTGGCCCTTAAAACCAAACAATAGCCGAGCGGACATTCAGAAGGAATTACAATCCTGCCTCGCAGCTTACGAAAGATCATCCTTGGCAATCGTTTCGAGGTAATTAGATGCGCTGCTTAAGGAAATCACTCTAGGGCCGGCATCCCGTGCAGGATAGTTAAATGACTATTTCTGTAGATCAGTAACCTTATGCTACTCAAATGTAAAACGTTACGCATATTTTGAGTAGCTGGGGGTGTAATTTAGGAGCACACCGACAAAAAATAGGGTGGACTATAAATCCCCTTAGTGTCAACTAAAACCGTATGTTTATTAAGTTATACAACAGCGGGCAAGTATAAGCAGTTATACAAACGTTGCTCGCAAGTATATTCAATACAACTTTCGTACATTGTAGATAGTGTCCTTCACACGGGGATGGCTAAGAACGACCAACCAAGCAGCTCAAAGGAAAATGAGCCGGTGAGCGGTAAAAAACAGCAAAACAGTTGAAAATACAAGGAAAACGCCGAGAGCATGTGTCTTAATTATTGAGTTTTGATAGAAAAACTTGGCACTTTGGCCACAAGTAGTATCCTTGTTCATTGCCTACTATAGTTCGAACGAATTTAAATAGAAAATGCAACCAAATGTGAACCGCAACTCATTCATAAAAATAGCTATTTAAACGAAGACTATTCAGCTGCTACCCACAAATAGCGATTTGATCAAGCCCCTCAATAAAAAGAGCCCTATATCCTTAAGGACCAATTTAACAGAACTCGGAGGGTTAATTCACCAGGCAACCTGAGCGTTGCTACTCAAAAATTCTGTAGAATAAGGTAGTGTCGAGCTCCTAACAGGTGGACAGAAACACTGTCCTATACTGGCGACATACAGTGTTGGTTGGGTTTTTTTAGTTTCCACTCATAAAAGGGTATCCATGAATATCAAATGTGATCTTGGAAATGTATTGAAGTTTCAGTAGCTCAGGTGCGTTTACCGGCTGTTGATAAGGTGGCTGCTCGTTGAGCTTGGCAGTTAGCTTGCAAACTTGCTGTCACCAAACGAGGAGATATCGCCAGTGCGTAGTTGCACTGATGTTGTGAGGAGGAAGTTAGGAGAAACGTGATGACTAGGTAGAGTTAGAAGCGTACTCTAAGTAAGTTAGAATAATCGGGTTGCGTAGTTTCATGGAAAGGGCATAAGACCAAGCATTCGACATGCCAACTGTCCGTATATAATTCTCTCATATTCTCATGTTCTCTCGTATTTTTCGAGGAAATATCTTCGGGAAACTCCAAAACGTTTCCATGAAGGAGATTTTATTTCGAGACAGGACGACCAATAATCACAGTACCACACACTTTCTGAACTTTAGCAGTGACATTTACTCTGTATATGCTTTTCTCAACAACCTTAATGAGGGTGGGATGGAATTCTACATCCCGTCTTAAGTGAATGCTTCAGCTATTCAGTTAACCTTGTATATACGTGAGTTATACGATGACGCTTCTGCTGTATTGTTATTACATTTTGGAAAGAGGAAGCAGATGGCATTTTTTTCAGTTCTATGAGGTCTGTTCTCTGAAGGAAACTAACGTTCCAAATCTTCAGAACGATCTCGATTGAGGCTTTCATGAGGAACCCCCGCATATTCAAACGGATGTCTAGTGTAAAGGCCAATTACGATTACAACTAAGCGGATTATATGTTGACAGGCACACCCACACATGGACATGTGAAAGGATTAATATACCGAAGCAAAACACTAATCGTAGACCAACTTACATGAAGCAGACTCAATCACACGAGGTTTGGTTTTCCACGCGATACCGATTACGTAAAGTGGCATACCCACTGCCATCAGACCGAGACAAATCAGTGAGTTGAGCGGTGCGTTGTAGATGGAGAATATTCCGATGCCAAAGTTGACAATCAAGTATAGGATGGGAAGAAACATGGGCAGCTGCAGACGGAGAAGCAAAATTAGAGTGAATGTGGGGCATGTATAGGAGTTTATATGACAAGGTCGGAGGTGAAGTCTACACAACCAGTGAAGTTGAAGGAACAAACCTGACTTTGGGAGGCACCTTACTCACCCTTTGTTTATCCATTCGTCAACAAGAGCATATGAAGCAGAACGGTTCCTGATATACGGTGTTCCCACACTACGAACGTCAGGTATATTTCTGAACTCAGAGACGTATCGGAAAGACACATTCGAGGAACAGTAGGGGTTTATCCGGATCGCGCAGAAAAAATTGCCAGTTGATTACGTCAGCCCTTTCCAACTCAATATGAGACATACACACTAACGACCAGAACTATCCAACTCAATAAATCTAGTACCGATAACGTCGTCCATGATCTAGTGATTAGCTGAAAGAAACACGGAGTTTTGGAGGTTTTTCTCACAAATGTGATTGATTTTGCTGATAAACTCGATGCCAGTAGAGAATACATGTGAAATCAGATCATTATAGATGAGAAAAGTTTCACCACGTCTAACGTTGTACGATTCCATGACATCATATGTGCAGGGTTCGTCAATTTCCTGAGTGTGAACAAAGTGGGTTTTCAAGTCATTTTTTCAAATAAGTTGACCGTGATCTCCATCGCGTAAAGCTGAAAACGGCGTGCAGGGTTCGTCAATTTCCTGAGTGTGAGCAAAGTGGGTTTTCAAGTCAGTTTTTCAAATAAGTTGACCGTGATCTCCACCGCGTAAAGCTGAAAACGGTACTCCTGTTTACTGATTTTACCTATTATTATTCCAAAGTCTATTGGGTTGAAGAACAAGTACACGGATTCAATTTTTTTCTCATGAATGGGCCAATCCGACCAATTGGTGGTGCCAAATCGGATGATACAGATTCAGCTGAATTGGTCAAGCAAGCATAAATTTATATAAAAACTGTGTATGTAAGCAACCGTATGCCAACAGGTGCGGTAAAAGTGAATCAGAGGATTAGACCATAATGTCGGCTTTTTTAATCCACAGCAGCATGGTTGCTACTTTTATAGATGAGAATACCGGCGGCCTGGAAAGGAGAACTTACTGTTTCCACATTTCCGTCATGGAGAAACAGTAAGTACCTACCTCCGGAATCTCTTTCCCGAGGTAGAAGAACTACCGTTAAACTCGTTGTTATTCGCACCATCTTCAAAAGGGTTGAACCGGGATGAAGGGACGTCGGGGGTAGCATGGTCCTCCGGATCGTCACTGTTCACAAAACTGATCAATATGGTAGAGTGACAGTTTAAGTAAGGGATGATTAACTATCTTGATACCTCAAAGCTGAAGAATGAAGATCAATAAGAATGAGACAGTCACGGATACGATTGGGCAGCCAGTATCTTAGTGGTTTGTGCTTGGGCAAGGTGAATGCCCTACTCCGCACTACATTTGTTTCATATGTTTGGTGATTACTTCAGGGCAGTTGGGTGCAATCCAGCCCGAGTGCATCGCGGCCAGATACCTTTTCGTGTGACTCAGGTTAGGCTGAGCCAAAAGTAGATAGCTGGTTAAGTAGCTGCCAAATGGAAAAACCTGGAATTGGACCTAACAGCTACGGAAGCACTTTTTATAGTCATGTTCTATCCATTGAACTCCATAGAGATCACGCATCATCAAGGAGTTATACCTGGTAATACTTGGCAAAGTGCGCCGGAACAAAGACGACCTAGCCCATACTTTCAGTCTTTATAAGCCTCATCTGCAGAGAATCGTCAGCCTTCTGAGTGTTGCTTGCTTGTGAATGATTATTAACACCATGATACCAGACGATTAAGCAAATAATTCACGAAATTCTAAAAAAATAATCACTCAACTTCAATATCATTGTTTAAACGCACAAAAAAATACGGACGCCCAAATTTGCAATAGTCTTGGGAAGTTCATTGTGAAGACCGGCACACAGGGTGGTACTAATCGACTTGGTTGGACTTGATTCACAGCTGAAACAACACCTGAACAAAAAGGCACCACACCCATATCATACTAGGAAAACTATATTCAATAGGCGCAATTCCCGGTGACAAAATTACCTTAAATTTGGTCTTATTCAATCCCGGATTGTTCCGTTTGATGTGGATAAGAGTGCACACTGCAATACCGGAGACAACCGTAAAAGCCAGACCGGTATATTCGATCAACACGTACAAATCAGGAGAAAATTGGAAGAAAATGGAGAGCAGGACCTGAGCAAGAGATGAGAAGAGCGTGGAAGCATTAGTACATTCAATATCAAGAGAATAAAGAAGACGTTGTCGTATGCAGTGAAGTCAAACATTACGCACTATTTTGTAGATGAGATAATTGGTTGTGTGGATGCACGAGCCACTTGCATAAACTAACACTCCGGTTCTAAACGATAAACAACTGGCTGACTGTCAAACGAAAGCAAACCAATGAAATTGTTTCAGACAGTAAACTAGGAGGACTCAAATGCTGGCATATCACAGAGGCATTCAAAATCAGGTAGAATAAGAACTTGCCTACCCATGTTTTTGTGAGGGAGATATGCAAGCGTAGATTATTTAGCATATCTGACACTGGAAAATTCGACACCTTTGAAATAAACACTGACAGTCATATGAAACACGAAATCAAGTGGAAAGTGGATCGCCTGGTTTAAGTTTGCCTCTTATGCTGATAACATCTGGCAAGTTGTTTCGATTGAGCGCGTTCTTAAGGACGGGTTGGTTATTGTTTAAGTTATCCGGTAGGAATCTGGCAAGTGAATGACGATAACTTGGTGTTGTATGTGTGAACTGTCTATGGTTGAACGTCGAGTCACTCCACCATGTGCAACAAATTTGGTACGGTTATTTTCGAACAGGTGTGTTTGTTATTTTTTGAAATAACGGACTTACTAGCAAGGAGCAACGTGATTAGGTATGGGTGTTCTATCAGAACCATATGTTAAGTTTTCACTACGGAAGCTGCGAAAGGGTACAAAAATACACTGGCACTAACCAACACGGTTTCTTTTACCAGCACAAGATGGTGGCTTTACGAAGATGAGAAGTTCAGACCGAAGTCGTGAAACCTATGGGCTGAATGGCTCGTTTATATGTTAAGGTGGAAGGCAGTCTAAATTTGGAAACCTCAGTGATACATGATTGAAGCTTCTAAACTGGTATCTGCTACCATGAATGAGATCATTACACTCAAACGCACTTAAAGTGAGAAATACTTAGGTAAACCGAGCTCTTTGAAGAACATATTCTGCCCACATGTTATTTCCGCTAATTCAACTGTTCCCTTAAAATAGCTGAGCTAATTCATGCAAAATATATGGTAGGCGAAAACCAATTCAGGCTACTCTTATTGTTCTCGAGTAGTTCAGCCTTCTCGAGCTTGGCTCGGAATAGAAAAGGCTAAATCAATGCCTTAACTGGTGCTGCTCACAGAGCAAAGTTAAGTACATATGGTGTGCAGTGATGCGCTACTTGCTAGTAAGCAGCACTTCTGTGACCATCCGCCCACCGTGTGTTCTGTCACGCCAACTGCAGGTGATAGACCATTCGCCTTGACACAACACTACGTGTAACGTTTCTGAAAACCCATCAAAGGATATCACAGACAAGAGATTAAGCTCCCACTAACACCAATTTAAGCTGCCCATCATTGCATTTCGCCACTGCAGTATTCACCTGTTCAAAGCGTGATTATCTCTCCGGCAAGACAAACATTGCTGTGTTCTTAAAAGAAGCCGTAAAATTAGTCCGGCGTGTGAGTGGTATTCATTAGGTATGTAAACTGAAGCGGTAGGTTGATGGGTAAACTGATTCAACCAGAAGAGAGCGGGAGGATCCTTGCTGACAACATTAAAGGAAGAATACAATCCTACTGAGTTAGTGTGTTGAGTGAACTGGGAATAACGGAGATCAAGCGTGGAGTATTCGAATGTCGAACTGGTCAACCCATAGTCTACAGGTACTAACGTTCAGTTGTTTTCCAGCTCACAAGCCATGCACCGGAGTGCAGTCGTTCCAGCTGCTACAAATTCGTTCACCAAGGATAAGGGGAATAAGAGAGTGAGAGCCAAGTGTCGGAGGCGATGGCCCAATCAGATCAATGACTTCCAATAGTTCTGTTTGTCCGGTGTGGCAAGGATTGAGAGCTACGCAATGAAGGTGGTAGTTTTGATGAAAGACCGCCACTGGCTGCGCGACGTATCCGTATTTGCCAGGGTCACTAAGCACTGGGATGCCTGTCCACCGGTCTCCATTAGGGGAGAGAGCAGTTACCAACGCGACTCAGTTAAAGAGTGAGGGAATTCACGCTCCGTCCCTGGTTTATCTCCATCCGACACAAGGTTGCGCGAAGAGAGCTCTCCGAGGCAAACGGTCATCTGGTATACGAAGTACATGCCCTAATCAGCGCAAACTATGGAGTGTGGCCAGCTGATCTATCGAGGGAGATTGAGTTTCATTGGGATGAAAATATAAGCATAAGCTGCCAACTTTGAGCTCCCCAGTGCTGGGGATGTCAAACCAATCACACTGCAGTAAAGAAGTTCATATACCCAGGAGTCTGACCAATGCATGTCGAAAAGCTGCATCTGAGTTACAATGAACAATAAAGATCTTCGTATTCTTTGAAAGACATCTATTCTCGATACCTATTCAGGACGATCTTTTGCATGGATTACACCATAAATGAAGTTTTTTGCTGCTATGCTTACTGGAAAAAATCATTTCAACCAGCGTCTAGGATGCATTTATCCTTCCGAATGTTGAAAACCAGCAGGGTCGCATACCGTATCAAGAAAGCATCAGTAGACACTCAGTTGCTCCCATCGTGAACAATGGTTCATGTGCATTGAATTCAAGCCTTGAGAAATTTCACATCTCCACACGCGCAAAACTGTCCCATTTCCGACCCATACAACAGAGTACAGACCAATGTGGCTTCGTTAGATCTGATCTTCACAAACGAGCTGTTGCGACGTCAGTATCTGCGGTTGACCAAGTCTCCCTTAATTTCTCCACCTGGGATTCGGTTGATGTCCGTCTAGCAAACTTATCCGCGAACTACATTGCGTGGAAAACGAATCACTCAAGTGGTAAATAGACCACACTAATGGTTTTACGATTACAAAGCCATATTGTATTACGTTGCGTGTAAAAGTGAGGATCAAATGCATTATTCATCGCCAGCAGAATAGAATCAACAATCAATAACAATGGCCAGCTTGATTAGTGAAACTCGCTCTCCATAAGGTTACTTATCTGGCTTACAAACGATATTTCCTGTTCGCGGAACAGCCACGTCTAAATTTGAATGTTTGAGAATTTGAGGGCACCGACAAGAAGATGAATAATCGCTCCAGGTGCTGAGTCTAGAAAAGCCGAAACGAATGACATACGCAACGGCGGTTGGAGTCACAGTTTCTGCCATGCGGAACTTCCGGTATCCAGGCGAGAGATTGGGTCACCAAACAGACACACAAGAGGATAACAGCTCTAACACGAAGAGATCACATGACTAATTTATTGTCCAACTCACCATAGCGAGAATGGAAGGAATCGGTGTCAGATTGGTCACGCTGACCATTGATAGTATAGTGGGCATGTGACCTTCTTCTGCACCGGTAAAGCAAAGTCTGTCATGGAGAGAAATACAGAGCATGAAAACGATGGAAGACACAAGTTGGTTGAGTTTGAAAAAAACAGTGTGTACATTGAAGTATCCCACCGAGAATTAAAGTCGAACAAAGGTGTTTTGCATAGACACAGACGACAGTCTATGAAGAGTTCGAATTTATCGGAGTTTATCCAAAACCGGTATTTTTGCTTGATTGAAAAACCGCATTATAAATTTGCGATTTCTGACAAGGATATGTTGAACTAGAAGGAAGGACATAATTCAGTGAACCTGAGGGAAACAGATTGTGCTATGACACCTTAGTGATTGCCTGCTGCCAGACAGATCATTGTTAACCTCCGTTGGATAGTAGTGCAGTTATTCAGCTACGGTCATTTCTGCGGGAAAAGCTTCTATGTGAATACATCTGGGCTGAAAAGATAGTTTTCGCCGCACGGAATGTTTTACTAGTGTGACCCAACATAGAAAAGAAAAACCCCTGACTCGTGGTGATACTTTCAGGCTTCCTAAATAAGTGACGCAATTTCAGATAGCAAGCAGTAAAGTGGAAGCGTCCTGTGACTTTAATCAGACTTGCCAGTCGACTCTGACACTAAACGGCGGACTTCAGAGGCACTGCCTGCTGATTATCAAGAAAAATCTGCGGACTGTCAGCTGAATTGCTATGGCCTATAATTAGGTCAACGATATGCTCACCGCACCAATCGTCTGAACGGGTCACCCCAGTGACAGCTGGGATGAGAATTTGAGTACTACTCACCATTACCATCAGAGACAGCAACAATGAGACAGCTAACAATGATGCTCCAATGCCGTACAAACACAAACTTTGTCCAACCATATTTAAAGTCTTAGAATAAAAAGAAGAGAAAAGGTGAGGGAGGGGATCTGGTGATTGTATAACGCAAGCAGTATGAGATGCCTAAACCTCCAAGCACTCATTCAGACAATCTGGGAAGAAACTGGGAAAACGAAAGCCATTGACAGCGATCAGCCGCCATTTCTCGCAATGTCTCCGATCAAGCATAGGAGAGGTCACGGTGACTCCATCCTGGAAGGTGTACTGCACCAAGAACATCCAAACCCTTCGTATTCTATTTCACAACCTTCGGCCGAGTCATGTGTTGTCCACCTCGCGGTTTGTGCCTTTCTGAAGCAGAAGCGGAGAACATTAGTCTCGGTAGACAGAGTTTCGGCATACGTATCACATGGCCAAGCGACCGCAGTTGATGGTACTGGATGCTTTCTGCGATTAAAGTACCTGTTGCACAACCAAACCGCCTTTACGAATTTCACCGTTCGCCTCAGTAGTTCATCAATGACAAAGTTGAACAAGGATGGAGAGAGTGGACATCCTTGTCGCACACCGTTTTTTGTAGGAAGAACTCACCATACACTCACACGCCCAGAAGTATATGAATATAGGGAGCGCATTATGTCCACAAACTTCTGGGACATATCTGTTGAGCAAGTGTGGTTAAGAGCACTGACCAATAGAGAGAATCGAACGCACACCCTTGGAGTCAGCTGAAGCCAACTGAATTGTTGTTCGAAGTATTGTGTCAGCGGTCCAAACGTTCTCCTTTGCTGGATATCAGAGAGTCATTCGGGTCCCTGATAGTTTCGCTTACAAGAGGCATCCGAGGGTCATTCGAACAAACCAAATGGAACAGCCAGCAAAAGTTTCCAGCATTTTTCGCATCTTCCATTTCTTCGGATTTTCAATCAATAGAGCTTCTCGGTTTGCAAGGGCACCCATTTTTAAAGGGCGTCGGAAATTGATACTGTAATGGAATAGTCTGTGATCGGCGCGCATCTGAAGTAGACGATACCCTTTGTCAGTGCGCCTAGTATCCAACCCAAGACGATCACCCAATTCGGCCTCAGCAGCGCTTCGTGTCAACACCAACCACAGCGATGTATCATGGTTGTAAGTGAAATTGCATTACCATTTTTATAGAACAAGTAGTATTATATGAGTTAAACCCCGACCCGGATGGCCAGGAGACCATGTTGATCAGACCGCTAGCCAGTGACCAACTTTGTATAGCTCAGTGAGACACAGAGGCACACAAACCGTCACAACACGGTAAGGTCCAGTCTCTATGTGACGATTAAATTTGTAAAGCTTGACAATAGGGGGAAAACAAGCAGCGAAAAATGCCATAACCGAGTTCAGAACTAGTCACCTTGTTTTCTTCGTCACCCAGCTTTTTTTCTCGTATCAACGTTAATCTATTCATCATGAAACCTTCAGATAAGGATAATTATCCGCGTTCATCATGGTGCACTAGGATACCTCGCCACTATGGACAATGCAGAAAAGTTCAGTGAAAGAATGTAAGCAAATAACTGCTTCGGTGCAAAAGGCGTGCAGTTCGGCTCCTACAACTCACTCCGCCGACGAAGACCACTGTCGCTGAGGAGACATTTTGGTGTCCTCCGGAGGACTTCCTGTCCACAGAATCCAGCTTCTGTTATTACCAAGAACCATGAATTCTACTTTACAATTCAAGAACAGAGTTATTGAGGAAAAACGAAATGATTGGTGAACGAAAAAAACAGTGTACAAGTAAACTGAATATGGTTCCGTAATACTTGCGCACCACCAAACGTTGTTGCGTGTGTGCACGGCCGTAGAACGTGACTTACCTAGACATGGACAATACCTCACCGTTGATACTGCCAAACACAGACGCACCGACAAACACAGGCATAGTCCAAGCCATCACACCCATGCAACGATTGGCCATCGCCTAAAACACAGAAACATTGGGGGAGTACTCGAGTGTAAACATAGATAGGACTATCAGTGTGGAGCATTTGGCCAACGCCGGTTGTCAGCCACACGCTCAGTCAAAATACTCCCTATCATAAGTGTGACGCCAAGTCTGTGTAAACAAATACCTAGTCAGATATGAAGGATATCATGCAGAGCAGAAATGGTCAGAAACAGCCCTGACCTTTTTGACAGAACATACTACTAGGGTCGCTGAAAAATCCTCGATAACCCATGCAGATTTTGCCATTTTGTGGGATCATCAGATGGACGTAGGCCATGAGTTTCCGTCAGCTTAATGTTTTACGTAAACATTCACAGTTCTTCGTTTGGAGCATGATATGATTTTCTATTTATTAAGATTTCAAGAAGAGAAAGCGTTGACTTGCATAGTTAATCCCACCAAACCGAACAGATAAACCATAGACAAACCACAGTGATCTGCATATTCAAAGAGAAAAGGTAATTGGCCGACGCATGTTGTTAAGGATTAAACTTGAAACCCATCGTAAAATACTCGACAGCCCATGTCCCTCATTTTGCACGGTGTTTTAAGGTTCATAGGCCTTGGAACAAGCATACTGGGGTTAGTTAATTACCAAAACTCCAGAATTACTACTAATCAGGTAACGATACCCTGCTCATCCATGGGACTACATGCATTAAGTCGCCTCCACATGACCGGCACAGGAGTTGAAGCCCAGCTTAGCAGAAGGGGTATAAAACGAACAGATAGCGGTCACCAAGAGTGTTAGTCAACCACATCTCCAAAATGTTTGCTCGACATTCTTTCTACAAATATTTGTTGGGCCATTCCGCCTGAAGGTAACAAAATTAACTTCATGAAAACCTTCCCGATAACGAATAGTGTCTACAGTTGATCTTTTGCTATAGGTCAGCTGTCATCACAATTGTCATTTATTATTTCCGCCGTCTTATGTAGGCTACATCAGACAGGCATTGAAGGGACCTGCTGCAACTGCGTCCATAGACAGCATCTACTGAACTTATCGACCTGTGGAGGCGAGAAAGTACAAATCACGCACCTTCTAGTGATGACGAAACATGAAATATCAGTCAAGTTGAGCGGAAATCTCAGGCAGACCTAGCTGCTGGTTTGTTCACCGAATTTGCTGAATTGCAAACTGTTCGTCATCAGTCGAGGAGGCATCGTCGGTGATTTATTAAACAGAGACCACTCAAAGACATAAACAAACAAGTTCTACTGGATACAACGGTGTAGCAAGTGAACAAGAGGCATACTCGCTGTAACACCCTTCTGGTACATAGCTGCTATGCCACCCGAAGGAAGAATTAGGACTGAGATGCAGCTAGGTTAACCAAGCCCAGACAGGAGTAGTCGAGATGCAAAGGGATCTTTCGGTCACTGAACTATCGTGAGCTCACGTGGCTAAATGTGAACAACGAAAAAAGCGTATTAGGCTGGACGCTTTAAATATGAAGGTGGATAAGTGAAAGCGACGGCTTCGAAATTAACAAAAAATAACCAAAAAGTGAAGTCTTTGCGTTTGTTCCACTACTCTTACTAGTACTCTTTCAGCTGCATCACCCTTCCGGTGCCTAGCTGCCATGCTACTCGAAGGAAACACGAGGGCTGGGATACTGCCGGGTTGCCCAATCCTAGATAGGGGAAGTCGAGAGGCAGCGGTCGGGATCGAACCACAGACCTCCAATCACCACCACTCCAACCAATTGTCACAGTGGAACCTGAAGCAATTAAAATTACATGGGACTGTCGGTTAACTGGAAAAAATTGCTATGTACACGTAGTTTATATCAGCGGAAGAGTTGGCCGTCACCCGAGTTTGGGGACCGCTGGGCTACAGTAACACTCATATCACCTACGGATCTGAGTTTCGTTTGGACTGGAATAAGGGTGTTTTCACGTCCTCCACAGATTTCGAGGCCATACAATTGGCAACTATCAGCTCAAACTAGATGGAGTTGACGAAAATTTCCGCATACGGATATAGTTGTCAGCACTCTTTGAAGAACCCAAGGCGTCACTGAGTTAGCTAGGCCAACAATGGAGTGTTCGGTAAAAACTCTTGATTTACGGCGCCTGGTAAACAGCAAAGCGAAATTCTGCAAGGTGGTGCTTTGCAGGCGCCGATGGAAACACACTGAAGACTACATACCACGATCACACTTATGGAAGATGCATAGTCGTGACGTATGTCGAGGCTGTGAGATACGACTCTATCTTTTTGTTTTTCGACAGCGTCATGTTTATTAGACTTGTTCTGGTTTACAATCATTTCGAGGTCTACGACAACACTATAAAAACTATAAAAAAACCCATCGCGTCATAATCCTCGCATTAAAATTTGGCTGCATGCTACGGTAGCAACTTTTGAGAGTTCGGACATCAAGTTGTGTAAAATCTGATTTAGCAAGTCAAGTTCCATACACCTGCTTAAAAATCGTGAAAATAGTTGGCAGCATTTTAAAAAAGCAAAGCATTAATAAATACTGTGTATAATTTTCTGCATTTCTTACGATAAATCAAGGGTAACCTTTGCATTTTCGTCACAAAGCAAACCTGGGGAGATTCATTCACTGAAGCGAGCTAAGAGGTACCAGAGAATGTCAAAAAACGTACTGCGGGTTACCCAACTTGGCCAAAGTGTACAACTGTTGCGCTAACTTAAACGGATCACCGGTGGACATCGTATGAATTCGCAATAATCCGTGGTGAACTACGCTAAACATTGTATAGACGCAATACACTATTTATCAGGTTGCTGAAAATTCTTCGACATCACAAGAACGGTTTCGCCCTTCTTGGAGCATTTCAGGTAGGCACAGTCCCCGACTTTCCGTCAATCTTATGTTCCACTTGAAAGCAAATTACACGAGACTCGACTAGCACACCGGCGATCACAAATGAGAAATTCGTCTGGGATCCACGTAGGTCTCCCATGAAAACCAAATTGGTATGCAGATGAGTGTGTTACGCCAAACATAATTTATACAAAGGAAAGAGAATAATGTTGGCAATCCAGTACCCGTACCTAGTAGATAAGCTTTGGCGAATACGATCCACAAAACGAATGCACAAGATGTACAATCCTAGTTGTAGTTCTACGGTGACGGCCACTGGGTTTGCAAAAGAGCCATTTGTCGTAACACATAGGAATCCTCAAAATCGCTTTACAACTTATTCGGACATATGGAGGAGAACCGTAACAGTTCATATTGTTAAGTTGATGGTTGTACAGTTCGCTGAGTTTGACGGTTTTGCTGCGAACGTCTCATCACTAATCGAGGTAGAATCAGTGCGCAGTAGTGCGGCGGTACTTGGTGGTTCAGTGCTAGAACAGTTCGTAGGTCTACAAAGTGATGCACCACTAGACCACTACGCACAGATATCAGGCGGCCGATTGAGCTATATCCATCCGATTAGTCCCAACTAGGATGTAACGCATGGTGGATGGCTTTTCTAAGACAGACCCTTCCTGCTATATACTTAATGATATCAAAGGCTTGAAACCAGTGGTCTGATAGTTAGGAGCTCGCCCTTGGGGTAGTGAAAGACAGAAAAAACAGATCTGGTTATGAAGCAGCGGAAAGATTCCTAATTAATTACGATGTATTTATTAGACCGATCAAATGAAATTTAATCTGACCTGAAGCAGCCATCTTTGAGTGGCGCCCCTCTAAACTGGGATAACTGAATCTGGGAGGGCGTTCATAAGGCGCTGTACCTGATGTTACTGCACATGGTTTGTACTTAGACGTTACTTAGACGACGTGGAAATTCGGCAAAATCCCAAGTTTTCTCCGAGATTTTTTGGCACGATTTCACAGTGCTCCCTTAGAGAGGCTATTCAAAGAAGACATCTGCTTTCAGCTAATACCGCCATTAGGTGAATTCTGAGCATTTGTTTTTCCCTCTGAAGGACCACTTCGAAGGACATAACAGAACTGGTTTTCTCCTGAAAGTGGTTTTTTGCTCTCTTCTCAAAGACCGGCCTTCAAAAGTAACAACTATTTGCTTGTCCCTTAAGGTGTTTTCTTCTAGAGGAAAACAGCGGAAATTCAAAGAACTATCTCGCGGCTGATCTTCCTGGATTTATCCACAGAGTAACAATTGTATTATGTGGAAAGTTGAAAGTGAAAACACAGGCTAGTGGAATAGGAGTTTATAATATTACATATATATATATATACATATATATATATATAATCCATGGCCAAACTTTTTAAAGGGTTTCTACAATTAATAGAATACGAGTCAAGTACACCGTTATCTGGTTCCTCCATCATGACTTCTGATTGATGTGTTCCTGAGATCAGTCCGATGTGACCAGCATCTGTGGGAGTCTTAGCTCTCTACGCATGTACGTGTGATTGTGTGTACTTTGGCGGAGATGTGCCTCCGTTTGTTGTTGTGCTGGCTGCGGTGCGTCACTGTTGAGATTCCCGCTTGACCTCTGGCAGCTGTGCCTACTGAGGTGTGCAGCAAGTCCAAGCCAGATAGACAGGGTGCTGGCTCCATCACTACGGTCGACGCAGTTCGGTTGTGTTGATCACCCATTCTTCAGCGCACGTCTATTCCACATGCGGCTTGAATCCTCCCTGGAGTCCATGTATGCCATCGAAGTTGATTTGATGGTATGACTCAAGTGCGTTAAGTGCAAAGGATGAACCAGGTTCAAGTTTCTTAAAGGTTTATTGGATTTGGTGGGGGAAAGTGCGCATTTCATTTGCGTTCCGTGATTCGCGCGTGAAGTTGCTGTGCTGTCGGCACAGTGGATTCGGTAGACCCAGTTTGTGCGGTATTTCAAAGTGTTATCAATTCGGAAGAATGTTTTACTATCATAACCCCGCAGTGTCTTTCGAGTGGCGTTTGAAGTGCCGTTTCTATAGAGTATTCCCAAGTTTACCACCGGGTTTTTGTCTCGCTGTTGAGCAATGAGTCCTGTGGGGAATTCATTTTGTTGTAATACCCTACTGAGCCGTTTCAGTAGATCATCTCGTGTGGACGCATCCGACTACAGATTCTGGACACGACTCACCAACGATCCGACAAGTGACCGTTTGATGTAATGTGGATGCGAAGACTCACAGCCGTAGTACCAGTTCTGACTGCGGGTTTTTTTTGTGGATTCCCACTGAAAATCGATGGTTCGTGCTAACAGGCAGTCCTCTGCTCAATCCCAGTTACTATCTTGAATTTTGTACTACCGCATTGTTCGTTCAATCAGTTTGAAAAGGCTTGTCGTTGTGTGGGCGATATGATCGCAAATATGTTGCCAACGTATCTCAGCAATGTGCGTGGTGCATAGGTGAAGTCATGTAAGGCCTTAGTTTCTGCATAGTGCACGAAACGACTTGCCATTACGGATGATACTGGATACACAGCTTATTAGGTATAGCGGCCAGAGGTCAAGCGGGAATCTCAACAATGACTCATCACAGCCAGCACAACAACAAACGGAGGCACATCTCCGCCAAAGTACACACACATACACGCACTCCTTCAGATGCTAGTCGCATTTGACTGATCTCAGGAACACATCAATCGGAGGGCATGATAGTGGACGCAAACAATGCTGTACTTGACTCGTATTCAATTGATTGTAGAAATCATTGAGAAAGATAACCGAGATTTCAGATTATAACATCCTATCCACATTCGCGCGATGTCCCTAAACGCCTCTTGTTTATGAATCTTGCGGGAGCTCCACCGAATATGTTGGCTGGACGGCCAAATTTGCTTGTGCATGGCTGCCCATGGTAGGGTTACGAAACAAGTGGTGTGTTTCGCCACCAACATGCGTTTTTGTTTACTTCAAGCGAAATACGTCCATGGTCTTTTTGTGGAGACATGGCTTGTGTTCCACACATTCCAAAATATTTGGATTAACAATAGCTAAATGTATCTCGATTGCGTGCTGCTTGTGAATTGGCTGGTCCACAATGGACTGCCGGTGTTATTGGTACTAACTGGTTCACGTGACGCTCATCCGGTAAATCCAGATGAAAGGATAGTGATTTTCGGCTGTCTTCGGATGTGAGTGATTTTGTCATCTCGGAAATCGTAGAGGTTCACCTTCGCGGCTCCGTAACTTTTTCTGCATGCAACAAACTGCAATGGAAGGAATCTTGTGTCGTTTAAGTTCTCTTCATGACATGGTGTCTTTCATGCTAAGGGATACCGTACCTGCATTTCTT
This sequence comes from Clonorchis sinensis, assembly GCA_003604175.2. Taxonomy (NCBI): domain Eukaryota; kingdom Metazoa; phylum Platyhelminthes; class Trematoda; order Opisthorchiida; family Opisthorchiidae; genus Clonorchis; species Clonorchis sinensis. The sequence goes on from CM030370.1 coordinate 111,145,495, forward strand.
GCGTCTACATCGTCAAAACCGCTAGGATAGGGTTTTTGTTTGAAACATATGCATTTAATATGTTGAGAATCGACCTCATACAATGTATCATTAGCTAAGACTCCGATAAAAAGTCAAGGAACCTCAAGGCCACTCAAACAACAGCGGTATGCTTACATGGAGTCTGGAAACAAGAAAACATCAAGCTGACGACTGCTTGGGAGCTCTAACGGTAAGGTTGTTGCGGCAAACGGTACGTTAGCTGTCAACAGCTTACGGGTCCCTCAACTGCGTTGCTATTCACTGTAAACCATATACGAACAGTACAGTGTCCCCACTTCCATGACATTTTCGAGGTGCTTCAGGTGACAAAACCATAAAGTTCGGCACTTAACCCTGTAGCCTTCATCTTACGTTAGAGGAGACCAGCATGTATGAAATAATTTCACTTGTGTTGACGTACCTTCAGCGACCCAGTTGTTCAAGCCTGTCACAAATTAGGGAGTAGGAACGAGTGAATAAGAACAAACAATGTTAATCCTATTTACTCCTTGCGAGAAGGTTGGTTTTTAGTCAGAATATTTCGATTCAAACACCGGAGAAATGATGGCATTTCCGATATACTGAAGAGACTGTACATTACGAAACAGGCTGAGAACTATTGTTATGGCCAGTTCCATATCTTCCATAAACGAAGGTAGACAAGTATATCGAAAGATCGTCAAGTTATCACAATAGCCCTAGCTGCTGCTCAGTGGTAGCGGCAAACGGCGGCTAACCTTCTGGTGATTCTCTTTCTTTTGTAGAAGCTGACTTCAATCGGTAAAAAACAGTGCTTTGAGGAGGAAACTTGTGCGGTGAATTTGAAAGGCACTTACCACCGCCACAGCATCAGAGTTCAGGATCTCATACGGTGACAAGACCGCCAGATACGCAACGTTTGCCAGGATGTAGATCACTGTTACGAGGCTCATTGACAACGCGATTACAATGGGAAGGTTCCTAAAACGTAAGAATGACTAAATAAGAGATGGTCACGAGAAATGTGCGGTTGGATTGTTAACAGTGACAGGGGACATTCTTCGGCATTCTACTGCGTTTATATAACGTAGCTACATGGCTAGTACGGTTCACGATGTGTGCAGAATGTGAAAAGGTTTTAAATAAAACAAAGAATTATGGTCCAACTGAGAGTACAATCTCAGTTCTCGGCAGTAGTAAACCATTGGGAAACGGACGACAGGTTGACCACTACAAGCTAGCGAATTTACGACAGAGTGACACTGCACCTTCAACGATGACATAGATAGGTAAATTCATCTGTGAAAGCAAACGATGGGTGACCCACTTCAACAGTCTACGATGGCTTGTTTGTGGAGTCAGAAGTAGAATCTGATAAGCCGATCAAGAACGGCTGTCACCGTCGTACCAGCTGCAGTTAAAAACTCTTGTTGGATTGGATTCAGTGTTTACGTACGTGCAGTGCGTAGGTACGTGGCAAGTATTTTTGGCTTGGTCACATGGCCGTTCGAAAGAGAAGCATACTTTATGGTAGTCAACGTGTACAAAACTTGACAGAAGATACACCTGAGCGACGATCCTGCATAAACATTCAGCTCAACTTCTTATAGTACGGAAGCCACACATGTTGTTTACAGTCTTGGCACATGAAATATTTACACCACAGTAATGATGACAGCTTTAGTAGAAAGTTTCAGTGGAGAAAAAAGGTTGGTGGCTCACACCGAATCAAAAACCGAGAACAAATATATGCTGAACATATAGACAAATTCACTTTTCTTGGGGTCCACTAAGCCGTTGACCGAGGGTAATGCATCATCAGAATCTCGGAAAAGGAAAGCCTATTCAAAGTACCGAAAGAAGGTCGCTGGGTGAATCAACGGGAACTTATATTTTCCCATCTAACCGGAACAATGTGTGTAGCAAAATGAGATCCGATCAAAGAAAGGAGGAAGGAAGAAAGGTGACTACCCAAGCGGTTTGCTGTGGTTTCCTACCCTTCCTCTGATGAGACGTTGTTCCGTGCTGCACGTTTGATGGCATAACCACTCTGCCTGTCGTACGACTAGTCACGTGTTACCAAGCTGCACTGCGTAAAAGGTCAAGTGACACTTATCCCGTTACGTGCGACAGGTTCTTGCCTTCTGATTTCATTTCTTTTTACAACAAACGCGAAATACTTCTTTAACGCGAAAAAAACGGAGAAAACTGACTAAGAAATGCCGTTCCGTACCGGCCTGAGTATGCAACATATGTACACCAGGGCTTGTACCTCTGTCAATTCAGCATTTGCATTACAGTTTGATAGACAGCGACAAGTTGGCGCAGTCAATCTCTCGTGACTTTATAAAGTTCACTGTGATTTTGATTTCAAGAAAATAAAGAGGTCATCACAAGTAAACCAGTGAAAAGTTAACCACTGTGCGGTTCAACCTAGCTAATTGTTTACGTCATGGTTTTAAGCAGTGAATCCTGACATCATCATCCCATGTGATGCATAACACAATCAAAAGTAGCAGCATTGTTCCTACTCGACTGTGCTCTGTAGCGACCACTCACTTGTTCCTTCAATTGGCGTCGCTTAATTTGTCTGGTACATCTGCACTCAGTAGATCACGCGTCTCGTTTGTTCCACAAACACATATCACGTGACAAAATCCTGTCTCGCTTGCAATGTTGACCGACAGCAACTATACTACAATTTCCCATCCATTTTGTTTACGCATCACGTGCCAGGTTTACGACATTCACTAACACCAGGTCAAGTTGTTTTCAAGCTTGTGCAACTGTCGAACAAGAATGGACAACCTTATGAGTAGTGCATTACGAATATACATGTATCGCGATATCTCGAATATCGTTGCAACTGAAACATGAGGCGGCCTCGTGCAGCACATTCAGTCGCCTGACAACATCACAAATGAGAGATTCAGCTGGGTTCCAGGTGAGTCTCTCGCAAAACCAAATTTGTTTCCGAATGACTGTATTTCGCTAAGAATGGATACCCCTAACTTTACATATACACAATAAACAGACATGAAACTCTGCCCAGCATACACACGCGTGCACCCACAAGGCAGGAAGACAACCAAATTCCAAAAGTCCACAGACAATTACGGAACACGTGTAGCAGCTATACTGCAAAGAAAACACGTCCCGCGTCCGGACCTTCACTCAGGAACTCTTACCAGTCATGCCCAAACGATATGACTACGGCGCTCAGTACGGACAAACCAGGAAAAACGTGTAGTGGCCGAAAACTCCGGAGAAAATAGCATATCTGCGTCCGGACAAAATTGTGGAATTATCATAACTTGTGCTCAAAAGGATAAATAATCTTTCTGAAACACTTCATCCTGGTATTGTATTTATTTAATTAAGGTGCACCTAACTATTGTAATCATCATTCTTTAAAATACGAACTTTTTTCAGTCTTTTCACCTGATTATTAAGTTAAATTCTTTAAAATTAGAGCACTACCCCCAACACTAGGGTGCTAACAACTCCAAAGATTACCGCGCTGTTGACAGACGACACTGACAATGTGAACTGCAATAATGTAACTCCTGTAATGTGAGGAAACCAATTATACTACCCAAACACTTCAAGACGGTTAAGGGGTTGCGTTTGTCGTATCAGATATACCTGTAGCAGCAAACTAGTGTGCAAATAACTGCACTAAATCCGCAAGTATTCGCTGACTTTCAAAGAACTCCAGACCAGAGCTTTGGTCTTGGTAGTCTTCAGGTGCGACGTCGCCCAACGCCGAAAAATTCCATATCCGATTCCCACTGGAGTAGTTCTATAAATGGATCCCAAATATTTTTTGGAAAAAAGGCGATAAGGTAACGGATGTACATGGTGTTCACATGCGATCGAATCTCAAACTCATCAATGACGATGGCCTCTCCCTCTCCCAAGATGGCACCTTGTTTTACCAAGTTCTCAACATAACAACCAGCTGGTTTGAAAAGAAAGCGTTATTGAGACTGTCACAGATTTCCTGAGGCAGTAGCACAACAGCGCAATTCGCTCGCTTTGTAACCGTTTTTGGAACTATCTGTCCAAACGACCGCTATCACACTGTTTTGTGCAATGGACGAAAAAAGAAGTCCTGTGTATTTCGCACGCCCCTGATTACGGCACCTGGGTCAAAGTGAGCGACAACGTCGAGTTTATGCTGAGATCCTGCCTAGTCGAACACCTTGACAGCAATCAAGTGCGTTTGTAGTGGATTCATGTGATTTTGTGTTGGTGTGCTTTCTGTCCTGGAGATAGACGAAAACAAGCAGTTTGAAATTCCACTCAACGTAACTCGGTGGTACATAGGCTAGATATGCCATGCTACGAAATCCACTTGTTCAATATAGAGGAAATTAGGAAAGCGAAGACTGGACACGGGAGAAAAAGCCAAGATCGAATAAGCCGATATCCGCCAGAGATGTCTCAATAAGGAAAAGCTAAAAGAACATGGGACCCCAATTATTGAAGCGACCTGACAAATACGGTTCAGTTTAGACTTACCGTGCAGGATTTTTCATTTCTCCAGTGAGGAAGTTCAAGTAGTTCCTAGGCGAAAGAAAGAAAAATTAATGAAACAGTTCAAACCACATTGCCGAAATGATACCTTTAAATTGGCCAGTGTGTACCTAGGAGATATAAACAATCTACGGGGATTGAGCCCTTTCTCACGCACCTGCAGGAGGGTCGAGTGATCGGCAAATGGAGTCCACCAACTCCCCCCCCCTCACCAAATAATCGTGAAACCTCATACAGCACATTAATGGAAGTCAAAAGTAATAGTCAGATAAAATTAAAAACAAGGCTAATGCATTGTTGTCTATTCACAACGACCAGTTAGACCCAACTGCATGCATTTGGCATTTTTCAGGTCCTACAATAGGATACTGTCAAAAATACTCGAGACAATGCTGGACTGGAACGAAAAGACCAGGTTACTCGTAGCCACTCGCGCTCTACGTTTGATGCAGTGACTTTTTTGGCACACTTAGTCATTTCAGAGCTGATCAGGAAAATGGAGTGGTCAAACTGCTGTCTGTTGACTCCACCAACAACTCCGAAAATCCTGATCGAGGTTATTTACTGGAACTCTTCAGATAATGAATTCATCCACGATACCATCAATATTGCAAGGTTAATTTCCTGCAACGCAAGTTAAGCACAAGAATTTATTGCTGATGTATTGCTGTTCAAGATGGTAGTGAAGAAAATTGAGGGGTTTAAATATGCATCTGTTCTGTGGAAATCTCATTAATCAAGACCGGTTTGAGGCAAGCCTTTCCGTGGTCTTAATAAAACTATCTCATGAAGGCAACTACTCATAAGGGTGCTGAAAACCCCTCGATAGCTCACGACCGGTTTCCCCCTTCTTGGGGCCTATCAGGTAGGCACAGTCCCTTAGTTTCCGTCAGCCTTGTTTTAGTTGAACCCAAATTGCGCAAAATTAGCGAAATGCACTCACTTGCATACAAATTTGGACTCACCTGGAATCCAGTTAAATCTCTTTTTCATGATGTTTTTAAGCAATCACTTTGGGCTCAAGTACAGCGTAAGGTTGACGGAGACTCGGAGACTGCGCCTGTTGATGAGCCCTTAAGAAGGGCGAAACAGGTCGTAGGCTGTCGAGGCGTTTTCAGCAACTCTGTGAGTAGTTTCCTCTGTGAAAACATACTGCGATATTTCGGATGTTGTACCAACTGAAACATGAGGCGGCCTTTGTGCAGCACATTCAGTTGAAGAATATCACAAACGAGAGGTTCATCTGAGTCTCCTAGGAGGACCAAATGCATATGCAAATTTGTGTATTCGTCGAAAACTGTCTCACCTTATACTAAGCTGTTTGGCACGTCGTTCGCAGATCTGTCACATGAAGGTGATCCAATTCCAATCTAAACCGAAGTTTGTAAACTGATCGGTTCTTGCAACTTTTGATTCATATTACCTGTAGTTCAGCGTAACCCAACAGCAGGAGGACAAGCTTTTTTCTTGTATGCTGATGGAATTTATAAAAAAAACTTCACGGCTGGGGCAAATTGTTATCTTTGTTCCCTATAATATTATATCAGGTACCTCTCCGTGACACCGTCCTTAGTTAGTTGCACCTGTGCCGATGACATTGCCATTAGCTGAGGGCACCTTGGTTCGCAATCTCTGTCTTAACTGCGGTATGCCCTTAACGCTCTCAGTAGCTACTAACCTTTACGACCGAGTAACTCGTACTCAAAACATTTAGATGCTTCTCTAATCCCCCTGTGAGTTTCTCACTAGCAGTCTACCCACAATGATGTTCAAGGCCTTACTTCCGACCAACAAATCATTCCTAAATTTTGTCGCCCTACACAATCAAAAGTGATTTTATTCCATAACTATTCCTGGACTAAGCAAGCCGAATCGGTTTCCAGCAGTTAGAGAGGAGTTTCCCATTCACTGCTGTGGAAGTACCTGCTTGCTTCGCGTCATATTATTCGTGAGTTTGCGCCTGCAAACTGTCGTTAAGATTGCCCTTGTAATCCCTACATTTTCCGCAGTCTCGAAGAAAAGGCCATGTAAAACATATGATTCCTTAAATTATTCCCAAATGCAGCGGTCTGCCCAGCTCCGTTTTTGTGCAACTTGCCTGCGGGCACTCTGTGGCCTGTACCAATTACAATCAGGCTTTAAAAGATGACGCTCACTTCTCCATAATGAACTAACAGTATATTTCAGTATTTAACGGGAGGAGCCCGGCCATTTTCCAAGCTCCCATATCACACGCCAAATTTAGCGGCCTCCTTGAATTCAACTGTGATGAAAAATTGATAGATTTTCACGTCATGCAACAAATGCACAACCAGAGTGCATTTGGCATCGGTAGTATTTTTAAAATTTCACATAAAGGTTTTCCAAAAATTTCCTGCAGCGGTTGTCATTATCTGTTATATCTTCAAAAACATTCATAATGATCGTTCAACTGTAACACTCTTTCGGTGCCTAGTTGCCATGCCACCCGAAGGAAGCGTGAAGTGTTGTTCTAGATAGTAACAGTCGCACCTTGAATGTTTAACTTATGCAAGCACGATGGAAGGGTTTCGTGTAATGATGTGAGGCTTCTCGTACTGTTGCAAGCACGGTGGGATTCCACAATTTAGGACTTGAATACAATGATAAGAAATAAAGGATGGCTGCAAAAATTTACTGTAATTAGTTGCTCATTGAACCGACGAGATTTCTTCCAATATCGCTTTCGTTATCAAGATAATTTCAAGATGAATTGTGATACATACTGTATGGAGTCGTAGTTCTGCAGACAAACCACATTCATTGAACGGTGAGTGCGTGACATGCAGATGCCCAACGAGATGTAAAATGAAGTCACTGAAAAGACCATTCTTTCTGTACCTGTATAAAACTCCTCCAGGATTTTTTCACGATCTGAGCCCTTTTAATTTTTTCTGCTGCCCGTAGTGACGAAGATGCATTACGCAGCAATTAAATGCTGTAAATTCATGTAACCTACGAGAATAGGGGTATGATAGACTATAGTCAACAAAATCATTTAGTTCTTGTGCCGTCGCCCAAAGAAATCCGTGACCTTGACCCATTTTCAATATCGTGAACTTCGTTTACTGATTCAAAAGTTTCGGTTGCTGTTAGGCTTTCGGGTTGGAAACTGGAGTAGATACACTTACTGTCAAACATATAGTCTTGACCTGCCGAAGGAGAACGAAGGGGTTCGCTACAAGTGTCGAAGCAAAACAGGAGTATAGTTTCTACCCGCACGCCTAAACATGAGGCCAAACGATCTGACTTTACGCATATATTCTGTATAAGTTACATGAAACGAGACAAGGGCCCTCTAATGTCTCAGTACCGACAAAGTGTGTGGCTGCGGGTGAGCCAGCATGACCTCACCAGAACTTCACTTCTCCTCCCAGAATTTTGTGCAAACCCTAAATCTACCTACCAGTGGCAAAATCGTTTTCCGTCAAACATGGTCCTTAAGGCTCTTCAATGTGACTCAGAACAACCAATTGACTGGCTCTGATTCCACCTTGTTCTTTCAAACGGAATGCTCATATGGTTAGATTCATTTTACAGCAGGGTAAACAAGCAAGAGTGGTCTAGGCCTTGGAAACTATGAACACTGAAGTATGCTCTGTCCCACAGACTTTATTTCAGGATACGATTACATTGTTCACCGCACGCAGACCATCCCTTCGACGAAGTGTAACAAGAACGTCTTGATAAACGGGTGTCTGCGTTGAGCGCATTCCATCTTATGAGTCTGAATTGACCGATTGGATGCAAGTTAATCCCACAATCAGTGGCATGAGACAACTGCCAGATCAGATTTACTGGTACACTACTTGGGAACAGATCCTGGTTCCTTATTTCTGATCAACTGATGTGTGAAATGTGTGTGAAAAATGAACTCCACTTGTCACCTGAGAGCGATACACAAATGGTGCATTAAACCCTGAAGCTGGATAACGAAAAACATGTTGGTAAACTACCAAGTTGAGATGTAAGTACACATCAGACGACATGAATATTTTACGTACGAATAGGGAAACAACCAAAAACTGACACATGAGTTTGGTTATTACGTGAAAGTGATTGGTTAGTCCGCTGCATCCATCAATGTAGGTGTGAGTCACTACCGGTGACTGTGTCATCGTAGGGTCATCTCCATCCTATCAACACGGGTCTCTGGTACGCATTTCTGAGTTTAGGGTGGGTTAGGACAGCTGATATCCCAGGTAAGTGATCTCGAGGCTTAATGATAGTCAAAGTTATACTTCATAGCGTACAGACAATTTCATGTTAATTACACAAAGTGCCTAGGCAACTGTGATCAGTGAAGGGTCAGCAAGAGTCTCTATGGGTCAAATTCCGCAAGAGACGGTTTCTCAGGTGCGCTGGAACGTATGGTTTGCACCATGCAACAAGTGGTCCAGACGGCACTAGAAGCTGGTGACCGATGATTAGTTTATGTGCTCCAAGTGTATAGAATTCTTGAAAACGCCTGGCGTTGTAGTTTGGGAGCTATGGTTTTTTCTGATACAAAATATGCACGTTTGTCCTACGCACACCGAATGAACCAAATCGTTTTCTGCATAAAACCGGACTGTTACCGATGTTTTAACTTGGTTCCGTCTACTTTTCCAGTGGTAATGGTATTCTGCAAACGCACACTGTGATTGCAATCGTTGGGGTTGCTGTTGTGCACCCGTCCCCGTAAGCCATATAGTGGGTCGCCCCACTGGATAGGAACGCGTATTAGCAGACCATCAAGATTATTTCTGGTTGGCGGCCAAACGCTAGCGCCGTATTATGGATCGACAATGAAATAACTAATAACCAACAGAAGAAATATTCAACACGAACATATGGTTGGTTAGCTGGCTCATTGTGGACGTAACTGCGTACGGTCTCATGAATCTATGCTTCCCGTCGAACACACCGTCGTGGACGAGTAAAGCAGATTAAGAATACAATCTCCAACGGAGTTTAACAGAAACAGGAATATGGAGATAGTCTTGGTGAGTCCCACTGTATCCCGCTTTACCGTCAAAAGTGCCCAGCCTTGTGTACCTAAACAACTTTCAGGCCACAATTTGCAGGATCCCGCTTATTGTAAGATAACAGTTCTGTCAAGAGTCAGTCTTCAGCGTGTTACTGAGGTAGATGTCGAGGAAAATGTGAACAATTCGGCATTAGCCTGAACCAAATCTTGCCTGTTCTTCACATATAAATATACCATTCACCAGGTTGGATTGTGAAGTACGGATGTCAAAATCCTAGAGGCGACGTTGGCGATAATAAAACCACATAATCTTCAGCAGGTGGAATGATCACATTCATTGTATACTGTGACGATGGTGGTTTACCAAACATCAAATCTCCTTCATCAGGTCACTGATTCGGTTATCTAATGCTTTTTCCTTGTCTTTCAGTAACTCCGGAGGAAGTTCATTCGCGCAATGCGCCCTATCAGTCGCTTTGAAGACTTCGGTAGACATAACAATGGCATATTAAGGACGCGTGGTTGAATATCTTAAACCTGGAGGTAGGCAATTCTAGCTGAATTGCCGTTAAAAAATTCGCTTGAACGTTCTGTGCATCCAAGCATACTACGTATTTGTTCATCGTTCTCTCCATGCACTGTCAGACTGGAGTTGGGTTAATTCAGGCTGGTTTCCCCAAAAGGTTGAGGTTTTTGGGCAACTTTTCGACGACGGAGGCTATTTCTGGCTTGCCTGCACGGTCAGGTCACCATTCATAGCGATTCTCCCCTAGAACACTCAGATGAATCTGCAGCACGTTACGAGTGGGGTATATTCCGAGTTGGTAAGAATGTCCGGTCTGGCATTCAAAAATTCGAGAAAACGCACAAATATCCAGCAGATATTCCAAAATAGTAGTGATGCCACATGCCACTTAGAGCTTCAGGGATTCTGGAACGTATGGTAAACCGTTGATAACCGTTGTGGATTGTGGTTCAGACTGACGAATAATAACCAAACTAAACGCGGCAAACGTTGTGTTGAATTATTTGAAAAGCGCTTCAAACTGATCCGTACAGCACCGAAATAAAGAAGCAATCATGTGGCTGTGGTACGTTTTTATTCATAGCTGCTATGCAATTCGAGGAAGGCACAAGGGAATTGAACCTACTTAGAGATATTTATTTTCTACGATCTTGCGACAATGGTCACAACCTACGGGAAGAGTTGTTTTCCGACTGTTGACACTCCTGTGGCATAACTGTTGCTAACGTAATATCTGAAATTGCTCTATTTATTATACTTAACTAGAAACTGCATAATATATTCACCCGTGAAGTTTAGTTCGGACGAAGACCACACTGGCCACATTTCTTTCTAACGACAACCGTCAGAGAGTCACACAGACCGAAGATGGACTCTCCCGATTCTCTGTGACATTACAGGTGGTTTTACACCGTTGACAGGAATGACTTCACATATGACGATCTCCATCGTGGAGGCTTTTTATGCGCATAGATTTGGGCAAGTCATAGAGTACAGTGGACCACCTCGCCAGTTCACATGGGATCCTACACTGTTGTATACCTACGTTTCTAGCCATTTTTATGCAGCACATCTCTTGAAAAAACAATCAAGAGAATACAAGCTTTGGAGGCAAGAAAAGTTTTGTGCTCTGGTACTATCTTCGAAAAGCAGTGCTCCATGAACACAAGGGGAATGAATTTCATGGTCCGAAAAGCGACTGATTTTCTCCACAGCTGAATATACTCCGCCAAAAACTAACGAGGTCATTGGGCTGTTATTGATTAATTATTGTTAACTACCGATTGTTGCCAGTGGACTGTCACTTCAAAGAGCTTTGTCGCATACACTAGCCAGCCACATCGGTGAACCCCTTGAGTGGACTTGACTTAACCGACAAGTCAAACTTGGATACGAACATATCGTCGTCCACCGAAACATTTCGCCATCAAAATACTGATGGCAGTTGGTACAGCAGGGAGGTAGGATGAAGCAACGCACTAAAACTAAACAATTCTCAACTGCGCAACAGGCAGCTTCCTTTATTATGTAAGAACATGTACTTGCGCTAGTTTGTCTTCTTCGGGAGCCCCTATTTGGGTTTGCTCGGACAGTTTATATGTCGAGAATGACGAAATCTTTCAGCCATTATAGTGAATCACTGCGTTAGTTGTGTACAAACCACTCTTGCAGAAACGTATCGTACATCTGAGGTACTCACTGGATGCCAACTGCAACAATTCATCTCATCACGATGAACACTTTCAAAATAACCAGATGCAAACAAAATTTCGTTACCTGGCGCAGAAGGCATCCGATAAAGCGCTTGCTTGCCACTATCCAAAGAGAAAACGGAACAACCCATGTATTATTCTGAAAGCTCTCGGTTTTTTATTTGGGATAATATGCTAGTTATACGAAGAAATGTCTAGTAGTTCTATATGGTGTTAGGCTAATTCCAGAGGAATAACTGTAAAATGTAGGGTGCGTGGTTGACACCGCACCTTTTTTGACTGTGAGGACACTAAAAGCCAACGATCCCACCCGGTATCGTAAGCTGAATGCCTTCCCACGAGAACGTGAAAAGCCAGTCCTAAAAGTCATCAAACTCGCCCTTTTCCGCTGATAAGGACGGCCAGGGGCCACATAGACCTGGAAAGTTACATCGGCACTTTTGGCCTTGGACATGAAAATATTCTGGCAGCTCATCGGAACCATTAAAACGGAAATTAACAAACAAGCTTCTACTTTTGGGATCGGAATCATGGATGTACGATTGTGATGATGAGGTCCGAGAAAGAAGAGTGTTTGTAAGCTCTCATCATCAGTGGTCCAATAAGTCACCGGTTCATCGCACCCATTTGACTAAAAAAACTGGGCTCTGTGGATAAAGATGAATGTTCTTTACCGCCCATGTCTATGGATGATCAGCCACAAATGGTTAGAATGGAGTGTAACGAAAAGACAAGATCGCCATAATGTGTTCTGTAGGGGAATGATTTTACCCGCAGTAACAGTCCCCGAACTTCAGCTACTTCGACGACGATGACTTCTGACTCCGGTGGGTTGTAGATGCAAACGAATATCATAGTGAGAACCTACCGTGCCTATTTGCTGTTAGGTACAGCATGTTTTCATACCGCCGCGTATGCTGCAAAACAGTCCTGAGATAACAGAAAGATTTGTGTAAGATCGACGTTTCCAGTGCCACATGACCTTTGGGTGAGGTTGTATATCTATTCTTCGCACAATAAGATGAAGACTGCAAGGCAGCATGATGCAGGAGGAACTTCCTAGGAAGCCGTTGGAATAAGGGTCGATCTCATCAGTATTAGATGAACTGATCAAACTTCGTAGTTCGCCCTGGTTTTGGTCACAAACTTTGTACTCCAGTCGACCGACTCCCTCGAACAGCCCTTTCGCACAACCACGTACAGGGTGGAAAGCGCCGGAGTAGGTCGAGCAGTGACCTAGCAAAGAAGTATGAAAGTCATCAACAGCAAATTCAGCTGCAATCTTTGGTGCACTTACCGACACACATGAATCCACGCTTTTGCCTTCAGTGCATACTTTGCCATTTATATCTCCCCAGCGAAAGGTTTACAGATACCGTGCCAATAGCATCATCTTCCGCCTTCAATGCGTTGACCTTCTCCTCAGATCGTCGGTAAGCGAAAATGTTGTAAATATACCATCACATAACATGCATGCCGTTTCGCAGGGGATAGTTATGATTATGATAGTGATGGCGACGATGATGGTGAACTAAACGCTGTAGATTCTGGATCGCCGATGAAGAGGTCAGTTCAACAGCCGTAGTTGTCTCTTGAACCACCGTTTCAGACAGACAACAATCATCAATAGAAAGCGAATCCAATGTGAAAGCGACAGAAACTTATTTTCCAGGCGGTTTGATGGTGAACAGAGGTGAAGTGAGTTTCATTGTTTAAGGAAACATTTTGGAATGTCGATGTGTGCGATGGTTTAGTTAAACGGATATTGCGTTTACCGCATTGAGCGGTGAAGGGAACTACGCGTCCTTGTAAATGAACCTACGAAGATGCCGCCAGAAACTGCGTAAGAATGGGGTCAAATATTTGAAAAAAAGGAGGAAATCAAACACATTCGGATTTTACCTACACGCCGTGCTATACGCAGCAAGTAAAGCAACCTGGCCGACGGGAAAGCCGGAGTGACATGGGGCTATTTGCATTGTACTGATGTTGTCATAATGAACATCCTAAACATCTGGAAAAAAAGTGAACTCACCATCCAGAAAATGACCAGAATCCCTGATAGAAAGCGCTCGCTAGTGCACCTGGAGAGGTCGCACTGTGTTCGAAGGGATCTCTGAAGCTCCCGACATTGCCTGAATGTCATAAGTAGAAGGGTTCTCCCATCCTACCTCGAGCGAGATAAGCACTCCCAAATCCGACTATAAGCAGCAAAGCCAGGACTTTCCCAGCCGTGAATACCACAGACAATTTCGTCGCCCAAGCAACACGATAGCAGTTGATGAAGCACAGTGTTACTAAAGAAACAGGTTATGCGCAAATGCACTAAAAACGTACGGACAGCTATGAGTGCTACCAACTGAATTGCAGAAGCAGGAACATCACACGCAGGAAAGAATGGCTTCAAGACATAGTTGGCTAACACCAGGGAATTGATTGCACAAGAAACAGTGCCGATCACGAAGAATGTGATCCAAAGTGCCATGAAACCCAAGAACGGGCCGAACGTTTCCAGGATGTATATGTATTCACCACCTGATCGTGGTATAGTGACTCCAAGCTCTGCGTATACAATAGCCCCAACTGTGCTGAACAAGCCAGTAACGATCCACATAACAAAGGAAAGGCCAATCGAATTGGTAATGCGCAAAATCCCCACAGGAGATAGGAAAATGCCTGAACCAACAATTATGCCGACCACAATTCCAACACCCTTTAAGATGCCTATATCCTGCTTCAGTTGGACTTTTTCATTCGATTCGTCTTCTTTCTGTGAACCGAAAACCATGTTTCTAACACGCTGACGAGCTACGCAGTGGGCGATGAGCGAGTGCGAAAACCGAAACGGTCTGGAGACCACTCTTAGCTGATTGGTGAAATACCTCGGACCAGGTGACGGGCGTCTGCAGTCTGAATGCATCTGCCAATGGAAGGATTTTGCACCTATGCCAACTACATAATCAAGGTCCTGGTTCAGAAGTATCACACTAACTCAACGGATGACCTGGAACTTATGGGAAACTTGGGCAAAAGCCTCGCTCCTGTGTATCAATCCGTGAATCCGTGAATCCGTGATGTTGGTAGAATCCTAAAATGCTGGGTTTTTTAGTTAAGAACGTAGCACCATAGATTGAAAGATGGCTACGAAAGCAACGTTGATGAGATACAGGCCACACAAATACGGTTTTTGGTCAACATCGAGAAAAATGAAGGCCAAAACTTAAGATCCTCTGATTTTTTACAAAGACGCGTGGTGGGAAAAATTTCCCAAGTCACAAGAACAACCCGGAAGATATGCATTTGGTTGTTTACCACCACTGTCCCACCATATAATCAATACAAAAATAATCCGTTCCAACGACGATTAAGCTCAGCTATGATTTTATTTCCCTGAGAGTCCCCCACAGTAGTCGAACAGTAAAACAACCAATCGGAAGCTTAATCGAGTAATTTGCCGGTTCCCCAGAAAAGAACTACTGAGTTCAAAAGGGAGGCAGACTGGGTTAGATGAACTCTTAACCGATGATCATCAGTTCAACGTACTAAAACAAAGTACCGGGCCTGCTATTAGAGATTATGAAGGTTGGGTTGCGACCTTATCAGATTTCATGTTAGCTGACCGCTCCGCGTTCCCAGTCTTTGAGTTCCGGTGCAAAGCTCTGTGTACGAAATCGTCCGACATATTAAAATGCCACTCAGTATTCGCAAAATGAAGATTTCTCGAAAGCTATGACATCTTCGGGGTTGGCACTTCACAGTGCAGAACGCCCACGTATAATATATATGCACATGTATTATGCAAATTATCTACGTCGGGCCGAATCTTGGACGCACACCCTAAATTTCTCTGAAACCATAGTTCGGAGGAGGAAAACTTTACCCCAAAGTTTTAGCAGTTGTTGGTATTTATTCAGTCCCTTAAGATCTCCTCAGCTTTCTTGGAAGTTGCTTAAACGTACTCAAGGTCCACTATGGGAGCGGAATTCATATTTTAATGGCTGCCAATGGCTTCGCGGGATGTCCCCCTGATAATGGTGGGAAAGTTGTGGAAGAGACAGCTTCTCCACGTATTTTCTTTTGTATTGCATTAAGAAATAATCTCAAAACGAAAAGAACAATAACTGCGCCTTGCATGTCGGCGCAAACTCAAAATTCGGCAACCCTTCACGACCGGTATATGAAAAAGTCTCCTATAGTTGTGGCAGATATCTTGCCAAACTATGCCACGGAGTTCTTCACAGCTAGTAAGTTGCATTTTTATAATGGTCAGTACACGCTACATCAGGCGCAGGGCTATCCCGAACCATCGATAGTTACGTTAAGAGAATTAGTATGTTTATGGGCAGAACAAGTAGTCAGCACAGGTTAGGTTTCAAGTCCTGGCACCAATTAAACGGATTGAGGCGGTCTTGCGGGTGCACCTAACACACTCGTCCACTGGATATTATGGATATAGTGAACTACGGGCAAACCATCAATCTGGGTATGGTAGTCGCGTTACCATCATCGCGACGCCTTACTTGGATCCGTGGACAGTCCCGCACATGAAAATCCTGGATGAGTCGTTCAGGGTTGTTATTGTAGTTAGGATTCGCCAAGGAATCGTCACGAATTAAGACCAGCATGGATCAATCATATTATTGGGTCCAATGAAAGCGCGCGGTGGTTCATTGCTGATATTCGGACGAGGCAGCAAGACAGCCGTGTCTACATCCGGGAATCACAGGACGGGAAGTCTCAGCAAGACTAATAATAATAATAATAATAATGTTTATTCCCAAATTTTGGGTGACATACCGTCTGGCATGATCATACGTTTACAGTCAGAATGAAGCATGACTGGGGGGGTTGCGGGTAGTGAGGATTGCGCGCAATGTCATTAACGGTGGGAAACATCCGATGAAATAATAATAATAGGTTGCTTTCCCAACTTGTAGGGAACGATGGGCAGGAGGTCCGACTATTTCAAAGACAGCCGATTGGCATGAACTAAAACTGGAAACCATTGCTGGCCATGAGTGGCTTTGGGCGGTTGGGTGAATGGCCGGAATCACAGCGAGCAAAAGTGGGGATGGAGGTAGAATAATTCGAATTGGGAGCACATGGCGAGTTTTGTCTCAAAAATGTAGTTTAATCCGAAACTAAGCAAACTCACTGGTTGCACTGTTGTAGGGAATTCAGATGCAGCGGATAGGTTGGATGGGGACGTGGTGGTAATGCATAGGGCGAACCAAACATCGTATACGGATTTGAACTTGTGGAAGAAGCAAGCCGAAATTGTGGCAGAAAATAAGGCTAGCCAAATTTGGGCGAAAATTCATCGGGTACGAAAGAACTCGTCCCAGAGACGGGGCCGGTTGAAAAATTTGCTCGAAGTTGCGACTACAGGCTCGATTGGGCGAGGGGTTGCGGTCGAGATTTTGAAGAGAATAGTTGCGGGAGTGCCATCACACTGGGTATGACAGTGCCATGCCATCATTGCACTGACATGCTTCGGTTTATGGACAGCCCCGTAACGGTCGTCAAGGGTGCCGCGATCGGAGAAGGGACACACAGTTCCGTGGCAGCTGGATTTAGGTGGGACGGAGATTGACACAGAATTAGGCGGATGCAAGGTCACAGCCAAGTTCTCTTTCGTTAGAGGGCCGTGTGAGTGTAGACCGGAGACCAGCCAATTTGAATGAATAACAGTTCTACGGGGCGTCTGGGCAACTGCAGTAGAAGTTTGAAGCTTGAGAAGATGGGCAACGAGGGAGAAATAGAAAGCACTATGATGTGAGTGAGACTTCGGCTCGAAATAACGAGCAGCCAAGTGGTCGCAATTCCTAACTAACTAATATTTTCTGGAGCCCGGTTTTCAATATCCGACGAAGACCCTGTCTATATAGCGTACGTAGACATCGTTCTCATTTTCGAAGGGAGGAAAATGTGCAAATGTTTTTGAGTGAACTGAACACAGTCATCCCGTACTTTGGTGTGCACCCTGCACCCACAAAATGTAAGGTAATAATAAGAATAATATTTGTTCACAACTGGTGGGAAGCATGATCAGGCAGGCATGATCATAAGATTACATTCAAAATAAAGCATGAGTTTGTTCGTAGTTGCATATAATGGACCGAGTGAACGAGAAGGTACAGTCAAGAGTAAGAATGGATTAGTTGTGGGTGTGTTATTAAAATGGGTATGGCAGTCATCATCAACATGAACAACATGCCATCAGTGTTCAACACCAATGCTTCGCTTCCGTACATCCAGGATTTATTTGAAAGCCTTATTTTGAAGAAAAGAATAGCGGTGGACGGGGAAAGGACTTAGTGCTAGCTTGCCACAATCATTCCGAGGTGCCTACACCCCCAGACATTCATTCAGGAAATCTGGATAGAAACTGACAATAAGATCGCCACTGACATCGGTTGGCAGCCACATCTTGCAGCGTCTCCAACCAGGCGCAGTGGGGATCACGCGTCCCCCATCCTGGAAGGCGAGTAGCACCGGCAGCACCCAAACGTTTCGTAGTCTCGTTCATACCCCCCTTGTCAGGTCAAGTTTGGCCTCCTCTCTGCTTCCGCCACTCTTACTTGGGCATGGTAAACAACACTCTCTTCAGCAAACGATGGTTAGGCATGCGCAACACATCATGGAAAACAGCACTCTCTTCGGCAAACGATGGTTCGGCATGCGTATTACATGTCCCAACCAACGAAGCTTCTGGTGCTGGACACATTCTTCAATAGAAGTACCCGTTGCACAACCTAAAACTCACTTTCTACTTGCCTCGTTACGGATACGCCGACACCAACCCACACGAGCTATGGTCCTGAGACAACGAGTGTCGAACACCTGAACATGTCTCACAGCAATACATCAAAACGGCCCGCACTGTACCTTGATACACACGTCCCTTGAGATTCAGGGACACACCACTTTGACACCATAGGTGCCTCAAATCAGCAAACGCGACCCGAGTCCTGGAGATTCGTGCGTTGACCTAATCTGTCATACTA
This sequence comes from Clonorchis sinensis, assembly GCA_003604175.2. Taxonomy (NCBI): domain Eukaryota; kingdom Metazoa; phylum Platyhelminthes; class Trematoda; order Opisthorchiida; family Opisthorchiidae; genus Clonorchis; species Clonorchis sinensis. Next base: position 111,164,266 of record CM030370.1, read on the forward strand.
CCGTCAGAATTAATACAACTTCCAAGGTACGTTTAAACGCTCCACGACTTCCAGTGTCTCTCCCTGGATTGGACGTGGCGTGTTCAGCGATTACATGTTCAGAAGCATGACCTTACACTTTGTGGTTGCAAAGTGCACACCAGAGGACGGGATGACTGCTCATTTCATCTAAAAACACCTGCACCTTCTCCTCCTCTTCAAAGATGAGAACTATGTTATCTTCATATTCCAGATCGACAAGGTTTTCGCCACAGGCTATTTGAACACCGGGGTTTTGTAGACTTTCCAGCGTTCGTCTCATTATTTTGTCGATCACGAATTTAAACAAAAATGGAGAGAGTGGGCAGCCCTGATGGGCCGCACTTTGTGTACGGAAGCTTTTGGAGAGCTCGCCGTATACCCTCACACATCCGGAAGTCTGGGAATTCAAAGAGCAGTGGCGTGCCACCATTGCACTGACGCACTTCGGACAATCCCGTAGCGGACGTCATGTTTGAGATGCTTTCCTGGGACGTGCAATTCTGTGAGCAGAGGGAATTTTTGAGTTGGCCAAGAGACATCGTGGAGTTAGGACAAAATCTTTGAAAATCTCAGGTATTTTTCTGATCAGTTTGGGGATCTCTAACGATGTAAATCACTGATGTAATTCACTGTAGAGTGAATAACAACAAACAGGACGTCCAAACCAGGTATTGCCAAAGTTCAAAGCTTGGGAATACGAGGGAATGCGATAAGGTCAGTAAAGCCCGGTGAGTTTAGGACATATCTGATTGGATAAAGTGCATTAATACAGAGAAAAAATGAAAGCTTACCACAATCAGGGTGGCGACAACAGATCTAGGGCAAGCCGGTATAAGCACGCAGAGTCGGTGTGGTCAGAGAAATCAAACATACTGACGCATGTGGTCCTTGGATCCTAGGGCTCAAGTCTATACCACTTGATCTCACGAATGACAAATATACACCCCTCTTCAGCTTCAACTTCGCTGCGCCCAATAATGCATATAGTTGCCGAATCCCGCTTCAAATCTTCTATGTACACGCGGATTACTCATTATCACTGATTCAACTAATCGAGCAGTTTTAAAGTTCACCTTTATGACAGTAGGACTACAGCTTCAGCGTCGGTACCTATCGGAAATTTTCGACAACGGGATTTATTAAGGATTTGGTTATTTAGCCGCCACAAATTAGTCGAATTGGGTTATATATACTGGTGTACACGAATCGTAATTGATTATACATTTTCCTTGCTGAATCCCTGTCGAGTAAAAGCGGCTTCCTGACCCATTACCTAACAACGCCGCGCCTTGGACGCACGATGCATTTTTCTGAAAAACCCTTGCGAGCGGAAGAAAACTTTCTACGTTAAACTGTTGCAATTCTTTGCATATGTGCTCAGACCAAAACATCCTAATCTGCCGTCATTTTTTGCGATTTGTTTTAATTAACCTCCTTTCAAAATTTTTGGCGCACCTTCGACGTTGAACTTGCTGTGCTATGGCTTCGGAAGTGGCCTCAAACCCGTTTGTTGAGAAATTTGGGGCTGTATCCTTTTCATCCTTCACCACATTTGAGAAGGCCTTGAATCAATACCTGAAGGATAACTATGAGGTATTTGTGCTTTCATCCAGGACTAAAGTACAAACGCTGTTTCATGTTACGACTGGGTATACTACAAATGCAACAGGCGACCCCCAAGACCAACGGAACGTCGAGGTGGGGGTCCCTGCTGCTAGTTGTTAAGGCATCGTGGACCCCTAGCCGCATGTTAGTTCCATGTGGCTAACTGATCAACGTCATGGTCTTCCCAGCATAATTCGTGGGCTATGAGGAGGACTCTGCTGTGTAACAACAAATCTGAATGATTTTTTGCCAATAATGAATGCGGTCTACGCAACTTTAACTGGTAACAAGTATCGAGGAAAAAGTGTTTACAGGAATGGCACCTCCGCATCCACTAGGGCCATGTGGATTCTAGACTGTTCAGGGAATTATTTCAGCTGTAAAACTATCTGGAAGTTCCATGCATTGTAAGTGGGCCACCTTTTCCCGCAATTGGCGATTTCCTATCACATTAGACAGCGTCTTCACAGTCGGTGGTATTTACTGACCTTGAAGATTCGCCCACTTAAACAAATCGCCAATGTGGATTGTTTGCAATGATACATGAACATATACATCATACAAAGACATTCTACACTATCAAGTGGCAACACTGAAAATGTCGTAGCCTCCGAGAAATCAATTCCATTGTGCGAATACTGAGCGGTGCTAATGCCGTCCCATCATACTTATAACTGTGTTAGATATCGCCCATCTTGGCTACGTATAGTAATTGCCGCTTTGAAAATGAGAACTGGTTTGTCTGCACATTACGTTTGTACGTTTGTATTAATAAAGGGAAACATGATTCGCTAAGTGTGGTTGTGTACTTTTCCGGCATGGGCTCGGCAGGCGAACGGCATGTATGGATATGAGGGACGGCCGTCGGTCGTTGAATTTGTCTATGATGTACACTTGGGCCTGAAAGTCTGCTGCCAGCATGGGTACGGGACCGGCTCGGTAAACCCCAGTCCCACTCGGATTGACCAATCAAGGGAGCAATTTTTCGAAATCAGTTAATTTTCTGATGTTTCTTCCTCTTATCCCGAAGCATGGTAAAGAGAGATTCTACTTTCACCGCCGGAACTTGCAACCATCCCCTATTTAACTGCGGTAATATCCTTTCCGATGATTAGCCCCTGCGCCGACCATGCTTACCCAGCGCCAGTTTATGGTTTGAAAACCGTCCAACATCCTTTTTAGATGCGCATGACACGTTGGGACCCGCGCGCATCCGCATGCTTCCTGAGGTTTTTCAAAGCTCAAGGTTCTAAAACTTGTTCTAGCGCCGCCACGTCCTTTTCGGCTCCAACCGTAGCACTATACCAAAGCGAGCGTCCTTACATTCATAAATCAGCCAGATCGTTTACCGCGACCCAAAGGATCCCCAGACTTCCCACTCGAGCAGCGTTTCAATCGTCCTAAGAAGCTCAAACACTCGTAAAACATCAAACGGCAAACAATACAAGCTTTCTGCTTCAAAGTGCTACCCATCGAATACCGAAACACTGAGCGCACATGTCATCAAATCTACACCAGTTGAACGTTTAATCACCTGCACAAATACCGAACCCGCCAGTGAATCATCGAACCATCTACGTTTTGACACTCCTCCTTCTACCAAGGTCACGCCGAACTGTGCTCCAAACCTCACAGCTCCCCACGACCCAGACCTCCATGGCATGGAGGCATGGCCAGCCACCCGTAGCCACCGAGGAAGCTCCATCGCTTCGGCGTAGTTCTCTGTCGAATTAACTGGATCTGTATCCTCCCTATCTGGAACATCGGTACAGCAAATATTATCAGAATCATTGCAGCTACAAACATCCTTTGCTCTCCACCTCAGACTGCTTCCTTGTTCTCAAGCGCTTGTCGATAAGCCTCGTTATGTAAATTTTATTCGTTCACCGTCTACCATCACAATACCGGACCGCTCTCCGACCCCCCTCAGCCGCGTCACAATTGTACCTAGCGGCACGCCGCGAGCTTATCAAATTTATCTCCACAACCGCCGCAGCCAGTTTTGACTCTCATCAGCTTCATTCTCCTTGCTCACTCGCACGCTTATGAACTAATCACTCTTTCCCGCAATCACGCAGCCTTTCACATCCGTGCAATATAGCTTTTCCACGTTTTATCCTTCCATATGCGCAGGAATCAGTGACTTAGACTGCTTGCTAGACAATCATTGCCCCGTAAATATCCTCTATCAACAAAACCTTCGAACACCATAATCGAACTGGCACTCCGCATCCTTCCGGATCTGCTCTCCCGCCATTCACTCCTTCATCCCCAGAAGTAATGACATCCAAATTGACCCGGAAACCACACATATATCTTCCAACTTTCTGCATCAGACCCTGCCCGGCTCAAAATTAAACAGTGCCTCTTTTCAACGCGAGAGAGTTTAGGCCTATCAATGACACTTTTGGTTGCACCCTGGTTACTGCAATTTTGCAGCTTCAGGACCATCGGCATTATTGTAACATCAAATCCAAATCGTTTTATTAAAACACAGCTTTCGTTTGACAATCTCGACACCAACATTTCACCCATAGCTACAGTATCCGTCTATCTGGCAGGATAAATTCAAGGGATTGATGTTCTTCCATCTATCCTAAGCCGCCAATCCACTCAACCCTCCTTGAAGACCCCATCCCAGAGTGGATCACAGAGAATGACTAGACATATGCAACAAAGTTACAGGGAACCCTACGAGCACATTGCTTTTATCTACACATAGTCTTATTCTCTAACTGTATTCCCAACCTGTCCAGTATCATCTCTTCGCGTGCCCTCCTTATTTGTCTAACCATGTGACTTAAGGTTGTCAGATATCCCCTGAGCTTCTAGTAAGGCCTCAACCTGCCACAATTCGTTGCTCACACAAATGAGAGTAGATGGAAGTTTCACTTGTAATCCTCATGACTTCGACGCAGCATTCTGCAGAGAGACCCTACAGCCACAACTGCGGCTGGTCTGTTCTTGTCACGAAATGGTAGATTCTAAGCTTCTTACCATGCAGTGAGTTTTGGTCTAGCCACTATCACGTGGCCATGTCACATTTACCGTCTCTCTTCAGGCATTTTATTGGCCCCGTTGCTGATCTTCTGGGACTGAAGAACTTTTTTGCTCTGCGGATACGCAGCGTATCTTTGACAACTTTGGACATCTTCGAAAACTGGTTTCGTGTTTTTGTCGGTGCTAATTTTTAACCAACTTTTCGCTATTTATTCCACTTATAGAGTCAACAGGTAGTATTTCGGCGGGTTTCTTCACTTGACTAAAACATGCGCTTAAAAAACTTACACTGTGCTCTATTTTCGCCCTTCACCTTATTGTCCACAAGTAGGAGCCACAATATGACGGGATGACCCCGCTCGAACGAATGGAAAACCACAACAAGTGTGAAATTGATGGATTTTCGACGAAAGTGGGCCGTAATATGCACTGTCGAGCTTGTCGGATACAGTGGCACTTCAAGGATTCGGGCTCACAGGATGACCAGATAAACCTACTATCTAACCCGTCTGCCGTCTGCCTCCACTTTGAGCGCCCTAAGCACTCCGAAGATGGTAGGACGTCTGTCGATAGTGAAACCCGATTTCCAGCTCTACGTACAACTGCTCCGTCCTAATCGGGACACGCGCGGACAAATGGTAGTAATTTGGAAAGCTTTGGAAAAAACGCGAAGAACGTAGCGGCCTAAACGATAGTCGAAAACAAACCTTCGTGCCTAAACATGTACTTAGCGCTTACCATCCCAGGGTCCTTGACAGCGGATTGGGTGACTCAGCTACCGGAGGAGGTGGTCAAGAGAGCCGCGGCGTCACTAGTGGACAGGCGCATGGGGGATCCAAGATGATCGTCCGGGGCCCGATTAAAGAACATCCACATCAATAAAACTGACACAATCATGTATTTGCGGTGCTCTTGCAAAGTCTGGATACAAATTACCTTACAGAGAATGATTTCGCGGAAAAAGAAACAAGCGAACTTTTAGACCTAAAGTCACACTTTCCTCTCCAAATGTCACATACGAGGCTATTAAATAGACCATCGGAGTTCCGAAAGTCTTCCCGAATATCAGGCGTATACATGAGGCGCGAATTGAGTCACGTCAGTTCTAGAAGGGCATCGGGAAACACGGTTTCCCCTAGCAACAAAGCAGCTGACCATAAAACTATGAGCAACCGGATGGTATTTGCAGCTCCACATGTCCTCAGAAGCGTCTTGCTCCAAACAACCGTGACTCCATACTGCAACCTCTACTTAACCGTGTAAGATACCGACTACCAACAACAGTTATGCTCAGTGAAAAAAGAAAAAGTGTTGTGACGAAGTTCGCCGAACAAAATTACCTCGTTCGTTAAATCTATCGATTATAAAACAAAAAATGGCTGACCGATTTTCCTAGATGGAATTTTCTTTGGATATTCTGTAGATGTTATTTTCATCTTTAAAGAACGCCAAAATATGGTAATGTGCGATTTCGTGTTTTATCTCTCGTAAACCGATAACAAACTGCGAATCAGTGATGGTCCGTGACCTTGAAATTTCGCTCACTTAAACAAAATGCCATGAGAAACATATCACCTACAAGTGAAAACGGATTAGACTAACTTCCCGTAAAAGTCACAACTTCGAACACCCTATAGTTTTGGCGAAAATAATTTGGGTGGGCGGCGTTATCAATTCAGACGAACCACGCTTTTATTATTGGAATAAATGAACTATTTTTCAGTTTTCAAAGGCTTTTATATTTTCCGTTTTTCTTGCCACCCAACTCGTTTTTACCGCTTTTGTATCAAACCTTTTTGAGCTATAACTTTATTTTAATACATCACTGCGACCCGGTTTTGATTGCGCGTTGACTGTTGATCCATATCGGATTTGTTCGTTTCTTGAAGTACTTCACCCTTTGTCGGAAACAGTTGAGTTCTGTAATTTTGTGTTCATGCAGTTACTTTTATTTTTATAGTACAGCACGCTTGCGTAACAATTCGCTTCGAGTTTTGCCGGTTTGTTTGCTACTTTTGGTGATCGTTGCTAAGCAATTGAAACGGGCGTTTCATTCAGTTTGCTATCTGTGTCCTAAGTAGAGTTCAGCAGAAATATTCAGCCACTGAGATGCAACATTTAGCGAACTTCTGGGCCTCGAATAAATGAATGCCATATTTTCTGGCGTAAATGTTTCGCGCTGAGACGAACCACAATCCACATATGTGGATCATGACCACCACGGGCTCGCACAGAAAGCTCTCACGTTGGGTCCTTGGACCGCAAGTGCATACCTTCAAGATCGGCCACGTACCTGAGTGTACCAGAATCGGAACCACCGGGCTGACCGATTTTCAAGATAATACCCAGGAGATGAAGCTGCAAAGACCATCATCGGAACCAATAGTTTTGTCGTCGGACTGGATCCCGGAAGGTTGGCGTGGCTACACAGACGAAACCCCGTTCTAAGGAAGGCTGCACCAATCCTTTCGATGGGAGGTGGTCTCGATAATGCTGAAGGAGGCAGAGAACCGACGATCAGGGGCAATTTGGTGGGCTGAGAACGAGTGAAGCTGCATTAATCTCATGGAACATCATCCTTACAGCTCGTATTGCCCGTGGTACCTCGAGTTTCTGGTCAGAAGCTGATCACCGAATACTACGAGATTGCACTCAGGGTACGCTGGAAGATATGGTTTAATTCGGAAGGCGACCTAACCGCCAGGACTGAGAGGTGAGTCAATGGAATAGGACACAGACTATGAGTAACGCAAGCTAATTGTAATGGTCTGACTACCAAAAAGCTGATTTACCAGGAGGCAAGGAAATAAAAAATAATGACGCTAGACTGAGCACACAATAACAAAGGGATCAAGTGGGACACACCCACGGATGATTGTTCTCTTCAAAATAGTTCGCCGTTGACCTAGGTCAGCGAATGAATAATAATCCAATCATGGGTGTCAAGGGTCTTCTTTGAACAGTTCGTACATGAAATAAATTCCGAAGTTAGTCTGAAATGTTTTTATATCACACATAGCACATAAGACCTGCGAATGACCGCTGCAAGCGCAAGCGAAATCAGAAGAAAACGTCAAAGCACGTGACCACGTCTTTATTGCGTGTAAATTGTGCAAAAGCGCATTTTTGTAGTTTTTGTAATCAAACGAAAACATTTTATGCAACTGACAAAATATGTAATGTTATAATGGAAGCAAAAGAAAGATACAAAACCCGACACCACTCCTCCATCATAAAGTTGACCATGAAAGGTTAAAACGCTCTGAAATGAAAATAATTAATCAAATATGTGCTCACTTCAATATCTGTAATGAGTTAATTGTTGAGGGAAACGGACACATCGACCGGAATGGCAAGTGGAAGGAGTTAGGTTGGCGGTAGAGGTACCCTGAATAGGTGTGGGTGCTGGTTGGACAGCAGAATTGCTGGATGTGTTCGTGGGTGCACTGATGAAGCCAGGCTTCAGATGATCCATGGGAGCTGTCTCATGTTTTCCGATTCTCTAAAAAGAAGTATTTCGAGCGACGTTCGATGACCTTGAAGGGGCCATCATACCAAGGTTGCGTCATGTCGGACAAGTACAAATGGTGCGGAAGAGAGATCGGTTGAGATAAGCTATTTTCGTGTTGCTCTGCTAGTCGGCGTTGCGCGAAGTTCAGACATGTGCTGTTTCAGGCGGGTGAGCCGGGCTCTGCGCCAGAAGGGAAACCAGTTCGCCAAGCAAACGTAAAGTCGTACCGTATACTAGTTCGGCTGGTGAACTGTGCAGATCCTCCTTAATTTTGAAAAGAATAGCAAGCAAAATGAGGGGTAAAGAAGAAAAATATGAGGATGTGTTAATTTGGGCAGTCAATGCAGCTTTGAGGTAGCGATGGAAACGCTCAACAAAGCCGTTGGAATAGGTTGATACGCGGTTGTTGAAACATGATGAAAACCGAATGGTGTAGAAAATTCACAGAAGAGGTTATACTGAAATAGTAAACCGCGATTGTTATTAACAGAGGAAGGTACGCCAAAGTTGCTCACCCAATGTTGCAAAGACGAAGAGGCTACCGTTTCAGCTGAAGTATTCGAAATGAGTACAGTTAATGGATAACGGGCAAAACGATCATTCATTATAAAAATATGGGTAAAACAGTTTGATGGGGTAGGTGGATCAACGATACTAATATGAACTTGCGTGAAGCGAACATTAGGAACTGCAAATGAACCGATAGGTGAGTTCGTATGCCGAGTTGCTTTACTGCATTGAGAGGCACTGCACTGTTTGCCCCAGGCTGTTAGATTTTTATCCATGTGGGGCCACACGAACGTGCACTAATCAGCTTCTTTGTTGCCCTGATTTCCGGATGAGAAAGTCCATGGAAGTGGTCGAAAACAACTCGTCGAAAGGCTTCGGGGACGATTGGGCGAGCTGTTCCGGTAGACATATCACAAAAAATGGATCCAGACTGGATGGGTAAGGGAATTGCAGAGACTTGAAATGAAGGAAGGGTAGAATGAGTGGAAAATTAGGATCACTATGCTGAAGGTTTGCCAGCCCTGCTAGGTCCAACTGCGTGGAAGAGTGAAGAGTGTTTATGTTAGGACGGGATAGTGCGTCTGCGAAGACATTGTCTGATCCTGGTGCACCAATGTCGGTAGCGAATGTGAAATATAGTCTAGATGACGTATCTCGCGTGGTGAATAGCGATCAGGCTTGGTGTTGAAAGCGTACGTAAGCGGCTTATGATCGGTTTGAATGGTAAATGATCGACCTTCTAACAAGTGCCGGAAATGGCGAACAGCAAGGTAAATGGCGAGTAATTCACGACCAAAAGTACTGTAACGCGTTTGTGCAGCCTGCATCTTCTGCGAGAAAAAGGCCAGTGGTTGTTGTTAACAACTTGATGGAGTACGGCGCCGACAGCAGCGTTCGAGCATCAGTTGTCAAAATAAGATTTGTGTTTTCGTGGGTATCGAGGAAAGTTAGTTTAGTGGCGTGAGGTAGCTCGTTTGGCTCTTTCGAAAGCAGTAATGGCGGCGGGGGCAAGATGACAGATTTTACTTTAAAGTCAAGTAAATCGGTTAGTGGCTGTAAAAGATCTGCACCATTAGGGATGAACCGCCGATACTAGTTGGTGATACCAATGAAATGACGAATTTGGGTGATAGTGGTGGGTACGGGAAAGGATTCTCGGGCCAAAATGCGATCGAACAATGGTGAAATACCGGTTGTGTTAATGTGGTGGCCAAGAAAATCTAGGCTAGTAACACCAAACATGCATTTGTCAATGTTCAAGCGTATGTTGTAAGTGGAAAGACATCCAAATTTTGCCCTGAGATGAGCTGCATGTTCAGTTGGGAGGTGCCAGCGATTAAAGCATAGTCTAGATAGGCATACACAAAAGGCGAACCACGTAAAACTTCGTCCATGAAACGTTGAAACGTTTGAGCTGCATTTTGAAGACCAAAGGGCATACGCAAAGGGCATTCGAAAAGGCCAAACGGTGTTGTAATAGCTGTTCTATGGATGTCATCCGGGGCTACAGGTATGTGGTAGTATGCACCTACGAGATCTAGCTTCGAGAAAATGTTTGTATGGTATAAGGTACTTGCGAAATCGTGAATATGTGGGATGGGATACCTGTCTGGGATAGTGGCGTTATTGAGAGAACGGTAATCTCCACAAGGTTTCCAATCACCTTTAGATTTCTTGGGTACCATGTGTATGGGTGACGCGTAGTGACTCGATGAAGTGCGGATGATGCCGAGTTCGAGCTTTTGTTCAACCTCGTGTTTTGCGATCTGGAGCTTATCCGGATGAAGTCGACAGGGGTTGGTATGGACAGGGGACCTCTCGTTTGGATGTGGTGAACGATGGAATGAGTGACCAGTTGGGTGTACTGACATGGATGAGTAAGGGTTGGAAAATCCCTAAGTATGTCAGCAAAATGGGAATCAGGTAAGATAGCCCGGATACCTGTGGATGAAGTTGGAGCACTAATTACGTTGACCGAAAGGGAAGTTGGCACTGTAAGAAACGTTTGTGTCGCAATGACGGGTAAGTTGTGATAGTAATTAGGTTCAGCACGCATAAAGGTAACCAGACGAAGTAGAAATCCAGAATTCAGCACAGCGTAACAAGTAGCACGTACGTATTCAAACTGGCGTATGTATACAGCACTTGGAAATTAAAACAAGAGAATAATGAATAGAACAATGAATAGAGCGTCAATCATGTTCATCACATCCGCCACACCTTGAATGAGCTTGGATGTTTATAGTTCAGTGGTGGTCTTGATCGTAATCGTTTTGGATCTTCTCGAATTGGAAACTTCAGGTTCTTTGCAGGATATAACGTTTTGTTTGGATACCATAAGATCATCTACAAAGGATTCATTAGTATTTGAAACAGCAGGAGTGCCGTTAACAGACTGACCTCTGGTATTGAACTCAACCGGATCAATGTGTCTCCGGCGAATAGAAAGATCATCCAAATAGAGAATTGTGACCATGCGTTTGCCAGTTGATGAAAGTATTATTCCTGTAGCAGGTCGTAAATCATTGCCCTTGAAAAGCGTAACATCAGCCGTTTTGGCACAGTCAAGACTTGTACGCAACGAGCGAGATTTAAAAAGAAACGCGGGGCTCTTCCCAGTAACAGAATGAACGGCATTCCTGTATTGCATTAGAAAATTATCAATTCCACGGTCTAATTCCACAAAAGAAGTAGGAGAGAATGAAGTAATGGCAGATTTTAGTGTTCGGACAAAAGTCAGCAAGTTCATTCGACTGGGGATGTCGTGGGGCAGTAAGCAGATGTCGACATCCAAGACCTTTTAACACTTCCTCGAGGGGTTTTGCAGTGAAGTGTGTGCCGTTGTCAGTGACCAAAGCAGTTGGTACACCTTCATGGCTGAATACTTTCCTCAATGCTTGCTGTGTGAATTCGGCACTTGGAGATGTAGTTAGAAAATCTTCAGGCCAACGTGAATAAACTACGAGCAAATTTTTCATCCGGCCCCGTCTCTGGGACGAGTTATTTCGTACCCGATGAATTTTCGCTCAAATTTGGCTAGCCTTATTTTCTGCCACAATTTCGGCTTGCTTCTTCCACAAGTTCAAATCCGTATACGGTGTTCGGTTCGCCCTATGTATTAGCGCCATGTCCCCATCCAACCTATCCGCTGCATCTGAATTCCCTACAACAGTGCAACCAGTGAGTTTGCTTAGTTTCGGATTAAACTACATTTTTGAGACAAAACTCGCCATGTGCTCCCAATTCGAATTATTCTACCTCCATCCCCACTTTTGCTCGCTGTGATTCCGGCCATTCACCCAACCGCCCAAAGCCACTCATGGCCAGCAATGGTTTCCAGTTTTAGTTCATGCCAATCGGCTGTCTTTGAAATAGTCGGACCTCCTGCCCATCGTTCCCTACAAGTTGGGAAAGCAACCTATTATTATTATTTCATCGGATGTTTCCCACCGTTAATGACATTGCGCGCAATCCTCACTACCCGCAACCCCCCAGTCATGCTTCATTCTGACTGTAAACGTATGATCATGCCAGACGGTATGTCACTCACAAGTTGGGAATAAAAATTATTATTATTTTCGCCGGTGGTTCTAATTGAGCAAGTAGTGAGTTCACCTTTATAACAATAAGACTCCAGTTTCACCGTGGACATGAATTTGTAATTGTGGACAAATAGATTTATTAAATACTTGGTGACATAGCTACTACAACTTTGTTTAATTATGTGTTTTAGATGATACCTCGGAAGATGTATACGGGTTATATTTGGATATATATTTTTTCTGCCGAGTAGGAGCAGCATCACGAAACTGATAAGTGAATTGATCACACGCTATGTTTGTACCGATGCAACTAATAAATGGAAACTGATTTGTTAAAGGTAGTCGTGTTTTTTTAGGCATGGGGTTGGCATACGAATGCCATGTGTGGATATGGAGGACTGCCGTTGGTCGTTCAATTAGTCTATTATGTACATTTGGGGCATTAGGAAGTGAGATCACATTTGGAGCGCAACACAGGTAAATCTGCTGTCGTATATGATACTTGGATTTTGGCTTATTGCATTTTTCTTATTTTAGCCCACTTCGAGCAATCTCTATTCCAAATTATTTAAGGTGAACAGTTGGCAGAACGTTATATTTCCTCATTTAACTCACAGTACCATGGTGTGGTTTCCCTATAAGTAGGTCGTATTTCCCGTTGACTTTAATTTGGGTACGTTATTTGGTAGTATCACATGACGAATAAACAGGGAGCAGATTTTTACTAAAGGTAGCAGGAGCAACCGACAGCGCACACGGTTGCGGGTATGGTGGACCGTCGTTAGCCGATAGATTAAGGAAGCATAAGTGAGGTCGAATAAGCAGCGTCGCATATAGGCGCTGGCCTAGCGGTTACAAAAAGAAGCCAAGGTAGGTGATATCGCATACAGTTATGAGTATAAAGTCCGTCGACCGCCGTCAGATTAGGTTTGTGTGCGTAGCTGAGGTCTCGTATTCATCGGTTCGCATAAATACTGGCCTGGTGTGTAGTTTAAGTAGCAGAGCTAAGTGGCAACGTGTAGTTACGCGTATGACGGATTAGGTTGCCGCGCATAATCATTGCTTCATAATCAACGCCACACATGGACACAGGCCTAACAGATACGATAAGTAGCCAAGTTAGGCGACATCGAGTATGCTTATGAGTATGACAGGCGAGATGGATCAGTGTTTAGGCACGAATTTACCAACCGGAAGGTCCGTCGTTCGAAACCGACATCTGCCTCTCGACTTCCCCTGTCTAGGCTTGGGAAACATGACAGCATCCTAGCCATCGTGCTTCCTTCTGGTTGTATGGCAGCTACGCACCAAACGGATGTTACAGCTGAACTTATTCTTATGACAGGCCGTCGGGTAGGGCTACCACGCATAGTGGATTCCTTATTTTCACCGGCCCGCATAGATACTGACCTGGTGTTTACTATACGTGGCAAAGATGAGTGACATAGCGTACAGTTATGAGTATGAGAGACAGTCGTTGGTCACTGGATTAGGTTGCCGTGAATGAGTGTGGCTTCATAATCGGCGTCAGACATAGACACGGGTCTACCAGTTACGATAAGTAGTCGAGGTGAGTGACAACGGCTACTGTTATCATTATGACCGCTTTATGTCATATTTCACCCATCGTGAGTCATATTCCTGACAGAAATGGTACCATTATTTTGGTAATTTACCTAAGGCTATCTCCTGACGCTGTATTGTCCTCAGGTTAGTTATGCATAGTTGGGAATGGCAATCATCCACAGAGATGGCCCTCATATCTCCACTGCAAAATTCATGCTGTTTTCTGACAATGTTGTGCCTAATAAGAAAAAAGTGTTGTGACGAAGTTCGCCGAACAAAATTACCTCGTTCGTTAAATCTATCGATTATAAAACAAAAAATGGCTGACCGATTTTCCTAGATGGAATTTTCTTTGGATATTCTGTAGATGTTATTTTCATCTTTAAAGAGCGCCGAAATATGGTAATGTGCGATTTCGTGTTTTATCTCTCGTAAACCGATAACAAACTGCGAATCAGTGATGGTCCGTGACCTTGAAATTTCGCTCACTTAAACAAAATGCCATGAGAAACATATCACCTACAAGTGAAAACGGATTAGACTAACTTCCCGAAAAAGTCACAACTTCGAACACCCTATAGTTTTGGCGAAAATAATTTGGGTGGGCGGCGTTATCAATTCAGACGAACCACGCTTTTTATTATTGGAATAAATGAACTATTTTTCAGTTTTCAAAGGCTTTTATATTTTCCGTTTTTCTTGCCACCCAACTCGTTTTTACCGCTTTTGTATCAAACCTTTTTTGAGCTATAACTTTATTTTAATACATCACTGCGACCCGGTTTTGATTGCGCGTTGACTGTTGATCCATATCGGATTTGTTCGTTTCTTGAAGTACTTCACCCTTTGTCGGAAACAGTTGAGTTCTGTAATTTTGTGTTCATGCAGTTACTTTTATTTTTATAGTACAGCACGCTTGCGTAACAATTCGCTTCGAGTTTTGCCGGTTTGTTTGCTACTTTTGGTGATCGTTGCCTAAGCAATTGAAACGGGCGTTTCATTCAGTTTGCTATCTGTGTCCTAAGTAGAGTTCAGCAGAAATATTCAGCCACTGAGATGCAACATTTAGCGAACTTCTGGGCCTCGAATAAATGAATGCCATATTTTCTGGCGTAAATGTTTCGCGCTGAGACGAACCACAATCCACATATGTGGATCATGACCACCACGGGCTCGCACAGAAAGCTCTCACGTTGGGTCCTTGGACCGCAAGTGCATACCTTCAAGATCGGCCACGTACCTGAGTGTACCAGAATCGGAACCACCGGGCTGACCGATTTTCAAGATAATACCCAGGAGATGAAGCTGCAAAGACCATCATCGGAACCAATAGTTTTGTCGTCGGACTGGGTCCCGGAAGGTTGGCGTGGCTACACAGACGAAACCCCGTTCTAAGGAAGGCTGCACCAATCCTTTCGATGGGAGGTGGTCTCGATAATGCTGAAGGAGGCAGAGAACCGGAGACGATCAGGGGCAATTTGGTGGGCTGAGAACGAGTGAAGCTGCATTAATCTCATGGAACATCATCCTTACAGCTTTCGTATTGCCCGTGGTACCTCGAGTTTCTGGTCAGAAGCTGATCACCGAATACTACGAGATTGCACTCAGGGTACGCTGGAAGATATGGTTTAATTCGGAAGGCGACCTAACCGCCAGGACTGAGAGGTGAGTCAATGGAATAGGACACAGACTATGAGTAACGCAAGCTAATTGTAATGGTCTGACTACGCAAAAAGCTGATTTACCAGGAGTGTGGCAAGGAAATAAAAAATAATGACGCTAGACTGAGCACACAATAACAAAGGGATCAAGTGGGACACACCCACGGATGATTGTTCTCTTCAAAATAGTTCGCCGTTGACCTAGGTCAGCGAATGAATAATAATCCAATCATGGGTGTCAAGGGGTCTTCTTTGAACAGTTCGTACATGAAATAAATTCCGAAGTTAGTCTGAAATGTTTTTATATCACACATATCACATAAGACCTGCGAATGACCGCTGCAAGCGCAAGCGAAATCAGAAGAAAACGTCAAAGCACGTGACCACGTCTTTATTGCGTGTAAATTGTGCAAAAGCGCATTTTTGTAGTTTTTTGTAATCAAACGAAAACATTTTATGCAACTGACAAAATATGTAATGTTATAATGGAAGCAAAAGAAAGATACAAAACCCGACACCACTCCTCCATCATAAAGTTGACCATGAAAGGTTAAAACGCTCTGAAACTGAAAATAATTAATCAAATATGTGCTCACTTCAATATCTGTAATGAGTTAATTGTTGAGGGAAACGGACACATCGACCGGAATGGCAAGTGGAAGGAGTTAGGTTGGCGGTAGAGGTACCCTGAATAGGTGTGGGTGCTGGTTGGACAGCAGAATTGCTGGATGTGTTCGTGGGTGCACTGATGAAGCCAGGCTTCAGATGATCCATGGGAGCTGTCTCATGTTTTCCGATTCTCTCTAAAAAGAAGTATTTCGAGCGACGTTCGATGACCTTGAAGGGGCCATCATACCAAGGTTGCGTCATGTCGGACAAGTACAAATGGTGCGGAAGAGAGATCGGTTGAGATAAGCTATTTTCGTGTTGCTCTGCTAGTCGGCGTTGCGGACATATGCTGTTTCAGACGGGTGACGAATGTGACGGGCGATTCGGGCTGTGCGCCAGAAGTGGAAACCAGTTCACCGGGTAAACGTAAAGTTGTACCGTATACTAGTTCGGCTGGTGAACTGTGCAGATCCTCCTTAATTTTGAAAAGAATAGCAAGCAAAATGAGGGGTAAAGAAGAAAAATATGAGGATGTGTTAATTTGGGCAGTCAATGCAGCTTTGAGGTAGCGATGGAAACGCTCAACAAAGCCGTTGGAATAGGTTGATACGCGGTTGTTGAAACATGATGAAAACCGAATGGTGTAGAAAATTCACAGAAGAGGTTATACTGAAATAGTAAACCGCGATTGTTATTAACAGAGGAAGGTACGCCAAAGTTGCTCACCCAATGTTGCAAAGACGAAGAGGCTACCGTTTCAGCTGAAGTATTCGAAATGAGTACAGTTAATGGATAACGGGCAAAACGATCATTCATTATAAAAATATGGGCAAAACAGTTTGATGGGGTAGGTGGATCAACGATACTAATATGAACTTGCGTGAAGCGAACATTAGGAACTGCAAATGAACCGATAGGTGAGTTCGTATGCCGAGTTGCTTTACTGCATTGAGAGGGACTGCACTGTTTGCCCCAGGCTGTTAGATTTTTATCCATGTGGGGCCACACGAACGTGCACTAATCAGCTTCTTTGTTGCCCTGATTTCCGGATGAGAAAGTCCATGGAAGTGGTCGAAAACAACTCGTCGAAAGGCTTCGGGGACGATTGGGCGAGCTGTTCCGGTAGACATATCACAAAAAATGGATCCAGACTGGAAGGGTAAGGGAATTGCAGAGACTTTAAATGAAGGGAGGGGTAGAATGAGTGGAAAATTAGGATCACTATGCTGAAGGTTTGCCAGCCCTGCTAGGTCCAACTGCGTGGAAGAGTGAAGAGTGTTTATGTTAGGACGGGATAGTGCGTCTGCGAAGACATTGTCTGATCCTAGAGTGCACCGAATGTCGGTAAAAGGCATACGTAAGTGGCTTATGGTCGGTTTGAATGGTGAACGATCTACCTTCTAACAAGTGCCGGAAATGGCGAATAGCAAGGTAAATTGCGAGTAATTCACGACCAAAAGTACTGTAACGCGTTTGTGCAGCCTGCATCTTCTGCGAGAAAAAGGCTAGTGGTTGAGATGCGTTGTTAACAACTTGATGAAGTACGGCGCCGACGGCAGCGTTCGAAGCATCAGTTGTCAAAATCAGCTTTGTGCTTTCGTGAGTATCGAGGAAAGATAACTTTGTGGCGTGAGCAATGGCTTGCTTGGCTCTTTCGAGAGCGGCAATGGCGACGGGGGGCAAAGTAACAGATTTTTCTTTGGAACCAAGTAAATCGGTCAGTGGCTGCAAAATATCTGCACAATGAGGGATGAACCGCCGATAGTAGTTGATGATACCAATGAAACGACGAAGTTGAGTGAGAGTGGTGGGTATGGGAAAAGACTCTAGGGCCAAAATGCGATTCACTAATGGTGAAATACCTGTTGAGTCAATGTGGTGGCCAGGAAAATCTAGGCTAGTAACACCGAATAAGCATTTGTCAATGTTTAAACGTATGCTGTAAGTGGAAAGACGTTTAAACACTGCCCTGAGATGATCTGCATGCTCCGTTGGGGAGGTGCTAGCGATTAAATCATTGTCAAGATAAGCATACACAAAAGGTAAACCACGTAAAACTTCGTCCATGAAACGTTGAAACGTTTGAGCTGCATTTCGAAGAGCAAAGGGCATACGCGTGAATTCGAAAAGGCCAAACGGTGTTGTGATGGCTGTTTTAGGGATGTCATCCGGGGCTACGGGTATGTGGTAGTATGCACGTACGAGATCGAGTTTGGAGAAAATGTTTGTGTGGCATAAGGTACTTGCGAAATCGTGAATATGTGGGATGGGATACCTGTCTGGGATAGTAGCGTTATTGAGAGAACGGTAATCTCCACAAGGTCTCCAATCACCTTTAGATTTCTTGGGTACCATGTGTATGGGTGACGCGTAATGACTCGATGAAGTGCGGATGATGCCGAGTTCGAGCATGTGTTCGAACTCGTGTTTTGCGATTGGTAGCTTATCCGGATGAAGTCGGCGGGGGTTGGTATGGACAAGGGGACCTCTCGTTTGGATGTGGTGAACGATGGAATGAGTGACCAGTTGGGTGTACTGACATGGATGAGTAAGGGTTGGAAAATCCCTAAGTATGTCAGCAAAATGGGAATCAGGTAAGATAGCCCGGATACCTGTGGATGAAGTTGGAGCACTAATTACGTTGACCGAAAGGGAAGTTGGCACTGTAAGAAACGTTTGTGTCGCACATCGACGGGTAAGTTGTGATAGTGCGGTAATTAGGTTCAGCACGTATAGCGGTATAACCAGACGAAGTAGAGATCCAGAATTCAGCACAGCGTAACAAGTGGTACGTACGTATTCAAACTGGCGTATGTATACAGCACTTGGAAAATTAAAACAACACAATAATGAATAGAACAATGAATAGAGCGTCACTCATGTTCACACATCTGCCACACCTTGAATGAGCTTGTGGACGTTTATAGTTCAGTGGTGGTCTTGATAGTAACGTTTTGGATCTTCTCGAATTGGAAACTTCAGGTTCTTTGCAGGATATAACGTTTTGTTTGGATACCATAATATTATCTACAAAGGATTCATTAGTATTTGAAACAGCAGGAGTGCCGTTAACAGACTGACCTCTGGTAATTAGCTCAACCGGATCAATGTGTCTCCGGCGAATAGAAAGCTCATTTAAATAGAGTATTGTGACCATGCGTCAGCCAGTTGGTGAAAGTATTATTCCTGTAACAGGTCGTGAATCATTGCCCTTGAAAAGCGTAATATCAACCGTTTTGGCACAGCCAAGACTTGTGCGCAACGAGCGAGATTTAAAAAGAAACGCGCGGCCCTTCCCAGTAACAGAATGAATGGCATTCCTGCATTGCATTAGAAAATTATCAATTCCAAGTCTAATTCCACAAAAGAAGTGGGAGAGAATGAAGTAATGGCATATTTTAGTGTTCGGACAAAAGTCATCAAGTTCATTCGACTGGGGATGTCGTGGGGCAGTAAGCAGATGTCGATATCCAAGACCTTTTAACACTTCCTCGAGGGGTTTTGCAGTGAAGTGTGTGCCTTTGTCAGTCACAAAAGCAGTTGGTACACCTTCATAGCTAGATACTTTCCTCAGCGCTTGCTGTGTGAATTCGGCACTTAGAGATGTAGTTAGAAAATCTTCAGGCCAGCGTGAATATGCACCACTAACAATTAAAGCTTAGTATCTGCCGAGAACAAGACCACAGTAGTCGGCATGAACTCGTCGAAGCGTTCCACAAGTAGCTGGCCACGGATACCACTGTGAAGACTTGTTATGGATCTTATGTTCACAGTTAACACAATTCTTAGCAGTATAGTTGATGTCAGCATCCAGTTCCGCCCACCAGCATGACAAGCGTGCAAGAGATTTCATTTTATCAATACCCAGATAACCAGAGTGAAAATCTGCAACAGCCGCTCGCTCAGTCAGTGGAATGATAACTCTCTCCTCAAAGCACAACAAACCATCCGGTGTAATGGACAAACTTTCGCGACGACAGTAAAATGCAGGAAATCGAAGTCGCTCTTGCTGTGTCCAGCCACAACGCATTACAGAAAAATGGAAGCAGAATATCTTTTAGTATCAGTAACAAGCGCATCCCGCTTGACGTGTAATGGTTGAATCAATGAACAGTCTGAATTGTTAGAATCGGAGTCGCATGATGGAATTCTGGACAAGAAATCGGCATGGGAACCTTTTTTGTAATACAATGGACAATTGTGTAGATATACGAACTCAGTACAATAACCCACCGTTGCACCATAGCGACAGATGAATACGCCAGAGATTTTGTAGGATGATACAAGAACTTTAAAGCCTCGTGATCAGTGGCACTGGTAAAGTTTGATCCAAAATATACTTATGGAGTCCAATATACCGCATGTGCTTTTCGTTGAGTCTGAGAATACCCACTTTTGGCTTTTGAGAGTCGACGGGACATGCAGATTACCGGCCTCCCACACTCTTCAAGGATTGTTCCCATTCCAGTGAGTGAAGCATCAGTAATGATGATCGAATGATGTTTGGTGGAAAATGGTTTCAAAACAGCTGAAGTTTGAAGATGACCAAGCAATGCACGCAACGTCTTTTCATGGTTGGAGGATCAAGAAAACTGATTATCAGACATGACGTCAAAAAAGCAACTCGCATGTTTAGCAAAATTAGGGATAAAACGAGAATAATACTGAAGTGCTTCTAGAACAGAACGCAGTTCTTCTAAATTGGTCGGTGATGGCGCATCTACTAAAGGAGATAGACGGGTTTAAAACCACTGCCATCCAAAATGTAGCCAAGGCATAAAAATGATGGAACACCAAAAGTGAATTTATCAGATAGAATGGATACATTGAACTCCGAAAATCGATTTAGTAAAGACAACAGGTGCATATCGTAGGGAGCTTTATCAGCAGCGTGCACTATGACGTCATCTTGGTAAGTCTCAACACCCTCTAAATCTTTTGTAATAGTATCCATAACTTGTTGAAATACAGCCGGTGAAACTTTCAGACCAAAGGAAAGGAAATTTTATCGGAACCTAACCCACCGGTAAGATTACTTGAGGCTTCGTCCAGTGGTATTTGAAGATAGGTATCTTTTAGATCAATTTTCGAAAACGCACTTAAACCTGACAAACGATACAGTACATCTTCGGACTCTTCCGTGATGCACGTACGTTGTAGTAACCGCGTATTTAGCGTTAGCCGGTAGTCACCACAAATTCTCGGAGTAATACCATCAGCCTTTAGTGGGGTAACTATCGGAGTTGCCCAATTCGATGATTCGACAGGAGTCAGTATTCCTTTCTCGCACAGTGGATTTAATGCTTGACGAACAGGCTCGCGTAAGCCAAATGGAATAATTCGTCTCTTAAGAAATATAGGATCTCCTGTAACTTCGAGTCTCACCTTGGGTATTTGCATGCCACCTGTAGCCTTAGAACATTTAAGAATCAGTTGTTTGAGTTCATTCACATTCGCAGAAGTCAGTAAGGTGATACTAGTTCGCAGTGAGCGCAGAACTTTGAGTCCGATAATCGATGGTCCCGAGGTTGAAACCAAAAAATTACAATCGATAGAGGTACCTTGGGGCAATCTCACAGGAATCGTGCAACTACCAACTAGAGGTACGGAATGTCCAGTGATACCACGAATGTTAACATCTGTAGGCACTATCACGGCACTGGGGTAGAATACAGTTAGATCTGATTGTGGAATAATGGACTCAACACTACCAGTGTCAACAATGAAGTCATGCTTTTGAACAGAAGCGAATATCAAAGTTTTGAAAATATGCGACGAATTTTGGAGCAAAACAGATAAAGAAGGGGTAGAGAGCTATCCAGATAACGCTTCCACGTCAGTAGTTGGATCGGAAGTTAAGTGACACATATTGTTGGACTTACAGACAAGCTGAATGTGTCCCGTTTTCCCGCAGATAAAACACTTAGTTTACCAGTAAGGGCATGAATATCTAGAATGATTTCGTCCACAGGATTCACACTTCCCAAATTTTTGAAAAACCGAATTAGCTTTACGATCTGTAAAGTGACCTATTGATGAATTTGGGGGCACCAAAATTGGTTCGAGGTTTGAAGTTGTTGTCTGTCTGCATTCTTGAGTTATTTCTTTTAGAATGATTTAACAACACTGCCTCATCAGTCTTTGGTACATGCTTCACATCCTCATACTGATCACATATTTTCCGAATAGTTTGAAATTTTTGATCTGGCAGCTTCTGCTGTAATTCGAGCAACTGAATACAAGCAAAGAGTCCGTCACGCAGCTGGTCTTCCAATTGGGCACCGGAGTCACATTTGGCTGCCTCTGCGTGTAACTGCAATACAAAATCACGAACAGACTGAGAATGGGTACTGGTCAACATACTGAACCTAGCTCTTTCGGCTACTACGAAGTCAATCGGTTTGAAGTGTTTTAGAACTTTTTCCTTCAATGCAATGTAGGAAATATCGATTGGAGAGTCAGGATATACTAAATTATTGATTAATGTATACGATTCCTTGCCAACAAAATGCACAAAATATGCCGTGAGTTTCTTGTCGTCCATATCGGATTTTGTAAGACACCATATATCAAACCATTCCAAATAATCCTCTACGTCTCGCGCAGTTGAATTAACATTTAGTGGTTCCATTTCGGCAGGCATGATGAATTGTTCCAATAGTGACGCCAAAATGTAGTGCTTGAGTTCAGAACGTATATCAGTATAACCAAACGAACTAGAGATTCATAATTCAGCACGGCGTAACAAGTAGCACGCATAAATCTAAATTGACGTGTGACTAGAGCACTTGGAATATTAAAACAAGAGAATAATGAATAGAGCGATGAATCGAGCATCAATCATGTTCATCAGGTGGGTTGGAAAATCTGTGCCAACGGTGGGTGTTTGGACGTCGTTCAAAAGAGCAATCCACTTGAACGCACGTCGCAATCAGACGTCAAGGGTGAGGGAACGTTCGCCGTATGTAGCGATGCGGGTACCATTAGCGGATTGTAACGAATAAAAAGCGGATTCTTATGTGGTAGCACACTAACTTCAGCTCCCGTATCTAAGAGGAAACGTAGACCATTTGAGCTATCTGTGATGTGGAGTAAGCGACTACTGCGAGGGAGGCCGCAGACAGCCGTCGCCGTTACTGACTGGCCAGGGTGTTTAAAGTACTGTTGGAAGGCGGCTTGAAGAAACAAGGCGGTTGGCATCTACGCGTTCTGGGACCGAAAGATTCGTGATACCAGCACAAAGAGGCACGGGAACGTGACAACGATCGAGCTCGTGAGCCTGGTCGATGCTTGTTGATTTCGAACCGTTGTAGACGATCAGTCAAGGTATCAAATCTAGTCTGAAGTTGCTTTATGGCGGAAAGTATTGGGTCGGGAACTGTGGAAGTAGTGGGTGCTCATCGGATGCTAATCGTACTGTCGAATGGTGAATCGTAAAGTGCGTCCATAATGACCGGGCAAAAAGTACGACGGTTTGAAAGAAAAAGACAGAAAAGTATATAGAACGACTCGGGTTCACCAAATTTGAAGTGGTCTGGCTACCCAAAAAGCTGCTTTACCGGGAGTGTGGCAACGAAATAAAAATAATGACGCTAGATGAGTGTACAATAATAAAGAGGGTCAACTGGAACAGTTTTACTAAGGATCGTTCTCTTCAAAAGAGTTCGTCTTTGGCCTAGGTCAGCGAATGAATAATAATCCAATCATGGGTGTCAAGGGGTCTTCTTTGAACAGTTCCTACATGTAATAAATTCCGAAGTTAGTCTGAAACGTTTTTATATCACACTTAGCACATGAAACTCGCGAATGACCGTTGCAAACGCGAACGAAATCAGAAGAGGACGTCAAAGCACGTGACTACGTATGTATTGCGTGTAAATTGTGCAAAAGCGCGTTTTTGTAGTTTTTCGTATTTAAACAAAAACATTTTATGCAATTGTCAAAATATGTAATGTCATAATGGAAGCAAAAGAAAGATACAAAACACCACACGATTAAAGGAGATACAACACGGATAAAACCTCACCCCCATTGGAAACTATTCCTTTAACGTACATCCTACAGCTGGCCTCAGTTGACGTCGTGAGACCCCTTCCGATGACAACTAGTGGCAATCAGCACGTTGTGCTAATGACAAAAGACCTGTCGCCGGTGATTGAGTCGTGCCATATCAACGGGAGACCACGACCAGCAGAACGGTCATGCACCACAGTGTGGCCAACCACAGGGTACCGAAAATAATCAGAGGGCGTAATTTGTGGCTTGGTATCAAGCGGCGAAGGAAGCTACCTTACAGAACGTAGCATCCGAATGATCAAACAGTGGCTGCCAGCCAAAGGAGGCGACAGGGAAGTGAATCTGCCGATGGCGTTTCTAGCACATTGTGCATCCATCTAGTCAACCGAAGGCAAGTCTAAATTCATGTTGATGCACGGTCAACAAACAGGCCTCTCAGGTGATCAGGAAATCAGGTTGTGGTTGATATCACACCTGTCTGAGGAAGAGCTAAAGGAGGAAATAGGCGGGCATTCGACTATACAGGAAATGGCAGGTAGAAGAAACAACTAGTTCCCATAGGCGCGAAGGTTAGCTAGAAGGACCATCAGAATCCCGAAACGAGTGTCCTTGGATCACAAAAATTAGACGGTTGGTGGAAGGGCATTTTATTCGTTACTGACAGTCAAGGGACGGTTCTAAATCCAGGCTAGTCCAGCGTCTAGACGAGTTAACGGTAACTAACTTTGAAAAAAGCACGATAAGCCCGATGGCTGCTAAAATAACCAGGGACCGCGGCAGACCTGACAGAGGCGAAATGACCATCGGTGGCATGCGTGAGAACTTTTGAAGATGGAGGTGCGTAATGGTGCATACTACTGATGAAACATGCGGGTAGGGTCTGGTGAAATGTCAAAGCGCTGTCCCCGCAAATGCTGGAATGCTGATACGGAAGCGTGGAAACCGTGCGTTTTCTGTTAATTATTGTTTAGTGTTCAAAAATCGTCTAAAAATATCAAGAGAACGCTAAAAAATGTTCACTGTTCAAAAGCTCCGTACCAATGGGGTTTTTACTTCCGTGTTTAATAGCCTGAGACCTCTTAATTCCCACTTGTCAACTAACCACTTCACACTTAAGGGCGCTCTGTCTTCCACCGATGGACTCAAATGTGATTATTTTTCAACAGTAACATTTTACGGTTAGAAGACTTTTGGGAGACATATGGCTTTGGAGGAAAATCGAGGGCCTGACTCTGGAAACCATGCTATTTCAGGTCGTACGGATCCTCAAGCGCATCCAAGGCAGCACTGTAAAATTTGCGTATGGTGAGCATAGCTTACTTTGCTATGAATTTCCTCAGTTGTTGACAGCCAAAGAAGGCTGACCATACAAAGTCTAAAGGTGGGTTGATTCGGGCTGCTGACGTCATCATCAGACTGAACAGATGTAAAGGATCTTAGTGACAAATTATTCTTTTCTCAATGGTCCGTAGCAACACCAGTGCGTCAGTGTTTTTTGCCGCGGGAATCAGGCGGCTCATGTTGTACCAGTCCAGACGGTGTTGCGGGCATAGGCTACGCAGCAACTCCAATAACTTCACTACTTGAAGGCAGTAAAAGCTGAACTATGAAGCTTTTTGTCCATATGGAGTCTCTTAATCTAGCTCATGATCGGACATGATAACAGGGTCGTCCCCAACTGTAGGTATCTTAAAGTAGCAGTGTGCCCCTTACTAGCTCATTTTTTTAGATGCGATTTGCTAACTATACTGATCAAACCAACAAACATGTCGCTAATGTTGGCTGGTCAAGGGTGACCAGTCAGTCTTCTTCAGTAGTTATTGCCATGCTGGTCAGCTACACTGGTAACAGGCATGATCTTTTAGGGGACACAAAACGTGACATTCGGCGGCACTTTCTTCGAGCAGCTCGGCGGTAAGGAGTTTGGAGATAACGAGAACAAAATGTGGTGTCGATTAATTTTTATGACACGTTATTCAAATGTGCAGCTTTCTCCTTTTTCAGTTCATATGCACTGGGATCTCCTTTATGACCAGAGGTTTTTAGCTGGGTCCAGAGTATCCTTTCTTTAAAAGAACAGGAAGTGTAAGGTGCAGAAAACAGAAATTGTTAAGGTTCGTGGAGCGCTATTCTGTTATCAAAGAACTTGGGTTTGTAATAGCTGGCGACTGAAAAAGATCTGGACTGTTCATATGACCTATTCGCCTGAATTTATTACCCTCTGGGGCTGAGTCGGACAGCAGTTACGTCCCGGTCATAGTTAGAAGCATTTTGTTTGCCTAGACTGGATATCAAGGATTAACTAGATATGGTTCAGGCATAGTCATTTACATTCCGTTGATCAGACTATTTTTTGGCTGTCAGTTCACGGCAATGAGAGTTTTGGCTTAAATGTCACACGTGCGGTGAAAAAAGACTGTCACTCATAGCCAAAATGATTCGAACACAGTGATGCTCCAAAGGGAGTGCCGTCAAAATTTGTGCTTTTGTGGGGCTTGCATAATGACTCGATTCTAATTTTGAGTCCCGTGAGAGAGATGCTGCACCAATGTTGAAACGCATGCTTTCTGGAAGTGCCGTCTTACACTGGTATAGCGGCAGTAACGGATTCTGGGTGTAAGCACTTCACACACACAACATAATGTCTCATTGAAACAAGAGAAATGTAATGCGACATCCAAAAAATTACTTAACACTTGGGTTGAAAGCGACGAACTTAGATATTGTTAAACGGGCTAATTTCAGTTAACCCCTGTAGGTTCGCTTACTGACGTCGCTGCAATAATATAGTTGGATTTGGGCGGTTTTGGTCATGGGCATACGGTTGATAGCCCTTGGTCAGCAGTGGTTCACTGATTACTTACTCAGAGTTCGTGAAAGAGTCAGCTCTATCCACTTGCTTATTTTTTTTCCAATGCACGTATTACATTTGGGGATTAAAGTTTAAGGCTCATCCCTTGAATGGCTTGCTGTTGCTTGGAGAACATGTCAACTAAATTATTCTGGATATGTTCAGCCGCGCTTTATATAAGAGGCTTGTCTCTTCTGCAACGCAAACTCCTCTGCAGCTGCAGAATACTTGTACTCTTCATCAGAGCCCAGGGGAGCAGATGACCTGGTTCCAAGTTTTTGGGAATAAGCTATCGTGTTTGGTATGAAGCGTCACTACTCTGCTGTGTGGACGCGCTTTTGTTGGACATCACTGCCAACGAGAGACCAACAAAAATTTGTTTTTGTTATTAACAAAACGGCGATGCTCTTGTTCTACATTCGACTACAAATATCTGTAAAATGCCTCAGATAACTGTTGGCTGGCGACGTTTTTGCCCGAGAACATTTTACTCTACATTTTATCCGTATTGCATATCTTACCTTCCTAGAAAAGTAGATTTTCAACGGCACACTCTTATAAGCTACAAAGGTGAGGCTTGAAGACTGCAAGCGGTGGCCCTTTGGTGTGACCTTGCAGTGAGACATACACCTTTTGTTGTACTACTATTGGACCAATCGTGATTTTCGCTGCTTTGGGTCCGTATGCCTCTTATTCCACTGGTTTGTTGGATGGCTGTTTTGGGGTGCTTTAGGTCCGTTTGCAACTGGCCAGTTCCCGGTTTGTGTTGCGTTGTGGTCTTCCGACTTCGATGATATCGACCCAATCTATCGAACACTGCAAACAAAAGAATTACGGAACTGCAGAAAGCAAAGGTGGACAAACAAAAACAAAAACAAACCAACAATCAGGCTGAAGTAAGGAAACTACCAGAAATAGAAGCCGCCGTCACAACCAACCAGATTCAAGGAAGGAAGGCCAGAACGCAACACAAACCGGGAACGGACCAATTGCAAACGGACCTGAAGCACCTTAAAACAGTCATCCAATAAACCAATGGAATAAGAGGCATACGGTCCACAACGTAGCAAAAATCACGATTGGTCCAATAATAATATGACAAAAGGTGTATACCAGTGTAGTGTTCTGGCTACCCAATAAGTTACTTCACCAGGAGTGTGTGGCAAAGAAAGACTCGCAAATGACCGCTGCAAGCACGAGCGAAATCAGAAGAGAGTCGAAGCACGTGACCACGTTTGTATTTCGTGAAATTGTACAAGTGCGCGTTTTTGTCGTTTTTCGTATTCAAACAAAAAACGATTATGCACTTGATGAAATACGTAGTGTTATAATGAAAGCAAAATAAAGGTACAAAACGCCACACCAGTTAGCCAATTACATGAAGGATATTAGATACTCTTCAAAAACTATATAAACGCAGCTAGGCACGAAGGAAGCACCCATTGAACTGCGCACTGATGACGTCTCCTCGACTAGGGACGAGATGTTTGCAAACCAAGTGCCAAGCTAGGCGAACAGATCAAATGCCGTCTGATCAACCACCACCTTTTGACTGCTTAATGGACCTTCCTTCAAAGTCAAACCATACATCTTTTGTGCAGTTCAGAATGAAGTCACAAATGCAGTAAGTACGGAGCCCGAAAATGAGACTTCGATTCCAAATAAGAGGAGGAAAATAAGTTTGTTAATAACAAATGTACAGAAAGCTGAAAATTTGCTACCAGGACAAGAATGAGCAGATCTGATAAACACTATTCAGTAATACTCGGATGAATAACTAGACATTCCCAAGTTAACTGTGAACCCTGAATATTGTATCGACTTTTGTGGACCTAGAACAGCAAGTTCACTATGAGAACAAGCTACTTAGGGTTCCCAAGTTTCCCCTTGCTATTAATTGCTGAACTTGCTCTAGGGTTATTCAAAACTGAGGCTTTATTAGTCTACCCGCGGTTTCATTTTAGGCTGTTTAATTTTCCCTATTGCGTTTGCGCTTATTTGACCGTCCACAGTATCATCACAAACATTATAAAATTGGTCAAACACGGCGGATATAAAAGCGGGCTGACCTGTATCTGACTAAAAAGACTGACGTAAAACGACAAATCACCCATATCATTCACATGAAGATGCCCCTAGCCCGTAATTTTAGTCCGTTGCCAGTTGATGGCTTTAGATCTTCACCCACACCAATTCTTTGAAATTCAGACACCACACCTTACAACCCACACAACATGCTCTGGCTAGTTTCACACAGCTTTTATTTGTTGTGCTGTAAGAATCATTTCTATGCTACCAGCGCTTCTCAGAATTTGGAATTTGGACACCTGACAAGAGTGATTTTGCACATTTTTCAGGCTGTGTAGTGGTGCAGGATTGCCGAATACGGTTATGAAAGTTCCGAAAAGTACACTCATTTGCATGGTTATGGGCTTTCGAAGGGTTTTCAGCAACTTCATGATGAGTGTATTGAGTCTGTACATGTATCGCGATATTTCGAACATCGTGCCAACTGAAACCTGAAGCGGCCTGGTACAGCATCTTCATTTGCTTAAAAACATCATAAAGAATGAGATATTCAGCTGGGTTTCAGGTGTGTCTTCCATCAAAACCAAATTGATATGCCCCAAGAAGGACGAAACCCGTCGTCAGCTGTCGAAGAATGTCCAGCAACCTCCTGAGTAGTCATGAGAGTTGTAACCCCTTAAATGTAATTTGCTGTCAGCCACATCAGCACTCATCCAGAGCTGAAAAGCTCTCTCAGAACACGCATGGAGAATTCTTCAGTTGTATGGTTCTTCGAGGAAACTTCAGGCAATTTGAAGTAATAGTTAATGGTTATTAATAAACAGAATTGTTTGAGGCATGTGCTATAACAGCCAGTTTCGACTCTGTGCCAAGGTTCTGTTAGAACTGACCGGGTAAGCCAACTTGTCAACAATGAAGACAAATTGTTGCTTTTCAACGTGTACAAAGTAATTCGTGTTAGTGAATTCATGTTTTTCGCTTGAAGATGCTCAGAGTGAGGCTATTCTAATGCAACAGTGAACAGGGTACGTCAACTCACCCAGCTGTGGGCAAGACGCAGTGTTTTCTTTGGATTAACGGATAATTTATCGCATGAAGCAAAACTGCTAATAGAACTTTGTTTTTTTTGGCATCCAAGTCCTTCCAACTGCATTTAGCGTAGAAATGAAGCAGTGATCAACATCAAGAGCTGCTTAGAGTTATTCATCGCTAAAGTTCATATCAAGTGACAACCAGACCTCAGACGCAAGGTAAGAAGTAACGACAAAATTCACAATCAACATAGGATCTGGAGATACGCGCCATGTAGTTCTATCCCCCCAAAAAGTAGTTAGAACCAGTGAACTTGGTAAGTATGTCTAACGCCATAAGTGCTGCACGAAAAAGCCGTTCAAGTCGTAATACGATAGTAACCACAGATGTGCTTCAGTTTGTCATCTGCTTTCAGACTCATATTGTTCAACGGTCTCTCGACAGTACAATTTATCAAGTGCCTTAGCCGTAGGCTTTTGCAGGCACATGCCGTTCCATGAAAATGGAATCTTCACTTGCCTAGAGCTTTACACGTAAAAGCTGTATACTACAAGCAGCCCTGGCATACTTTGCAGTAGAGTTTTCTGAATTCAGCTTATGAACTGTAGTGGATGGCGGCCAAATAAGATAAGGTATGCCAGCATATTGTTGAGTTCAGGTATGAGGGAGCCACATTAAGTGACAAAAAGAACATGTAGCCCTTTCACACCTACCATCAGGGACCAGGACGTCGAACCCATCTAGAAATGGAATAGGATTATATGTAAGACTAAGACGGATAGTAGCACAAGTCTCTAATATTTAGGCTGTAGAAGTGCAGTGATGTAGAGCTAATTTTGAACTCGACCGTTCGGCAGTACTAATGTCCATTGTGAAAGCAATGGTATTACCAAACAGACCAGAAAGCCGTTTCATCAAGTGCTCCGGAGAGCCTGAGCTACCGGCTAACGTGAGCGAAGGGAGTTGGTGTCCTGTGTTACTTGTTACAACATGATCAGATTTCGCGGATGACCAGAGATTAGTAAGATTAGGGGAAGTTTTGGTGTGACCACATTTGAATCTCAAATGCTCGCATCTACAGAGCGAATGTAGTTTGCCATACAAATAACAAAGTTCAATATACTGACTGCTATGTCCGGCGGGCAGCTGCTCACTTTCTCATCCCAACAGGTTGTCTGAACTGAATTACCGCTGCTTACTAACATACCAAAAGCTGGCGCCTAGTTTTTCACGATTTTTAACCCTGTTAAATGTAATAATGGCACGAAAATCCCAAAATTAGTCAGAGTGGAAGTTTTGTCATTGAAAAAGAAAGAATGTTTAAAGAAGACACTTAGTTGGTCTCTCAGCTGGTGCAGTTAATCAAGTTTGCATCTAAGACAGATGTTTTCAGTTGGAAAACGAATTTAGAGCACCTGTCAACCAATAAAAGTTCACCCCTTCGACTCCCTTAGAAGCCGCAGGTTCAAACTGCTGGATTCAAACAAAATTGATTGCCATTTAATTCACCCCAATAGGAGAATTAGGTTACACGGAGTCCTTCAAAAGTGCGTAGGTATTGGTTCCGGTGGAACTGAAGGAATCCAATCTAACTGAGTGAGTAACCCAGGGCCATAATCGTATTTCGATGTGTTCAAGACAGCATTCAATGTCCCTAGCATGAGAATTAATGCGTCATCAAAACCATCACGACAGTAAATCCAGTATGAAGTAAAAATTGCACGAACGTACAACCAAACTAGACAGACACTTTGAATCCAGGACTGAACACCTAATATTCTGTCACCTGTGTAGTTCCAATAAATTAAGCCCAACATAAAAATATCGAAGGTGTTGTCGTTCACTTTCATTTATAAACAATCATTTTAAGAGGTCAAATAGAATCTTTGCACTAGCAATAGCCAGACATCTTTTGGAAACAAACCGTCAAGTTGATTCTGAGAACTCTGAGAATTTTGTTACACATAATAAACTGTATGGTCCTATCGATCAGCTGAGTATTCCTGAGCAATTCCCACTAAAACAGAAACACCTGAAAAAGATCCTATGGTTACCATAGCTTCAATAAGGGGATCTGTTGGAATAAATAATTATTTTCTATTCAGCAATGTTCAACTACTCTATTTGATCAGGAGTTTTATGTCTGCAAACGAAGATAATAAGAGAACTGTCAAGACTTCGCAGCACACTTTTTTCACCTGTTTTAGTGAGGTGGAGTAAGCGGATCCAGTATTACAAATAACGCCATAAACCTCATTCACATACTATCTGGGCGTTCATCAAAAATTGCTTTTACAGAGGAGTTTATGGCGAAAAAATCACCCGGTCTACAAAAGTAACATTGTAGAGAGCTTATAAATCCATATGGATACAAGGAATTTCAATCAAGATTCGACTAATGCACTCATTTGCATTCCAGTTTGGTTTTTTGAGGGAGGCTCACCGGAAACCTGTTTGAATAAATTGTGCACCAATTGAAACATGAGGCGGCATCTGTGCAACACATTCAATTAAGGGGGTTCAACTAGGTCTCAGGTGGGTCTCCTATGAAAAACAGCTAGGTATGCAAATCAGTGCATTTGTCACATTTTGCGCAATTTGGATCAAGTAGAATATAACGTTGACGGAAACTCGGGGACTGTGCCTACCTGATGAGTCACAAGAAGGGCAAAATCGACCTTGGACTGTCAAGAAGTTTTCAGCATGATTTGTGAGTATTTTTCTCAATCAAGACCATTCTGAATAGGGCTTGTTTAGGTCTCCAGATAGGTGGGGTAAATCTGTCAAATTAAAAGACCTCCCGGCGGAAGTCAACTTGCTTTAAAACATGTTGTTCACTGTTAACGCCTCACTCAAACCAGAATGGAGTACTCGGTGGCTGCGATCTACTGTCCATCCGTTTTGCTGGCTTGCTCTAGGAACAAGCTCTCAGACTGTACAAGCTGACCTAAGAGCACCGCATTTGTGCGGACGTCTTGTTAAAGTTGTACAAAGTTTGCAATAAGCAAACAAAACCTCCTAAGATAAACTGCGTACTGGTTGTCGACTGAGACTTTCGAGTGTGACTGCAAAAGTAAGGGTGGGGAATCCAGAAGGCTGAAGGCGGATAACAGCTGAATTCGGTGAACCAGTGATGCCGCTAGATGACATTCCGTAGGCTAGCCTGTCAATAAACCAGGGTTGTCTACAAAAACAGACAATAGAATGAGGAGCTCCGGGGAGGACAATTGGACTCATGTAGCCGGGTAAACGCCGTCCCATTTCCAGAAGAAGACAGTAAAACTTCAACAACAGATTTTGCGTCCATATATAAATGAAGCAAATGGGTCTCAAAACATGTAGGACGCCGCTCAGTACGAAAATTTAACAAGGGTTGGCGAGGAACGCATTACAAGCAAAGCTTTTAAAAACCACGGTCTGGCCTAAAGGCATGGAAATCAAAATTCCTGATTCCTGATTCCTGATTTTCTACAACATCTCAGAAGCCTATCCGTCAGAGCTGTTCGTTCACTCAGAGGACAGGATGAGTGACACTTCAAGACCTTAAGTGTCCCTAAAGACCACTTAAGGACACCATAAGCAGGGAAGTTTTGGAGCCACTGGAGACAATCTGCGATTTAGTAGTATTACAGCATCCCTACGGTTGGATTCAAGCTACAAAATTGGGCACACTGAAAATTACAGTCCATCCTGGACCTCCTCAAAGCTTTTGCGCGACAGAAAACGGGAGTGAAGAGAAACCATCAGAAGAGTACACTCTGACTTGAATCCGGAGGACAGGTCACGGATGTGGGTCAAATAGACACAAGCATCACAAAGATGGGGGAACGGTTTATTACTGTGAAACTTTGACCCCTTTTCTTTGTCAGCCACTGATCCTGTGATAATAACGTGGCAGCTAGACACGATCAAATTCAGAAGTCTTGTGAACAAGCAAGGTAAATTGTAATCATGAATAACCGACGATTGGCTACATATGGTGGTAGTCATAAAACCGTAGCCAACCCAGAAAATGCTGGAGGCGTAACTGGAGATAACTACTCAATCCACATGTATTACCACGGTGACAGAGACCATGAGCTGTTGCTCTCCACGTTAATCTACCACTAATGTCGCCTTCAATCACAAGGTACCAAGAGAGTAGAGCAACCTTTAGTCTACTGGTGTGTTTTATGATGGTAACTGCCAGAACTATGTACGCCATTGCTTCATTACACACAGGTCCAGGTGTATGCAATTCAGCAGCAATCCAATGACCGTAATTGGGTTCCGACCACCACGGATTTCAAGTTCCTGCACATTTATTGGTCAAAACATAATGCAGTTACTTCCCGGACAAGAGACCTTGTTCTTGGGGTTTGCAGTAGAATATCGATTTCTACACGTCGGTGAGCCAACGGAAAACTGCCCTGGATAACGTCCCGCGATACCAGAAATTCTACTCACGAAACTATCGCAACAACCTGTGGTAAAAGGACCGCGGCTAAACCCTTTGGTAGGTAGGACAGACCTAACAATGGAAGTACCAGAGGGGTGTTATTCGAATGGTGGTAGGTAGGACAGACCTAACAATGGAAGCACCGGAGGGGTGTTATTCGAATGAATAAACTGCTGTCCCAAAGAAGTAGAAAACTTGCTGAAACTCTTGATGGCCGGACGGACCACGCTCCCTTTTGCTCACCCCATCACCTCTACCACACATATACAACTGATTATTAAAAGCAGAAAACATTACCAAAGACTAAACAGCGCAAATAGTCAACTTCCAAAAGTTAATAACTTTGGAAGTCCCGGCAACTGTGGACTCATCTGCTTAAATTCATCAGCCCTCAGGATTCTAGAAACGGGGGTCAGAAAGGCAGTAGATGAATAAAGGAAACTACTCACAAGGCTGCCGAGAAGTCTTCAACAGCCCTTCTTGGGGCTCAACAGGTAGGCTTTGTCCTGAAGTTTCCGTTAAACTTACGTCCTACTTAAACCCAAAATGGATAGATTCCGACGAATACTCTCATTTGTATATAAAAAAATGAAGCAGCTTTTGTGCAGCACATTCACTTGAAGCATATAATAAGCGAGAGGTTCAGGTGAGCCTCCCGTGAAAGGCAGTAGACACACTTTTTTGCACAAGTGGAACACATTACCCAGTCTAACATGGGTTTATGAGGTTGTACATTACCAAACTGCTGGTGAATCTCGAAACCTCACTTGAGGAAACATCACAAGACGATAAACATAATTCAAGAAGGGCGAAACCGGTCGCGGGCTGTCGAAGAGTTTTCAGCAATCTTGTGGGTAGTTTCCTTTATGAAAATAATTCATATTAACTTTAGCAATGCCTTTAGTCTGGGAGATCATATCACAATACCTCAAGCAGTTGAAGGGGCCGGAATTGACGGATTGTCTGACAGGTGGGTAGACCCTTTCGTCTGACAACCCAGATGGAAAGTGCGAGTCAATGGTACTTTCTCCGAACGGTGATAAGAGACCGTTCTCATACCAGACTGTATGCAGTGCGCATAAGCCCGCCTCCTGTGAGCGTACAACGCGCGGTCACGAAGGAAAAACAGTCAATTAAAAATACTGTGTGATCACAAAAGGCTGAGTAATGCCGAGGAGTTAAACTACCCAGTTAAACTACCCGTTGAGAAAGTCGGCTTCATGATGCCGATCGAGGAACTGAGAATTACCGCACCACTAAAGCAATGATCCGGTAATGTGTACGTCAGGAAAATTAGAATTGTTCAGGCAGGATATATTCAGGAAACACTGCATTCAGGAGAACTTAAGGGCCCAAGACCAGGAAGAAAATTCAACTCATATAGTCCAAAGCTGTTTGGTTTGCTAAATTCGGTATTCTTCTGACTGTCAATAGAGTACAAGTATCCCACCAACTACTTTCTCACCAAAGACGAGAAAAAGAAATTGGAACCACCAAACACACCATGAATTTGTGTGGTAGCCTGAATGCAGAGAGTATCCTACTAGAAAAAGCTTCAAGCGATGAACAGTTATATCCTTAAAGATGGACACCATAGGGCCCATTTATTATTCCTGTTCAAAGTCGTTGGTCGGAAACGATCAAGAAGGGCGTTTAATCTCAGTGGCACATTGCACAAACAGGAGAATGCACGTGTAACTCGAGAGTGAACACTCCTCCGCAGGTCTACAAGCCCTAAAAGCAATTATGACATCCAGTGGGCTCCTTTTACACATATTTTAGACCGCAAATGTTAGCTGGTTAGAATTTCAACTGGAGCAAAATCTCACTGTATTCATTAAAGCAGCGCCCTAACACCCCTAATGACAGGAGGAGAGGAAAAAGCGCACCACTCCGCTGTCAGTTAGCAATTAGAATCCGAGTTGGAGACAATAAACACCGCAATTCGCATACACATTTTTATTGGTCAAAAGTCTGAAAGTGATGGGTGTAACCTTGTCACCCGTTCAGCCAGCAAAATGCTACTAACTAGAAATAGACTCATTTGCATATCAATTTGGTTTTTGCGACAGACTCACCTGGAACCCAGCTAAATCTCTCGTTTGTGATGTTTTCAGGCAACTGAATGTGCTGCAGCAGGCCGCCTCATGTTCCAGTTGCTATGATATTCGAGATATCGCGATACATGTATATACGTAATGTACTACTTATAAGGTTACTGAAAATTCTTCGACAGCCCACGACTGGTTTCGCCCTTCTTGGGGCTCATCAGGTAGGCACAGTTGGGCAGCCAGTTAGACTCACGAGAAACACGACCATTCTAGAAGAAAGTGGTGAATTTTTTACCCAGCCTTGGAAATATAAGGTTTACCTTGTGGACAGATTCCACTGGGTTTCATGAGTTTTCATGAGCCCATGAGCCCAACGAAGGGCGAGTTGCAAAGCCATCGACGAGGAACTGGACAGGTCCGCGGAAATAGTTAAATAAATCACAAACAAGGCAAAAAAAGTCATACATTGCGAGTGTTTATGTTCCCGTGTGTGCTTTTTGTTGTGATTGTGTGGCATCCGAAGCCGGGTCTGTTGGTCAAAGCAATGGACGCCTGCCATAGAAGAAAGTCACAGTGTGTTTGCATTTGACGAGGCGTGATGCTACCCCAAATCCCTTGGCGCTGATGTACCCTAAGGGAATAGATTGGTGAGCAAAATTTGCAAGGGCCTGTCGCAAACCAACTGCTGATGATGACATAAGGGTGCACACCTGCAGCAATCAGCTGTTTACCACCAGGGTAGCGCGTGGTGCGTCAATTCCTTCAAGTTTCGGCGTCGACCGCTGCCTCGACAGCAGCACAGAATCATACCAGTATTACCAATTGCCTCCCCCCATTAGCATACCCATATTTGTTAAACAAGTGTTATATTCAGATGTCGTCTCAGCAATGAGATTAATGAAAATGACCCCTGGTTGTTGTTTAACCATTCTCTATGCCCGTATTGTTGGTAAATTAGTGAAATGAAACCGTGATAAAATCCGATTTATTGTAGTCAGTGTCTGCTGCATTCGCATAAAAAACGCTTCAAAAATCTATTTCAGAGATGTGACATAAAGCTCAACTTTAGCTTCCAACCTGCAAATGAAGCTGTCAGGAAGGTCAGATTTCTGAAGATTATCTCAGAATACCCGAAACCTACTGAGATCCTCAAACTCCACTAAACACCGATTAGACAGTCTTGGACCGAGGTAAGACAGTGCCCTTGAAAATATAGCGCGAGACAGCCTTGGGTCAAGGTCAGACAGTGCCTTCCTGAATATATAGCGTGAGGCCGCTGTATTTTTCGCACTCATCCGCTTGTTTTCAATGAAGCTGTTGTGTTCCTTTTTGGGGAGTGTTTTTTCCGGTACTAGGTAGCGAAGCAGGGAGAGCAGTGAGATATAACAAAGGCACTATTTATTAGGATGTTTGTTTGGCCAGACCAGTAGTTCAGTAGCAGAACAACAGTGTAATGCTGTAGTGCAGAAAATATTGCCAAACAATCTTGGAAAAATACCTTAAGCCGTATAGCGTGTGTGCAGGTAAGGAGTGCGCTGCAAGCAAAGAAAATCGGTGTATACAAACTGGAAATTACTGCTGACGTAAACAAACGTCTTCGGTTTAGTTCAAACAAGTTCTTGCACTACGTAACCTACCCCCATAGGGTTGAAAGGTAAAAAACAGTCTTCGGCGAGAAAACAATCCACTCGATAGATATCGTAAAAATGCATTGCAACACGCGCAACGCAGAATACTGCCTATTTCGGGCCAGCAATGTTGCTTTGGGCGAGAGGAGACTTCCAAAGGGCAAACCCCAGAAATGCGTATCAAGGGATGAAAAATCTGGAAGATAGAAGCACTTCTAGTACCATGGGTGGAGAATCACTTATTTTCATGACGAAAATTACTCAAAATATCACCGAAAACTCTTCGACAGCCCACGACCGGTTTCGCCCTTCTTGTGACTCATCAAGTAGGCACAGTCCCCGAGTTTACGTCAATTTTATGTCCTAGCTGAACTCATGTTGCACGAAATCCGACAACTGCATTTATTTGTATACCAAGTTCGTTTTCATTGGATACTCACCTGAATTCCAGCAGAACATCAATAACGAGGGATTTAGCTGGGATTTAGGCGAGTGTCTCATAAAAACCAAATTAGTATGCAAATGATTGTATTTGTTGTAGAGTAAAACGCCTTATGCGTTGGTTTGGGTGAACCAAAATTTTCGAGCACAGTTTACATGCCACTAGTTTACAATCTGCGCTCGCCGTTGCAATCGCTTGAACGTGCGAGTTTGTTGCTTCTACGGCTCCCTTGAAATCCTCAAATCCTTCGCCGATTTTTGGGGGCGTTTCCTTAAAAGACACTACTGCAGTCCGTCCAGCATAGACAACGTTGTCTAAGTGTTTTCTCACTCTTCATAAGCCATACCAAACGGTATAAAAAGTTTTAAAAAATGTACACGCAAAATGTAAAAAAACGAATTTTCAGCAAACTTATGTGTAGTTTCCTTCAACAAAAATTGAGACATTCAGATGAACAAGTTTTAGTTGTCAAACTCTGGGAAATTCAAACGGACTGTGTTGAGGAAATGAGATTGTCTGAATTTTCCTCTTATGAAGTTCATTGAATGCCTCGACAATTTTCTGACTAAGAAAAATTACCGTCTCTAGAATATGACCTTCGTGACAATCGTAACTAATAGGAATGCCCCGATCAGCTAATCGTATGTCAAATATATGAATGTACAGACCAAAGCATATTCAAACAGGCTGGAAACATTCAGCAGTCATAGTCAACATAGCTTTATAGGCTACCGAGACCATGTGTTCAACCACAAATGTTTTTTTTGCGCTCATACAGTGACTGTTTTCATATAGAGAAGTTTGATTTTTTCTGAGCTCCCACTCACACAGTACTGGCGAAATTCCTAAGAAAGGCAAAGCAACTATCCAACGGATCAGTGACCATCGACCAGTTTGGCTTCTTGGAAAGCCCATAACCTATCATCTAGACGAGGTTTTTCTCTGTGTGATTAGTTCCAAACAAAGCACAGGATCTGACAGACGAAACACTAGAAAACCAAGAAGACGCAGGTGGCCAGATGCTTATAGCTCATAGAATTTTGTGATTAGCGGATGCAGAACAGTGATATTTGTAGGACGGGATTATAGAAGGAGGCATCAAAAGAAAACCAAATACTTTTGCGACGTGAGTTGAGTGTGGTAAGTTTCAAGATAGGTGTGATGTTCAAATCAATATCTTCTGTGTTCGCAGGGCTACCTGTCTGGTTCTAATAGACAGCTGTTATTTAGGTCGCGTTGACGGAGCGAAAATCAGGTTTAGAACTGTGGATAATCGGCTTGCTTATTTTTTTATCACCAGACGAGTATAAAATTTGATTCCTACGAAGGTAATTCGATTTGTTCGCAATGCACTACTTATAAGGTTGCTGAAAATTCTTCGACAGTCCACGACCGGTTTCGCCCTTCTTGGGGCTCATCAGGTAGGCGCAGTCCCCGAGTTTCCGTCAACCTTATGTTCTACTTGAACCAAAATTGGACTGATTTCGATAAATACACTCATTTGCAAACAAATTTGGTTTTGCGTCAGACTCACCTGGAACCCAGCTGAATCTCTCGTTTGTGGCGTTTCCAGGCAACTGAATGTGCTGCAGCAAGCCGCCTCATGTTTCGGTTGCTACGATATTCGAGATATCGTGATACATGTATAGACGTAATGCGCTACTCATAAGTTTGCTGAATATTCTTCGACAGCCCACGACCGGTTTCCCTCTTCTTGGGGCTCATCAGGTAGGCGCAGTCCTTGAGTTTCCGTTAACCTTATGTTCTACTTTGGACTGAATGTCCCACTGACAAAACTCTGTGCTTTGGCTAACCGTGGGTATATGGTTTACGGACAACTGGACAGTATTATTGGCTACTAAACAACTAGGAGATAAACGCACTGTAAGACGTCACTACAAAGTCAATAGTTTATGCTAGTCTTAGCCTCCAGTTCACAGAATTTTCTACGAGGGAACTCATTACAGAGTATCTTCTGAATGCATCTTTAATGACTGCGATCGTGATTTCTATTAGACAGCCAACCGAATTTGGTTCCTTGATTCATTCAAAATAGCCCAAAAGAAACCATGGAGTTAGATTTTTACGATATTCGTTGCACATCATTTTGAAGTAAAATTCTTGTGTGTTGCTTTTTTAATCCTTTGACTTATAAATATCAGCGAGATTAGCAGATATTTGTCAAGCACGCCGATTTTCATGACCCATTCACAGGTTGTAGTACTGAACCGAGGTGAAATCTGGAAGCATCAAACCTGAAAAGACAATTAATTACATCGATATAGTTAGTTCAAAATATGAGGATATGGGACGCCTCACTTCAAACACCAGATATTTTTCCCCAGGCTCGGCGTTATCAAACTTTGGACATGGTGAATAAATAGCACTAAGCACGAAGGATAGTTCTGGTCACCGACTGGCCTGAAGCTTGGCTAAAAGTCCAGTATTTATAGGGGAGGTTCATATTCAGATGAAGTAACAGGATGCACATCTTGTCAGGATTGCCTCCGGCGAATTTTCATGAGTATTGGTGAGCTTCAACATGATGAGTGGAGAGGACACGAGCTAGTAAACCCAAACTGAACACGCGAACAATGTTCATCTAGTTTTCCTTAATGTGAGCTTGGATTTGCCAAGGCCTACACAAAAAGCTTTAGCGTGTAGTCACCAGTCACACGAATCAGATCTTTTCAGACGGAGGGAGTGGTCTGACACAGGTGGGCCGCAGGCAGCCACATGTTAAGATTAGAGAGTGAGTGAGTAAGGGGGAGTTTTGGCCAGATGGAGTTTATAACCTATGTTTCAGTTTCATCAAGAACAACAGCTACCAAGAGTGGTCGTTGCAAACGCCGGGAGAATAAAGTGCTTCAAAATAGTAACCCAAGACGCAACCGGTTCAGGTCAATACGGTTTACTACTGT
The DNA here is from genome assembly GCA_003604175.2 of Clonorchis sinensis. Classification (NCBI taxonomy): domain Eukaryota; kingdom Metazoa; phylum Platyhelminthes; class Trematoda; order Opisthorchiida; family Opisthorchiidae; genus Clonorchis; species Clonorchis sinensis. The sequence continues at coordinate 111,205,698 of CM030370.1, forward strand.
GTTATTGTCAATGCAGGAAAACAGATGAGATAGCCATGTACTAAAGGTGATTTATTTCAGGTGGTGTGCGAACCGACAAGCTTACGTATGTTAATCACCCCAACAACCATACCTCTGTTGGTTCATATCCAAGGGAAAACGACTGATGCCTGTTTTTGCCAGTTAAGACAGATATTCTACGAGCTTATCCCAGTTAAATCATTTTTCTCCCGCACGTCGTTCACCAAAACGCCGAAAGTCAAATCAAAGAAAGTAACCTAGTCAGCTTATTTATCATGTGGGGATATCATGCGCGCAAAATCGGTCTTCGGATCTTCAGCAACCTTGTGTGTAGTGGTCCCCAAGGAAGTATTTTCGGGTTCAAAATCGTGTGGGAGTGTTCAAATTTATGGTCCACATCACGGCAGTGAGTGCGCTAAATGATCATTAACTCTTCTCCTGCCAAATCAAATAAACTGTTGTCTTAGCAATCCCATAGACTTAGTGAGGTGTCGAAGTACTTCCTCTGTCATGAGACCAACTTCATCACTGTTAAGACCGGCGTGACTGGTACCACTCAGTCCCCTCAACTGATGAATCTGTAAGGTGAATCTTCTAGTTTTATCCCAACTGGGATTGCAGTAGCTTCGTCATTGAAGGTTCTCTTGGCATTATAAAAGTCTTTCACATAAAAAAGTTGGCGAGCTAGATCAGACGAATAGTTCTACGCTGATGTATTCTACGTCCAAAACTTAGTTCAGTGTAAAAATGATAAATCCTGCTCTATTCGCTGTGAACATTTCCTTGAAGTCCCTTGTGTGCAACAGAGAACCTCATACGATCCCACAAAATCCATCGGCATCTTCCATCATTCTGATGGTTTCGGGTTTCTTTTACCTATCGTTCTTCGAATCTTGCGAATCGACCGAACGACTGATGTTTGCGCAGTCGAACAATTTTTTTGCTTTCGGTTAAAAACCGTGTTGATTTATGGGCTTTTTCCAGTTTGCTTGCGCGAATGTGGTTTCAGTACTTCTGTTCTGACTACAGTCAGACGTTGATTTCTGCGCAGCATCAGACGATTCATTATAGAGTGGAAAGTGTCGTCTGAACGTCATGCAATGTAAGCCGATGATGGGGACCATGAAACCCGACCAACTTCCCGTCTTCCTAAACTACTGAACCAACATATTACTCGGAACCTGCTTTACCGACAGCGGTAAGATAAAAGTGATTAGCAGTTCAGGAATTTCACCGCACGTGTTTGCACATCTTTGTGCAATTTGACTTACTCGATTACTGTTAGTGAGGTTCGAAACCCATATGCACCATTCGCCTATCATTGTTGTTCATCGCGCAGATTGACTTTAAGAGAAAACAGACCCGCAGGCACATGAAAGCAGCTAGCCGACAAACTGGAGTAGACAATTTGACCAGGGTCAGTCGTCCGTACCAGTCACCGGGTGCGCAGCATACACCTCGCGCCAAAGGTGCTCGTCCTGGTTTTTCATGCCGAAAACACGGTCAGCTTAAGGAATTTCATCTCGATGACTGACGAAATCGTTCGTGATGTCTGACCAAATCTGCTGGTTGGATTTTATTTTTTTGACCGGTCAGCGAGCTTCCAGGGGAAACATGTAGATAACTTAGCTTGTCCTATAATATCAGACAAAAACAGAACGTTAAATTTATGCGACTGGAAGATAACGGTGAAAATCGCAGACCTGATGGATAAGAGTTGTGTTCAACAAGAAAATTTTTATCGCGAAACATTCTAACGGTTGATAAGAATGAGTCGAACAATGGTTATAGGACTTTCTTTGCGTATTTCCAGTTGTAGTCCAGCTGGTACTTTTCGAGTTACTCCTCATCAGACAAATTTCCTCACGAGGTAAAACAGAAAAATTTGGCTGATGGCTCATCACAGCCTCTAATAGAAGGCTGTTTTCGGTTCAAAGAACCTTATTTCGTGTTTCTTTATTTTATCGGGAGCAACTGTTCCAATTCCAAAAAATCATATATATATATATTGCATAAATTAAGCAATCTATAGTTATAAATTATGGATAAAGTTGGTCAGATTAATCTAATTAGGAAACTATAAATTACTTAAAATATATTATACAAATTATAAATATTGTATTTTTAGGCAAAGAAACATGTTTTTCAACAAATCAGCCATTGATCCACCAAAGTCAGAAAAAGGAGACTTTGGTTGTTGACTATGAGAGTTTTCAGGCTGGATCAACGAATTGACTGAAATGCAACATCTGTTCCATTTTTACCTTGAGAAGTTGCTCTTTTATTCTTGTATCCTGTATAACTTGTGTAATCAGTCCTAAAGGGTCCTGATGTGGGTTGCCACTGAAGACTGTTGGTTCGGTTGCCTGGTTGACAGTTTATTGCTAATTCATAGTTTTACTGCATTGTATCATAACTCTAGCACTGAATTGTACTGTATTCTACTGTATTGTATTCCGTTGTACTGTATTTTGTGATATTGGACTGTTTTATTTAATTTGGTTTTATTAGTTTATACATATACGTCATTTATGCACTATTTATACTATTGCACACCACGATTCTCAAGTCTTTTGACCATCCAAACGGTCAAGCTTACAATGGCGTTAATGATGCTCTGTGACCATCGCTGTGCACAGAAAGCAACTTAATTGCCTCTACTAGCGTGCTTGGGTGCGTATCATGAGCAGTGTGGGCCACCAGGTCTCCTTTCTCGTGCAGTATGTCCACACCTGTCGGTTACGAACCACCTAAGGGTTCTCCGGTGGCTTTAGAACTGTCCTATCCCCTCCATCATCTGGTGACAAACCATTAGGTTTACACCAGCTACCGGGTGTTCGGTTAGATGCAAATGCAGCTCAGCACAAATAGAATGTGACATTACCCCATTGTGCGAGGGTGTTTATCGGCTCAGTTTAATAATATATATATATATATATATATGCGCATGACCAGGCTTCCCACGATTACATGGTCCCGTGTAAACTATACAGAAGATACCTGTAATCAGATCCAGCTTTTGCCATGACACAAAACAACTAGGTATTCTGCACAGCTTTATTGTGTGTTGCTGAGTAGTTTTTGATTTGCAGTGATGCAATTTATCCAAACTTAAACAGTCGACTCCCATCAGGGTCCAGAACACAAATTTGCATCCCAGCAGCTAAGTGTTGTGTGAACTTTAGAAGCCCACGAATCAGCATAAATACCGACTGAGCTTCACAAACCAAGTACCCCAAGGTTCACTCAGTTTTACAAAAAGTGGGCTGATTATATGTCTTTAACACTGGGTTGTTTATAACCTCCTAACTGAACTGTAGAACAATCCACTGAAAATCAATCCACAACAAAAGTGTTCAGTTTTGACACCCCAGACAGGACAAGTGATACGTGCTGGAACAGACACACAAGCATTATTGGCACTCTTGGTTTTCAATCTATACCGAAATCTGAACATCGCTATGTTCGACATGAATCCACAATAATAAACAGCTGGTAAGGTTTTGTCTTCTGTTCATGCGATAAAAATTGCTCATTGGTACGGTTGCTGTGGGAATTGCCAGCATATCCGTCAGCACATATCTGCCAGCATATCCATCATCAAAGCTGGTAGATCAGGGGGGCTTAGTGGTTGTATGTCTGTGTGCGGCTTTCCTAAGGATGTTACTTTCAAACAAGGCATGATTTGTCGATGGCCCTGTTGGCTTCATAATGTATCCAAAATCAAGTTACTAAGCTCATACCAGTCACGTTAATTGGAGAAAGTCCCCGATGTATTTTGCATCATATATTGTAAATGGCATGATTTTTACTATCTGATGTCCAAGCGGATTTCTCCCTCTACAAATCTACTTTTTAGGTTTTTCAGTAGTCATTTACGAAAATTCACCGTTCTCAAAATTTTCAGTAACAGGAAAATGTTTGGCACGAAAGCAGTAGAAATACAACACAACTGTCATGAGTTATCACCTAACCACACACACATACACACACACACCTCTTTTGACGTTTTTCAGTGCACTCGGCCTGGTTTCAGTGTGGCTCAGAGAAAGAATAATTTTACAATACGAGTGAGACTCCCATCTGAGAAGTCGTCACTCGAGAAGCCAGTCAGTAAGTTACCACCTGATGCGATCTCCGTGGTTGAAGGATAAGCGTCTCTATATCCTGTTCAGGTTCGAGTTATTCACAATGCTGCTCAACCGCTCGTGACCGAACTTCTGTTTTCAGTCTACGAGCCTGAAAGTCGTGGGTTTGAAACTCCCTTGAGTTTCGTCAAATGCGCAATGCTGACGATTCCCAGTAAGGATGAAACAGCTGTCCAGTGTTCCTCGGCTTTTCAGCATAGACTGTCTTCACTTACAGGATGAGGTTTCAAGTGCCAAATTCCCAAATCTCACACTTGCATTCGTCAATCTCCGGTTTGGCAGCTGAGCTCCAGTAACTACTACTGGTGGTGATGAGGATTTGGTGTATTACTTCATGCTTTGTTAAGGTTACAAATGTATTGCTGATGTCCCTTCCGACAGATTTGCTGAGTCATCTGAGATTCTCATGCGGCTCATAATTTTGCTCAATTTCACTAAAAAACATCAGCACCTATATAGGGATACTACAGGTAGTTAGGCTTACTGGGAATTGTTCAGTGCGTCGCGTTCTATTTATTTCACGAAAAAAGTTCACATCATTTCTTCAGATATCCAACTCAGTCATACAAAAACAAGAACCAGGTGGTCAACGCTCCTATTTTTGTGGAGTTCAACTTACTTATACATTGTGACGCCAGGTAGACGCTCCTATTTTTGTGGAGTTCAACTTAATTATACATTGTGACGCCAGATGCACCACTTGCTGACCCCAGCATAGTATAAAATTATCCTTCAATGGGTGGACTAATTCGTTTTCATCTTAAAGCTCCAATATTTTGGTCTAACATCTAGCTATTAAATGAGTTCTATGCTCTGTCAGTCGGTTTGCCATAAAAGTAATTTTAATTAGAGTACGCCGATTCCTACAAAACCGGCTCCACGACTCGTCTGAGATGAGGAAAAATCAAATCAGACAGTTACTGATGTCAAATGAAATCTGGGACCCGTCATACGTGAAATACCAAATCCTGAGTTCTGATGCACATAAGTCAAGGATGCAAGGAAAAAGCCCTACTAGGTTGGAACATAATGATTAACGTACTAGATCAATGGATATTTGGTGCCCGCTTTCTGAACACTATTGGCAAATAACTTTGAGCACACACAAGTGTGCTTGCGGTTTGGTTAGAAGAATTCCGCCTTGCTGCTACGGATAGATATGCGGGTGATATGCTGTACAGTAACGGGATACATGGACTGTTCAAGTCTCCTTCAAAAACCTTATGTGTGTATAGGTTGACATTGGAAATGAAAGTGATCTAGGTTTATTACAGATGGTAACACAACACAAAATGCAGGTGAACCAGGTTATATGCTTTTATTTGTTCAGTTCATCCGGAGGTCGAAATTTCTGTAATTAGTGACCCGACGGAGTCTGTTGTAGCCAAAAGCGTCTTGATATTCCTTCGAATAATCCGCAGCATATGGACTGTCTTGAAGTTCCTTTGCTAAGAGGCATCCAATAAATCTATCCATCCAGTCATCTTTCCGGCTGATGCAACGGTAACGAATGCGGGGCTGAATGGTAAGATCTATCCACAAAATCAAAGTCGATATTATACCGATGCTTTGGATGTCGAGGGTAGTCAAACCATTTTCTAACCTTTCATATGGGCAAGCTAAATATGTCAGCTTTTTATGAAGGAAACTACTCACAAGGTTGACAGCCCACGATCGGCTTCTCCTTTATTGGGTCTCATCGGGTGGGCGAAGTCCCCGAGAGTCCCTCTACCTGAACCCAAAACAGAAGGCTTAAATTATCTTCTAGGAAAAGTTTCTTTGTCGACCAAACGAGTAAATCCACCCACAAAGCGAAATTCTTCTTTGATTCCAGAGCGGTTTGCGCTGGCATATTTCGAAACAGATAGTAAGCCACTCTGCAAATGACGCAGCCAAGCTGTTTATACAAGCTACTCTGGATTCTGCGTGAACCAAGACCAGAAGCATTCTATTGTCCGCCAAACAGGCATCTAAGGATGAAGGACCTCACCAACCTGATATCTTAAAAGGGTGAGTGCTTGGTGATGATTACATTGTGGGCGTATGAAGAGCAAGGCTAAAAGTGGGAAGGAGGAATTAGTTTCATCTAAAAAAATGACTGTGGCATCAAGCGGAAGGTTTAATTATCCACCAAGGCTGGCATACACTGCATTTAGACTAACAAACTGTCTTTTGGGGGCCCGCGCGGTGCGCAACATTTTTAGATACAATGAGCTTGGAACACACACTGAATGGTGAATAAGTACTCAGTAAAGTAAAGTGAGGATCGAATACGCGTCAGGAAGAGTTAGCGTAATCAAAGTTTGTACGGTATGTACAGGTGAGCGGTAGGTTAAATAGGTGGTCATATCAGCCCGATGCTCATTAGCCTCGTTGACTACTGGTGGTCAGGACCGCTGAGACATTTGTATTTAGAACAATAGGATATTGAATGTATATTTGTTATCTACTTCATGACCAGTGTCGATCAAGTATGCTATGTTTACCCCTGAACCTTCTTGAACCGACAATTTTGCAATAAAATCCTTTGTCCCAAAGGGGAGTTTCCTTGCCTTACGACCAACACCATTTAGTTCACCGACGCACGTGAGTAGACAAATCGCCTTTGGAACGGTCAGCATGGGCAACCGGTCCTTGCCAATCAGCGGAGTTAAGTTGGGGATTTCGAATACCTGCAAAAGTTCAGAATCATTGGAAGTGCTTCAGAATGGTCGTATCCTGCGTCCAATGTGGGTCCTAGCAGTTAAGTCATCTCTAAGCATTCCTCTCCTCCAACGAACCCGAATTTTTAATGGGAATCACGTTCTCCGAAAAACTTTTCGTCGGAGGATATTCTGAACAATCTGTAACTCAAACGGAGAACTAAATCCATCTTCAAATCATTTTGGAGTGAACGTGAGATGTAAATGAAGTGTCACAATAGAGAAATTCAGTTGTCGAGAAATACACTCATTTGCAAATCAATTTGGTTTTTGCGACAGACTCATCTGGAATCCAGCTCTCCCGTTTGTGATGTTCTCAGGCCTACCTGATGAGCCTCAAGAAGAACGAAACCGGTCGTGGGCTGTCGAAGAATTTTCAGCAACCTTATGAGTAGTGCATTACGTACAGAAATTCAGTTGCTTTCAATATGACCAAAAGCGTTTGCAACTTGGTGTATTTCGCCGGTTGCATACAGCTTGTTGTTTGTTTGGAACATAGTAATGATAAAAACTCGAGGACTACGTCCACCTGATGAGGCCCACGATGGATGAAACCGGTAATAGACTGTAGAAGTGTTATCAGCAGCCTTATGAGTAGTCTGTTTTATCTCGGTAATATACTGCAGTATGTCGAAGCATGAGACGGTCTTTATGCAACACACATTAAGTTTTGAAGAATATCGTAAAGTAGAAAACCATTTAAGTCGCTCGTCAACACTGGAGTGACCTACCAGTGTCTGTATTTCGCCGTTTGCATACAGTTTAGTTATTCAGTTACGGCAAATTAATGCTCGCATTTCGATGCTTATGTGCTTCGTGTGAAACTACTCGGCAGGTAGTTTATTCAAGCAAGTCCGAAAACCGAGTATGTGGGTAATGGAATGGAATACCGAACAAAACAATTATATGAAATGCCGAATTCACAATGAAAAGCAATCCCACGGTTGCGTTCACTGCAGGCGTGTGCACACCCACGAAGTTCGTTCTGATTGGTCGATTCGGTAACGTTTTCGGCTGACGGAATGCCATTCCGATCGTTGACGAAATTCATCACGAGTACTGATGAAATCCTTTCGTCAGATGGGTTTCTAGGGCTGTTGATTCACCCCAAACATAGAATAGACATTGTCAAATCTTACATATGTTGGAATATGCAATCTTAAGAGGACTTGTGATATGCCGATGTGCGGAGGTGTCTGGCAGACTGATTTCCTCTCTTGTGGTTTTCTCACCCCAGTCATTAGGTCTCAATCACATGAAGGAGCGGAGTTCACTTGGTTATTCTCAACAGCCCCAGGCTTCGATACAAGGCCATGATTTTTGGAGATAAAATTGTGTTTTGGATAAGGTTTCTGCATATTTTTTGCTGTGAACTCGAAATACAATGAGGGGACATCCGAATCTTTCACTGTATAAAATAATTTACAATGTTTCTCGCTGAAAGTAGAGGAAAATTCATGGAAGCATACCTGAATTAATTGGCAATGCCAGACGTTTTCAGCTTGGACCAACATCATGTGTTGAACCTAATCTTCAGTATCCCAAAATAAATTAGTTTCAACATAATGTTTCCAAAATAGAAAACGTCATGTTGTACTCAATTCACTATCACGTAGACATAGATGGAGAAGAGTGATAGGAGGAAGAAATTCCATAACACAGTTACCCAATTCACACCCATCGAAAGTTCCTTTCAGGTTTGTGAGCTAGTGTGGTTGAGCAATTTATTAACCGATGGGGTAAAGAAGAAATCTTAATTAGCATCGTGTTACAAAGTCGGAGGTTTAAAACCAGATCAAACCGGTCACTTGGCTCGACGAGGCTTTTGCTCAGAAATGAATACACTGACTGTTAACAATGGCTTATCCACCGTCTCCAAACTTTTTCACCTACTTCAAGTATGGCTGCCTTTCATTCCTGTTTGATCTGAAATCAAGGAGTGACTATCATCTGATTTTTCTCTTGCCATTCTGGCATGTTTGACATGCTGAACTTATCAACAGTGTGCTCAGTGTCAGTTGGCATCCTGGCAGGTTAATGTGACCACCGCCACTGAGTAGCACACGTGTTCTCCGGAGTTTCAGGTGATGCAGTGTGATTATCAGAGGTCGAGTGACCGAGTGACCTCTGATCGTGACCAAACACTGCCTTGTCACCTCCACCACCGATGTTGGGTAGGCCGAACTATCATTTTGCTAGGTTCGGATATCAAGTGGTGCATGGCTGTCGGATAGTCTTCGGATAGTCGTACGGCAGTGAAGCATCAGTGTCAACACTGATCTTGTTGTCGTTGATGATGATGAGCCTTCAATGTGATTTGACTTAATGGATTACCTCTTTGTCGGCGAAATAATCGTATGTGCTACGCTGTCCCGAATGGCACGAGAGACTCGACTGCACACGACAAGGGTGCACAGAATCACCAACTCAACGTGAGCGTCTTCTAATGTCATGGCCAAAATGAGCCACTTTCTGTAAATTATCAAGCAAGTGCTAATTAATGTTTGATTCAGTAGGCGGGAAAACGTTTGGAACGCTTGAGGAAATTTTCGCTATTTTCCCTAAAATCCTTGAAATTTCTGTACAAAGTGAATGTAGTGGTGTTGTAGGCCTTGATATTTCACAACCATGTGGTGTGTGTAGGTCTGGGGAGCAGATTTAATCTTCTAACGGTCTCATGAATATTTAGATGGAACCAAACTCCCCAAAAGTCTTTGTCGTAATGTCATTTCTCATTCAGGAAACTCTTGACTTCTCGTTGTGAATACCGTTGACATCACGTGGTTATAGGTCGGAAGTAGTACTTTTCGTCGTGTGCCTACGACCCTCAGCTGAGTGAATTTTAGGTAGAACATTGTGATTCTACATGCCTGCTTCCCACTCCCAGGTTCACACTTTGTCATCCAAACCCCGTCGTAATTTATAAGTTGTAGACTGGCATTCCCCGTTCCAGTGCATGAAACTTCCCTTTAGCTGGCTTGAAACTTCACTCAGACTAGGTAAATTATTGCTAACACGAGCTCGAAGTAGCTCGTTGGTTGAGGAGCGAACCCACTGGTTGGAAGATCCGTGGTTTCAACCCAACCCTGGTATCCCGGCTGCTCCTGTCTAGGCTTAGACAGCCTGGAAATATGCTTGGCTTCATGGTTCCATCGGGTAGTATGGCTGCTAGACACCGAAAGGGTGTTACAGCTAAGCGAATATCTATTTATTTACCAATAAGCTTAAAAACTGCATAAAAGTCATAGGTAAACAGATCACAATGCTTTAAAATATATACTGTGGAAGTGCACCGGGAAATTTATCACGGAGCCAAAAAACTGTTTGATTTCGTAAGGGGGTAAACTCCAAAAGCGCCGGATCCACAAAAGTACAAATTTTCTCGTTGCCCTACAAGTAATACTTCTGACAAACTCAACTACAACTGGAGGCCCACCAAAATCAGTCCGAGAATGATCACAGGAAATCAGCAGGGCAGCATGGAACTTTGCTAACGATCGAGTCTAGTTAAGTGATCAGTGCCTATTGGCCTGGAGAATGGGGACGACTAGGAGAGCTCGCTACGGCAGTTTTGTTAACGGCTAAGTGTTCAGTTGGGCTCAGATAACTAGAGCTGAATTCAATGTGTCAACTTAAATCATCATGGTACTGCTAGGTTTTCATTGTCCTGGGTGGATGAATTAACTTTAACGGTTTCCAAACACCTGAAGGGTGACAATATGACACTAAGCTGTACAGCAGTGGAGGGCAGCCAATTGTAACCCTGTTACTGCCTTGTAGTTTGTATCTGAAGTATTTGTGCACCTTGGCGCCTGAGAAGTAACCTGAAACATTGGAACAGTCAGACAACTTTACCTTTACTACCTCGGTGCTTTTGGGAGGCTCAAATGAATTTGCCTATCAAGTCCTGTCTGATAAGTATCCCGACGACGACACTTTTCAGGTAGTGTGTAATTTGAACTTAACTCTTTCCCGTTCCCATTCAGACATTTTCCGTCGCAAATATGCCGATGACAGTGCACTTGATATTTCAACTCAGCTTGTCTGAGTTTAAATTTGCCTACTCGATGACATATTCATTTCAGTCGAGTCCGTGATTCTCTTTTCCGCTCTTCACATGATTCTGTGCACAACGTAAGTGCTAATGGTCAAGCTATTTCGAACTTGTTTTCTGCTAAACACTTTAGTATGAGTGTATTAGTAGTCTTTCATGGCTTTGATATCTCAAATCAGTAGGCCATGAAGCGAATGGCTTTCTTTTAGGCCCACGAGCTTGTTTGTTTCGTTCGTCTTATTCTTAAACGGGATAGCACATCACTTGGTAGTGGCATCTGTTGTGTTTAATATGTTACCCAGCCTCAGTAGGACTGTATGTCGATTGTTCAATCTGTTGAATCTTACCCAAGTAGCAACAACGGTCTGCTCGCTGAGAATGAAGTGTTTCTCCTTTGGAGAATGAGCATATAATCTACGAGTTCTGCCGTAGGGTGTTTGTTGAATCAAAGTATCTACAGCATTACAGTGAATCCAAGAGGCACGTCTGTTTTTATCAAAGGGACGTTCATCCGATGCAACCGAAAACTGCACCGGTTTAGGCTGTTTTTGGAAATAGTAGGTTAACCTATGGGATCGTTCGCAAATTTAACTATGCCTCGAAACTTGATGAACTGCTGATGTAATATATGATAAGCAATATATAGGCGCATCTTCCAGACCACTGGCGTTGACAGGACCAAGTGAAAAAAATTCATCAATCGCTGCCAGGCCACAGTGGCAAATTAGGCAAAAAGAGCTCAAAGTGACCGAAAACCGACACATAAACGCCGATGTGCCTTCAACCTTTCCAAATTGGTTCAATCAGACACGAATGAAAAAGGTGCCGATGTCTAGTCAATTACTTAGGGAGAAAACTAGAGAAATTCTGAACAATATAGGGCACGAAGTATTCCGCAGCCCTGATGAGTAGGTCATCCCATTTCAAAAGTTCTTGCCCCCTTAGTCGAGATGCTGGTGAAAAATTCATTGCTGACCGAAACATCCGCCGTCAACGAGTGATGGCTTCAAATTCACTTGAGATATGCTCAATCCAGATGAAGCATTTTTATTACATGGGGCACTGCCGAAACACGCTCTCATCATGTGAGACGACAAACAACAGTGGAAAGCCTTCGGAAGAATCCATGATGATCTGTCGTGCGTGGAATGTGGTAGGAAACAGCAACTCAGATGCCTTCAGGAAGGGCATGTGGGACGCATTGCAGCGAACTACGGATTTCGTAAGAAGGCCCGAATGACAAGTGTCGTTTCTGAGCAATGGCTTTGAGAATGTGTTTGTATTTATTTCGACTTTTGTTCCAAGTGGATTCCACCCCAGATCAGATCAGAGGGTCAGCTCCCACGACAGGTCTTTGCTCAGAGGACCACTGTACTAATGTTGCTTTCGAAAGCGTCTTGGCGTAAAAAAGATGGCAAGATATCCGGTAATCTCACTGTCGAGGGCGAAGATACCTGTGTTAGTGGTATCGGAAATTTCAAGTATTTACTTCTCCTTAAGGGCCGAATCCGGCGTTTGGAAAATCCAAATGTGTCTCCTGTCTGAAATGTTCAAGGCACCGAGAAAGCCCAAGAAAATTTCTGTACTTGCCATGACTTCATTGAACCTTGCCTGGCGCATGTACCTCCTTTCTCTCTGTCAAACCCTTCCCTTGCTTAAACCCACTGTTTTCTGCGTCTAATCGATAGTCACTCACAATCCCTCACGAACTTTTTCCGCGCGCTTTTTGATCACTTGTGTTATCACGCGCTGTGCGCACACGTTTCTTGGTAATTCATGTCGATTTGCCGTTCTTACCGGGCCTGCATCAATTCGTGCAACAATTGGACGGAAACCCCCATAATTTGAAATTTGTGTCCTTTTAATATATGCATTTTGTACATGTAGTACCACATTTTGTTGATAAATCTCAAGACTTCGTAATTCTTGGCTTGTGATTTCGCGCGTCACTCAATTGGGCTTCCCAGAATAGGTCACGTATTCTACAGCTCAAGTACATATGTGCTAGAAATCCAATCTTCAAAATAGTGCAGTTTAGTCAACCGAGTAATCTTTAAAATTCCTGACCCATTCATTTTGTGAAACGCCGATGTTAGCCGTACCTGTATTTGTGAATGCTGAAATTCCAACCCCAAGGCCTTTTGATGTAACCGTGTAAGGCAGTCCACTTCAGAGTAATAGTTACTAGACACATCACACAGACGAATCAGTGATTACAGTATTCTCTAACACGGCCACCTGTGGGACCCTGTCAAGGTGGTCATTCTGTGAGAGGTCCACCTTCGGAGGAATCGAGTGATTGCCGCCTAGTTTTATGGATCGGCGACCCATTTTCTTTCAAAAAGTACTTATACCTTGTGCTCGACCTGTAATTCTCCCACGACATGCAATAGACATGAAACGGTGCCAGGGCCGGAATGTCCATTCTGGTCGCAGAATCCTGTCAATCAAAGCTACTCTTTCTCTGCGCCTAACCTTGGTCCACTTCACTTGCAATTTGTCACCTTACTTCCACTAAACCTATTTGTTTAGTCTTTCTCATGTTTCTCGTCATATAAAGAAATGCTCACAGCAAGTAGCAAACGTAAACTCTGATAAACACATTTTGCTGCACCAGTCATTGGTCTCACACTTGTGGGTTATCAGGACAAATGGTTGGTGTTCAATTTGAAGAGTGAATTTACCTGATAACCGGATCAAGAGTGAAGTCAAGCGTGTGATCAGGAAAGATATGAGATGATATGAAGGAAGGACTTGCCCGCAATACGTATGCACTGAATACTTCAACTGAAGTGATATTCTGAAGCCTGGAAGGGCAATCGAGGACCGAATATTGACAGTATGAATTAGAGGTCGATGACTCAGGTGCAAGCGATCCACGAAGCCACTCCCAGAAAACAGTGTGTAAAAAGCTCTATGGCCAATAATTTTCGACCCAACTGTACCATTGAGCTGATAAGCTTAGGAGGCTCTACATTTGCTCAGTAGTGCTCTACGATGGCTTTTCTACTAAACTGGTCTCTTTCTCACCCTTGGTGGACAGGTACACATTACTTCTGACGAGCTGATCGTCCAAAAGACTAAACTAGACAATCGTATGACCAGATGTGGCAATGAGTTGAGTAGTTGAATTCACTATACTGGGGGATTTGAAAGGCAGGACCAGACTAATGCCCTGTAAGTTCAGCTCCACGATGCACCAATGATTTGCTGCACTGCACAGCAATCATTAGACCGATTCTTAGAGTGAAAACTAAATTATCAAGTTTATTAGGGCGTATACGAAAGGGGCACTGAAGGTAAGTAATGGAGTCTGAATTAGAATTAGTGTATTCTGACTGACAACCGATAAACAAAAAATCAATAGTCATGTTGACCAGTGTTCACATTCTGAAACTTCTAACAAAAGACGATTCGTGTTGGAGAAGGGCCAACCTTACAGAAGATTTCCGGTTTTCATCCATCTAGTGTTGCATTGTTGGAACCGAGACGAATTCCCCACTTTGAAGGAACAAACTGTAAGGGATGGTATAACTAAGACTTGTCTAAACTCTTCGAAGCATTTTCAGCAAACATATGAATAGTTTTCTCTATGAAAATATACTGCGGCATCTTGAATATCGTACCAATTGAAACACGAGACGGCCTTTGTGCAGCACATTCAGTTGAAGAACGGTATAAACGACAGATCCAGTTTAACCGCCCATGAGAACCAAACTGTTATGCAAATGAGGGTATTTGTCGAAATAAGAGTTGTCCACTTTGGATTAAAGGTGTCTGAAAGCACTGCTCAGTATCATGGTCGTAAGTCTCTAACACGAACTCCGGTTACTTACTAGACTGAGCATTATAATCAAGTTGATCCTAAACCGGCTTTCAAAGTGATATCATTCAAAATGATACGGACAATGGATACCAGAGACAGCCGACATGCGACCCTTTACGGTCGTATCGTGTATATGTGTAAACATGTGCATTATGTGTTGTCCCAAATATCTCAGACAGCCCGCATTAACGGCACACCAGCTGGAAGGCCACTGGAATTGCTGTGTTCGAAGACTACGACCAGCTTACAAACAATTATCTTTTTTGATTCTATACAGGAAATCCGGGTAGTCAATTTTTTGTTTATTGCTGTTTCAGAGCTTTGATAATATGGTTTAACTACAAATATAATCTGTTTCGAGGGTGACAGTTACCTGATGAATTCGTCAGAAACTGTTAGGTGCAGCCAAACGTTTTTTCTATACATGATGGAATCGTCTACAGGATGCTTACGTCGCTTTGACTTTCATCACGTGCTAGGGTACGAATACGTAGTTCAGTTGCAGCAAAAAGACCAAGGAAAACGGCTTAAGAAAAAGAGGATGGTTAATGAGATTTTGTCAACTGTAAATTTCTGTTCTCTTAATCAATATCACTTAAATGAACGCTAATATTTGTAGTGCGGCCAACCATTCTTCGAGACAGACACTCGTCCGTTCAGAGCGTTTGACGGCTTGTGAATCAGCACTATCAGACAGAAGCCAAAAGCTTGATACGAGACCAGTTGGCGTGTGTTCCAACCACAGTACCCCTTTAATTTTCGCGGAGCTTAGTATCGTATTTCCTTGCTCTCATCAAAAGTGAAGATCCACGACAATCGTAGAAGACACTCCTAAAAGTTTTTCACTGGTTCGCTGCTTAAATTTTACGTCCACGTTTTTTTGATGTGGCATTTAGTCGACCCATAATGGCGTCCAACTGTGATGTAACTTCTTCCCTTGGGCCCTTAAACGTTTCATGGACAATCAGAGGTCTATTCCGGTGCTTGGGTTCCTCGGCAGAACTATCAGAAGATGCAGAGAATTCCAGTGCCACCGTAGATTAAGGGGGGTTGAGCAATTACAGACGGCATGCAACAGATCGGAATAGGCAGCAATGTTGCACGGTAGGAACGGGGACAATGCCAATTACAGGTTGCTTCTCTGGGACTGTATATACCACAGCCAGTCACAACTAAGGTCGGTTGAATAAAGCATCCAGGCAAGATAGACTAGTTGTTCCAGCTAAAATGCGCCAGCAAACAGGCACTGCGTTTTCACAAGCAATACTACGTATCCGACTGCCATGACCCATCTCACCGTATCGGTCGTCAACTCTGATTAGTTGAGACCAGCCAAGTGTTCTGAACTTTCTCTTGCGAAATCCGATGAGTACCAAGCCATGGTGTGACTAGTCCTAAAAATTATTCTACCGCCTGCTTCTTCCTGGTTGGGATTCATTACATAGATGAAGTAGAGTCACCAGGTAATAGTCAAATTGCTTGTTTGATTTTGTAAGCTAAACAAAACGCGAAGCGGAGACTGTTTCGCGAAAATACGCAGTCTGCCATTAGAAGACCCTGAGTTTGTATAAATATGATATGCACCTAACATATTTTGCACACTGCTAACATTTTACAGCATTGTAGTCGGAGTACACACTCTAGGATGTAAAAATTAGAATTTATGAGTAAATCGTTCTAAGTCGATACAGAGCAACAGGAGAGAGAATAAATACAAGTTTTGTGGATGACGACAAGCACCCAAGAAATCTACAGAAATCACGCATAGTTCACACAGAAAGTCACAATTCGCCAGAAACAAGGTGAATGAACAGCAATACTACAGCAGTACTAGGATCACGCAGGTGACATTTCACCAATTTGGTAAAATGGGCATCCCCCTTTCTCCTCATTAGTAACCGTCTTCGGATCCCTGGTATTTGAGCAACCAGCTTAAAACCCTGACCCCAAACCATTTGGCTACAGTGTCAGACTGAGTGTCTGCCACCATGAGTTGGTCCTGCACTACAATGGGAATTAAGAACCACCGACCACGACGTCACACAGATACTCGAAGTAAATCGAAGTGGGCTTCAGAGTACCCGAGGAGTTGTAACGGGGCATTTATTTATAATAATGATAGTCACCCCAACCATTTTAAGCCCTGTTCAAAATAAATCTTTCACAGTAGTCGTCTGAAAAGTCATCCTATTGTCACTAAACGACCAACAAAATTTCGCCCTAGTTATAGCTCATCAGCAGTGCATGTTCCTGCCGTGACGGAAATTTGAACTCCGGAAACACGATGTGTGATGCTCGTATGGATGTATGTGTGAGCTGGCGACCATGTTTGGTTTTCCCCGGGCCTCAACAATGCACCGACTGTCATGATTAAGTCGATCCACTGACCAGTTCAAATAGATTCAGAGGTGCCTGAAATGCGCCAAGTTTGTAATTAGTTAACTGCCGAATCTGCAGAAATTCCATCCACGTCATGCACAGTTGAAAAGCTTTTCCTCTGTTCTGACATAGAAAATACACGGACAGCAGTTGTAAT
Organism: Clonorchis sinensis; assembly: GCA_003604175.2. NCBI lineage: Eukaryota > Metazoa > Platyhelminthes > Trematoda > Opisthorchiida > Opisthorchiidae > Clonorchis > Clonorchis sinensis. The sequence continues at coordinate 111,222,964 of CM030370.1, forward strand.
ATCAGTTCAAACAGACAAGATCCTATAAAAAATTCGGGGTGACAATGTGAGTCGACGGGCGCTGGGTAAGCAAGTGTACATCCGTAGAGAGTACTGATGGTGGGGCAGAGACAAATGAGAAAACGCCACGCACAAAATATGGGTAAAGATTTTCTGACATACACTCAAAACGTGCATGAAGACACAATACCAGCACAAGGAAGAAAGCCGGGCGAAAAAGAGCGGATCGTGGACGAAAATCCGCAACCTATATGTGTTTGTTTAGCCCTAGCGATAGGTACATAGGTATTGACCGACTAAACCAGACTATTAGTATCATCGTCGCATCGATGATGAGGGGAGCAGTAGATAGGGTGGAAAAAGACAGGTATTTGACAGCGGTCCTGAGTAGTAAATCGTCCCTGTTTTTCACCACCGGGGTGAATTCTGGTGATAAAATGGGAAAATGTATAAAATATAAACACGTGAAGGCGCAATTACTCAATGAGGTAGGAGACTATAAACCACGCATTTGCACACCATTCTCCTCTTCTAGGATCACCGGTGAAACCTTTGGAACAGCCTCTTGCTGCACGACGTTGAACACCTTCTGCATTGTTACTGTGAATTTGTCTGGAATAAAAAAAACAGGGCGAATGGTTGACAACTGCAGTTTTACAACACATGAACAAATCACGACCGCTGATTGAGTCAGTCATGGGGGAATTGAAAATTTCATCGAAAAAAGGAAGAAACTCATTAAGAATGTGAAGCGTACGAGTGAGGTGAAATGGTTCTGAATAGTAATGTAATATGAGCTACACTCACTAATGCAATTTGATTGAATAAAACCACAAATTGAAGTGCGAGAAAACAAACGACGAAATTCACAGAAAACCCGGCGATATTTCAACCCTCTTATTTCTACGGGCTGCGCTCAAAGGAGTACCGAAAATACAGTTGAATGATTTGATTTCCTTCCAATAAGAGGCTAGTGACGTGCTTCATGATTATGAGTTATTGTTTGTTAATATTACTAAAGACAACCGGGAAGATAGTAAAAGGAGGTCAAATTTATGAGAATATTCTGACGTCGTTGGCTATACATAGAGGAGTGTATTGGAATATTGGTAGCTCGGGTGCATTAGTTGGTATTTGATCAGGTGGCTGTTGATCTGTTCGCCGAGCTTGGCCATTGATTTGCAAACGTTTCGTCACCAAACAACACACTGAACACGTCTCCTCGAATGGTGACGAAATGTTTGTAAATCCACTGCCAAGCTCGGTGAACACACCAACAGTCACCGGATTCAATGACCAACACAGAGGAATGTGCGGTAACACGTTTGTTTGGGTATGGTCAACAGCCCTAGTATCCTCAGGCTATTACTACAACAACGGACACTTTTGGACCTTCATGAGCTGCGGTTGGATTGTTTACTTACCGAAAAGGATCGAAATCGGCCGTGATGAAAATTGGCGCAGCCCGACCAGCAACTATGGAGCCGAAAGTTTTCATTGCTTAAGCTACATACATGCCCGGGTCAGTCCACTGCTTTTGCTCATAGGTGTGAATGCCTTCCGTCAGAAACCATAAAATATTGCCTAAAAAACGTGGACGAAACTGTGCCGCTGAATAAACGTAAGGCCAGTACAGCTTTCGCCAATTCCTTTCAACTATGTGCACCCAGCCTGTGTCTTTTCGGAGTTTTTTAGAGAGTGTACATTATTCATTTTCAAATCTTTTGATGTTTCGATTGTTTCGAGGGTATACCGCTTCAAGGTGTCCAATGATTTGACCGATCCGATTAGTCGACAAAGCCAACAGACCAGCTTTTTTCCCTAGAAAAAAAAACTAACATTCGCCTAATTGTGATACGGGGTCGTATGGAAAGTCACCCGTTTTTGTTGAATTTCTCGCTCGCGCTCAACTGAGAAAATCCATAATGCTCACACATGTATCAGTAAGTGCATCTGTCTAGTAGATATTTGATCGGTTTTGGTTTGATTGGCAACGAGATGTCAAATTACAACGTTGCGCGCTGAAAAGATGAGGCTAGTTCTAGTTCTGAGTGCACAAATCACCATTGTGGGGTCCCAGTCTGGACGTTGAACGATCCAGGTCCCTAACGATCTCGATCGAACCAAGCACTTGGGAAATTCTGTCCAACGCGAAATTACCGAACGGGATATCACAAATACAAGAGACAAGGGATACAACAGGGGACATAGCAAGCACTGTAACTTGCGAATGGTCGCGTGTTCAAAAATGCAAGAAACAGCAGGCTAAGCGTGAGGTAGAATACTGTTTATGGGGTTCTGTAGGAAGAATCCTAACGAGCATTATCTTCAGTAGCTTGTTCAAGAATTCAAAGTTGTCATACGAACTGCTCAGATGAAAATGGCACCCGCCAATGGTTACCGCACGTGTATAGCTTTTAGGCTATCATAATGTAATTTCGATTCAATTCCAGCAGTCTTTCGCGTATAATCACGTTGTCTAACACCATTCCAACCGAAAGTAACCAGAAAAAATAATAATAATTTAACATGTCCGCGGAACGTGAAATTCATCGGACATCGTAGCTATTAGGTCCAGGGTATCACATGATTAGCAGTAAAATTTCCGCCCAGTCCGCTGCTGAGAACAACAACAACAAGCCTCAACTTCGCCTAAATTTGGCTAATTCGACAAACCAAGCAGGACAGTCGAACTAGCCACCACTAAGGAATCATAACAAAGAACAAACCGCACTTCCCACATGCATACAGACACTGTCGGTCTTCGTTCCAACTGAGTGGCAAACAAACAAGGTCAAGATCGTGTAGGGGTATAGAACAACGACGCGAAGGCGAGGGCGATCAAGCTGTCTGGTCAAACGACAACGTAGATAAGCAAACAGTTTTCATGTGCACAGTCACAGAGGAAACTACCGGAAAGTCATGGGTGAACAAAAGGGAACGAAAAGTTGTGATTTAGACAGGTCTGCAGAGGAATTATCTGTCAGTCTCAATACAGGCGCATTGCAGTTTATACGATGTCCTAAGCCAAAAAGGCATTTTCGTGTATTTCTCATCTGTGCGAGATTCTTCAATTTTAAACGTTAGCCGAGCATGACTACTTTTACAGGTAACAAATTGTTCTTTTCGATCACGATTTACATCCTACGCCTAGTAGCCAATTCTCACAGTTCATTCATATCAGCCCACTGGTTTGATTGCTCTGACCTCATTGAGCATAAATTGCCTACACAACCAACTGAGTGGATAGCTTTGGTGTCGAGTCTTTTCACTGGATCGCAGCTACGGAAAACAATAGTACCTCTACCCGCGGATGAATCCATAAAATCCCTTTTCTTTCTAAATGTAGAGGTGACCGGATGTCATGGGAACGAGAGTTTCAGTAACGGCCAACACGTGGTGAAAAACTGCTTCCGACAGAAATGTATGGGACGCCTTTGAATGATTCATACCATAACATTACAGCAGAGAACGTGCATTCGATTGGTCCCAGTGGTTCCATGGACTGCTGTTCTGCCAATCACATTTTCTATTCCGACGTTTGCATCATCCGCCGGCGGGGCAAGTTCTGTGTCACCTATCAATGGGGTCTATGCGAACGGATGAGAAGAATGTAATACACTGACCCATCTTGCCCTACCTTCAAACAGGCCTTTCTCAAACTACTCTTTGACAGGCTGACGAACAGGCAGTCTTGGGTCGTTCTTTCGAGGAACTGGACATTGTCAGTTATTGCGCGTCAGACACCAGGTAATAACTGTTCAGCTGTGGCGCCCATTCAGTGCACGGCTGCTGTGCAAATCAAATGAAACACGAGGGCTGAGATAGTTCAGGATAACTTAGGTCCAGACAAGACCAATGGAAATGCCTACGTTGGGTTCTAACCATGGGCCTTCTGGTCAGTAGTTTCGCACTCAAACAGCCCAGCCATCTCAAATAGCACTTCTTAGCTGCATAGATCCACAGACCAAGAAGCAACTTCAGCCGATGTCGCAGCTCTCAGTATAGTCGCACGTAAACGTACAGAAGCCGATTTCCAGGAATGGATACCTATCAGAAGCAGACGGTGTGCACGCAGAATATCAGGATTCTACAAAAGGAATGCACATTGATATACTATCTCCAGCTATGCACCAACAGGTTGCAGCTCTGATTTTGCGCTTATTCGTGGCCCTTTTTTAAGGAGTACTCTTAGAACCGACACTGTTGTATTGGCTGGAAACCACACCGCACGACTTGGTCATCCCACGTCTCATGAGATGCGTCTCGGGGTCTCCATGGTCTGGATTTGACTAAAAACGTCAACGGTCAACTCCTACTAATTTTGTATGCTGCACTCACTGACTCCTTCTGTCTAGTTCGAACTTCCGGCCCCGAAAAACGCCATCTCCCAACTTGAATCCATCTTTCACTCCTCAAGGTTGGATACACTGACTGTGGGTATCAACTGATAGTAGAGGTGTTCTACCCAGGACTGTCGTTCTTAGCAAAGGACGTACTAGAACTCCGACCAAGCATTTTTGTGCGCCGAACAGTGCGTCTACTTCTGTGGATCAATGACAAAAAACTTGTGGCAGGTCAGCAGTCAACAAGTGTATCATCCTTCTATTGCAAAATTGAAGCTAAACTACGAAAACTCACGTCCATAGAGAAGCAGTGATCATCAATCAAAAACAATTTCCAGAACTTTGAGAATTAAATCTGTGGCTTCTCCTACCGTGTACCCACACTAGAGGTCTCCAATAGATCTAACCAACTACTGAGCCTTGGAAAAAATATTCCGGACTAGTATGCTTAGAAGGCAACCGGACCAACTGTTGAAGGGGATTAAAAGAGATCCTGGTGAGCCCATGAAGCTGAGCTTGCATAGGCGACCAGTGACAGTCACCCGTTCAAATTCGTCGGCCTAACTTTGATGATGAAGCTTCTTCAGTATACGGACTGCTGGGTAAAGTACTTGAAGTTGTTCAATCACTCAAGCTAATTTCTCGCTCTATACCAGCTTTTCTACCTACTGGAGAAGATACTGAAGAGGGAACGGCTCAACTGATAGATCGGGAGTCCTCTGGTGGAGGTAGAATTTCACCCCAACTCTTCAAGTCGGGTAGCAATAATTTGATTAGCCAGATGACCAGCCTGGTTGAAGAAATCTGGATCAAAAATGAGCTTCTACCTTTTGATCATTGTTAAGTTACTCAAAAACGGCCCAGGAAACGAATTTCTATCTCATCACGGTATCCTCCTTATGCTTATATTGTCAAAAACAATTTCATCATCATTCTTGTAAGGCTTTCTACCGCGAGCGAGTTGAGTTGCAACAAGGAACGACTTTGTACATCAGATACTTATATGAGAAAGCTTTTAAAAACCACGCATCCAGCGACAGCCCACGAGTTCTCCGTTCCTTACATTCTTGATGCTTCTGCTCAATTAACGGAACCGCTCTCTCGAGCTGTCTGACCAAAGCGGACATACCAGATAAACTTGTGAATATCAGAGGGCAATATATAACGAAATAGCCAGACGTGTGCGGGTTTACAACTGGTCATCATCGATACTGCAAATCGCTAGCGAATTTTGCGAGGGCTCGTCATTCCCTTTGAACTTTGCGACCAGCGGCATCTTAAGAGCTGCTCCATCGCGGGTCGATAAGACTCGCATGGATCTGCCCCCAAGCATAGGAATGCAGGTATGTTAGTTTGGAGTGAAGAGTTGAATGCTGTTTAATCCACTCCCGACAATCTTATTTGTAGCCCGGTGTGCATGGTGTGTATTTCCTAATTGCGAGATTCTTGTACGAGGCTGGCCTGTGAGAGCACCTATTTTGGCGCTCATGAACAAGGCGTACGAGACCATGAAGTGCTTCACGTGACGTCTCTTCTGGTGGTTATGCGAATTCGTGATCGCTTCCCGACCCAGCAAAGCAATACTAGTGTTTGCTACGCTGTGATATCCACGGCGGCGCTATGTCAGAGGAATTGAAGATGCCTCCGTCAGATTGGTATTCTCATAAGGAGATGGGCTTTGCTGAGCTTGCACGGTCAAGGTTCATGGTGTTTTAGTAAATAACTGAGAGTCGATCGGTTTGGTAGATCACATGATCCATGAAGAAAATTTGAATCTTCACACCCCTGTCAGTCACGAAAATCTTAGGTTGAAATATAACTGTTAGCCAGACAATTCCTAGTAATCCTTTTTCGCTTTGAATGGAACCTGCAACATACGCACTGTTACTTCAACGGGCTATGCATATACATTGAATCAAACCTCACCGAACAGTAACTAAAACATGAAAAACAGGTGACTAGGCGGCTGAGCTTCTCTGCTTTTCACCTGTGACTATCTGCACCCTTTCTCACAAACTACAATCCACAAAATCTCCATAGCCAACCGACTATAACTGAGTCGCAAAAGGAAGGTTGGAACAAATGCGATTAGTAGGTGGAGGGAGTTAAAAGTATATCTCCGATGCATCTTTGAATTACCAATATCTGATTTCCACGGAAAAGCCTTGGAGGCGAAGGTATGTTCGGAAATTGAGTAGCTACGCATTGAAGGCTATAGCTTTGATGCACGAGCGCCACTGACTGCGCGATTGGGCCATTTCTGCCAGTGTCGTTAACCACTGGTGATTTGAGTCCCGGGGTCCCCATCCAGGGAGGCGGCAGTTGCCCGCCCGACTAAGTTTACTGGTTAGCGCTTTCGTAGTTCGTTGTCAGGTCATACACTGTCCACCTCTCGGTCGCTTCCACTCAGCACAGGGCTGGGCGAAAAGAGCTCTGTGGGGCAGACGGTCTTCTGGCATGCGGAGTACATGTCCCAACCAGCGCAAACTATGAAGCGTGAGTAATTCATCTATCGCGGGAGAGTTCTTCTTCCTAAGACCATCTGACGTACCTCAGCATTACTAATCCGATGTTCCCACCACACCTGACCAATGCTGGGGAGACATTGATGATCAAACACTGACATCTTCCGTACGTCCTCTGCACGTAGGGGCTACGTCTCTGATCCATAAAACGGTATGGATCGCACCATCGCAGTGTAAACTCTTCCCTTGACAGACAAGCTCACGGAAAGAATGGTCAACAAAATCCAAGTAAGAGATGTGCCGGTTTTGCATGTTTGGTTTCTAATTTCACAAACCTGGCAATAGAATAACTTCGTTCAGACTCGTTTCAAAACACGGATGGGAAAGGCGGAATTGTACTGAAGGAAAACGCCAATCGTAAACTGACTTACACGATGCATTTTGAATGAAAAGGGGCTTGTTTTTCCACGCAATGCCAAGTATGTAGAGTGGTATGCCGATAGCCATTAGACCGAGACATATCAACGAGTTGAGCGGTGCATTGTAGATGGAAAATATTCCAATGGCAAAGTTGACGATCAGGTATAAGACGGGAAGAAACATTGGCAGCTGCAGAAGGCAAGGTAAAAGAAGAGCAAACATGAGGTTAATGTAGCATGCCATTGGAACATAAGTCGATGGAAGTTGAAACGGGGAAATGAGCTCCACATAACTAGTATCGTCACAGTAACAACTATGGCATTCGCGTACGTCTTTGCTCATTGATTCGTCAACAAGAACATGTCAAGCCGGAGGATTTCCGGTGTACGGCATTTTCATAGTACGAAGAACAGTTAAAATGTCCACGCACACAGGTTGCATCCTCAAAAGTAAAAAAGCTACTTTTGAGAGTCGGTGAACATTCATTTGGAGTGTATGAATGACAAACTTGCAGATGGTATAGTCACCCTCTCACACTTCAAGAAGTGGTACAAAAAATTATAGTCACCCTCTCACACTTCAAGAAGTGATACAAAAAAAGAACCAGTGTTGTCCAACCCAGTATATTCACTATCGAACATAATCGAAGAAAAATACCTCTACTAATGCCTTATGTGATTTCATGTGTATTACGAGCGTATTTTTCCTCAGTGTGGCAAAGTTGTTTTCGAATTCGGTTTTCAAATATACTAGGCTGTGAATTGTATCCAACGGACGGTAACTGAGAACAGACATCCGACATGAGAACCAGTACTGAATAAAAATCGGACAAAAAGTTTGTGGTGGAGTGAACAGTTCGGCGGACTCAGGCTTAGAGCTCTCAGCGAAGTTGGCATAGCTCGGTGACTATTCTAGCCACAAGAACTAATTTGCGCAGTCTGAGCATATGAAGCAAATTGGGACAAATGTGGCCCAGCGTTTTCCGTGAAAACTCGAGGAACATGGGTTGAGTTACAGCTAGAACTTGGGAAAAACAACATGAAGGGCACGTATAGGAAGAGAAGGCTTGATGCTGAATAAATATCGTACACAAAGAAACAACATGAAGGGCACGTATAGGAAGAGAATGCTTGATGCTGAATAAATATTGTACACAAAGATACGTGCCGAGCACAAAACAATCAATTTGCTTGTATTTAGCATGGTCAGAAACGCGAGAAAAACTTTACAGTGATCGCCCTTAAACAAGACCAGCCGAGAGAGGCATAAAGATATTGCAACTGAAATTGTTTCTAGAATTACGTAGAATAAAAAGACAAGTTTAATGAAAACTCAAACCGTACAGAGAATGCAGCGAGGACCAAAGAGAGCATCATTTTACATTTCGACGATGATTTAACTCAAACTTCACTAATCTGTGAGGTGTTAACTGTGATCGTTAAAAGTAAGTAGTCGCTAACAGGATGAAAGCAAAACGTTGGATGATCTAATTTATGTCATCATCATCTTCACACGTGACCATTTAGAAAGATAGTTTTCCAAGAAACTACTAGTTTTACCGGACTCTTTGGGGCGGATTTAATAACAAATTTCTTCCAAGAGTAAATCACCTTACCAAAGGTATCAGCTGCGGAGATCTCACTGACTGGAGACACTTATTCTAGTATGTTTGACTCTAGCCCTGAATGCCAGTTCACTCTAACTGGAAATAAACAAACTAATGTTTATTCCTGACTGGAGGATTTGCTTGTACGGTCAAAGATTGCAAAGTAAACCAAAACATACGATTCTCACTCTTAGAAGAATATAATTTGCAAGCTACGTGAGGGCCCCAGAGTAAAAAAAAACTACTTAAAAATTAGTGCGGCTGGTTGATACATGAAATAAGCTTATGGGCAAACGGAACTATGGGAGCTGAAGCCAATGCACTTCAGTGACTCAGTCACAAGACTGCAGAGCACTGAGGATCAAACAAAAAGAGTCACTTTTATCCTCAACCCTGAGCGGCTAGGATTCACACGCCTGAAGCAGCAAGAAGCATTGCAACGTGGTCATTTTACACCAAAATTCCAACGCAACGTTGTTTGAGAAAAAAGGAACCATTTTCAAGGACCATAGCCAACATAGTGATTTCGGCGATACAGAAGAAAGAAATACGTGGTACTGTATTCCTCAACATGGAGGATACTTCGTCGTGAAAACAACTTAGGCGACATAAAATTCCTTCCATTGCAGTTTTCCACAAGCAGAAAACGTTACGGAGCCGCGAAGGTGAACCTCTCCGACTCCCGGGATGGCAAAATCACCAACAGCCGAAAATCACTATCCTTCGATCTGGATTCACCGGATGAGCGTCACGTAAATCAGGCACTGCCAATAACACCGGTATTCTCAGCCAGTCCACTGCGGACTACCCAATTCACAAGCAGCTCGCTGACCCGCAATCGAGATACATTTGGCTGTTGTTATTCCAAATACTTTGGAATGTGTGGAACACAAGCCACAAAAAGGCCATGCACATGTTTCGCTTGAAGTAAACAAGAACGCATGTTGGTGGCGAAACACACCACTAGTTTCGTAACCCTATCATGGGCAGCCATGCACAAGCAAATTTGGCCCTCCAGCCAACATATTCGGTAGAGGTCCCTCAAGATTCATGAATAAGAGGCGCTTAGGGACATCGTGTGAACACGGGAAGTCTAAAGTCCAGTGGGATAGGAAGTTATGATCCTATGTCTGTTGCCTTTCTAAAGGATTTCTACAATCAATAGAATACGTGTCGAGTACGGCGTTATTTGGGTCCACTATCAAGCCCTTTGATTAATGTGTTCGTGAGACCAGTCCGATGTGACCAGCATCTGTGGGAGTGTCTTAGCTCTCTGTGCGTGTACGTGTGACTGTGTGTACTTTGGCGGAGATGTGCCTCCGTTTGTTGTTGTGCTGGCTGTGATGAGTCATTGTTGAGATTCCCGCTTGACCTCTGGCCGCTATGCCTAATGTGTTTACAAAGTCCAAGCCAGCTAGACGGGATGCTGGCTCCGTCACTACGGTTGACAATTCGGTTGTGTTGATCTCTCGTGCTTCAGCGCAAGCCCATTCCACGTGTGGCTTGAATCCTGCCTGGAGTCCACGTACGCTATCGAGGTTGATTTGATGGCATGACACAAGTGCGCTAAGTACAATGGATGAGCCACGTTCAAGTTTTTTTAAAGTTTTATTGGATTGAGTGGGGGAAAGTGCGCGTTTCGCTTGCGTTCCGTAATTCGCGCTTGAAGTTGCTGTGCTGTCGGCACAGAGAATAAGGTAGGCGCAGTTTGTGCGGTAGTTCAAAGTGTTATCAATTCGGAAGAATGTTTTAATATCATAACCCCGAAGTGTTTTTCGAGTGGCGTTTAAAATGCCGTTCCTATAGAGTATTCTTAAGGTGACGACCGGGTTTTTGTCTCGCTGTTGGGCAATGAGTCCTGTGGAGAATTTTTTTTGTTGTAATACCCTACTGAGTCTTTTCAGTTGATCGTCTCACATGGACCTTTCGGATTATAGCTTCTGGACACGATTCACCAACGATCAGAAAATTGCGCTTTGGATTTCGTGTTGATGCGAAGACTCACAGCCGCAGTATTTGTCTGAATGTGCGAGTTTTTTCTGTAGATTCCCATTGAGAATCGATAGCTGGTGCTAATAAACAGTTACAGGTCCACGAAACTTAAGATTCTCTGTTCACTTAGTTGCCACCGTGAATTGTGTACTACTGCATTGTTCGGTCAAGCAGTTTAAGAAGGCTTGGGAATGCTGCTGTGATTGCAAATATGTCGTCAAGCCGGTGCGTGGTAGACGGACCTCAGCTTCAGCATAGTGCAGAAAACATTAGCCACTATGGCTGATATTAGAGAAACCATAGTGATATTGTCAGTCTCTTAGTTTATACTTTAGTAGACATAGTGGCCAGAGGTCATGCAGGAATCTCAAAAGTGCGCATCACAGCCAGCCCGACAACAAACGGAGGCATATCTCAGCCAAAGTACACACCCAAGCACACTTACACGTACTGGGGGACACCAATTAGAAAACCTAATAGCGGGCACAACTAACGCTGCACTTGACTCAATTACTTGTGAGAAGCCTTGGAAACGTTTGGCCACGGCCATTTGAAATATCGGATTGGAGCATCTTACTCCACTAGACTGTTTTAACTTTAAACTTGCCATATTACACAACACATGGCGCTCACTCTGTTTAGGAGGCCCCGAGCCAAGTTTGGTCTGAAACTCCGAATCACTGCGTGAATCCTGCGAAGTCGTCATAGCAGTTGCAGAAATCCTGGTCATCGTGGCCAGGAATTGCGTACACGGTCTTGTAAGGCCAACATATTCCTCCAGTATATTGTGTTTTCTCCGCTTATCTAACTTTTTTTTACAGAATGACACATGCGCTGCCCAAAATTCAAAATGTTGGCGAAATGTCATTTTGATGAAACTGTGAAGACTTGGCAGCGGATAAACACTACCAGTGAACCTACAGCTGCTGTGTTTCCTGAGTTTCAAAATTGACTTGTACGAGTTTCATCTCCACTTGGCGAACATATCGAATGCCCCTAATCAACAGAAAATAAACACACCGAAGCCACAAGTAGTTAGATATATTACCAAGACTCGTGTGCTTTTCGATTCCGGCCGGGCAGCAGAAAAGCTACTTGTTCAGCCTGCATAGCAGTCTTTGACAGGCAATACATAGATCCCTCTTGAGATGAACTAGTGTCTGTCTCCATAATAATTATGCAAGATGGTCACATACCTGGAAGATGAGCTACAAGTTTTCATTAGCACTTTGAGATGGTGTGGAAGAAACTTCATTTTAGCCGCTCCATGGCGAAATTTTGGTGACCCTGAAGGGCATTTCTTCTTTGCAAGAGAGTGTGATATTGATACACGTAAATCATTCGGTAGCTTCTACCACATCGATTATAACATGATTGAGATAAGTTACGTAGCGATATAAGCTATTGGTTCTTGTGTTTAAATGAGACCACTTGGAGTTGATGGGGTGGACAAACCTTAGGGTAGAGTGACTAGGACAAAGAAGTCGTACTCTCAAAACTACTGTGCACAACAAGTCAATAAGAATGGCATCAAAATGCTTTCGAAAAGTTCCCCCTCCGCTAATGACGAGGGATATATATTGAGTCAATAACGTATGGAGTCTATACTGCCGACCTTGAGTTATTCTTAACTCTCAGTCGAATGCAGCGTCAGTGATTCTGTAAAGACTGAAAATCTGGTCATCTAGGTTGCTTTCACAAACAGCAGTTCTACCGATGGAGTTCATCACAGAAAAAATAATTTCTCAAGGCACCAAGAAGAGCTGTTTTCTTAAGCTGATTGCTTTCCGCGTTAAAGTAAAATGAACGCACATAATGCCTGATGTGGTCTTCAGTGTCTCTGTTGTACACAACTCAGTTGCTATGGTAACGTGTTAGTTGAAGGTTGTTGCAGCTCAAAATTAAATCACCGACCATCCACTCTAGAATAATCTAACGTCGTCTGCCAGTATGTAGGATCCTAAGGGGAGAGCAAAATGTGGTTTCTAATGGCTGAAGCCCTATGATCAAAAGATTCAGTCTCGTAACATTCAGCAAGGGATACTTCGGAAAAAAAACAAATAGTCTGTGTTCGCAGTTTGGATGAAAATCGCAAAGCCAACCGAGTTCCACTTTGCTGAGATGCTTTCGGTTGTGCAAGGATATCACCACCACGGAAGTTGATATCAAACCATCAGCTCAAGAATGTACGGAAATCCATGATGCGATCACTCACTCCCACAGCGAATATTCAACCCAACCATGTAGTTCTCGAAGGAATTCCACAAACGCGTCAATATAAAATTTTACAATTGTCTTAAAAAGTCTTGAGATTTCAATATTAACATCAGAACAAGGGCCTGAGGTAATGGCATTCAGCCTGGCTTGGTCTGAGCATCGTTGTCCACACCAGGGTATACTTTATATTAGAACAACGGATACTTTCTGGTGACCGACTTACTTTAAATTTGGTCTGATTCAAGCCTGGATTCTTCCGTTTGATGTGAATCAAACTACACACTGCAATACCCGAGACGACCGTAAAGGCTAGACCGGTGAATTCGATCAACACGTACAAATCAGGAGAGAATTGGAAGAAAATGGAGAGCAGGACCTGCGATTGAGAGGTGTAAAAAGAAAGATTAGTGATCTGATTCCACAAAGTTCCCAAAAATCAAGAGGCTTGCGTGTTCACTAACCAGTTGTTGATCTTTAGTTGTATTTAAATAGTTTTAGCTTATTAGGTACCCGTCGTTGGATCAACACGGTGTATTCGTCAGCCATTTGCCTCAAACGACAATCCTCTCCTTCGATGTCTATCCTTGAAGCAGGGTGGGCTATTCATGTCCGTCCAACGAATTCATCAATAGAATTTCCAGGTCGGTGATTGGCGCCGAGACATGAATTTTTAAACTGGTGTACCAAAGCAATTTTATACTTAAGGTCATTCTTCCGCACAGAAAATTTCCCACTGACACCAGCTGTCATCTATCGGTCCAATTGCCGATAGATTAAATGCTCTCCCATTTAAATGTACACCTTAAAGCTCCAGTGTCTCAGTCTCAACTGGATTTTACGCTGCACCCATTGTTGTAGGGTAAGACGATGACATAGTACTATTAATATTTCCCAATTGACTGTACAAACGAGAAACTGGTGAAAAGAAGTCACAATCCGAACTAACTGAAAATGGTCAAAGGATGGGAATAAGTTATCCGCAATCGAATACTCGGGGGAAATGAAGGCAATAACATTGTGTACTTATCTTCTAACCTGAAAGTTGACTCGTTTTCCGTGTACAGGACAGCTCAAAACAATGAATTCGACACCTTCGGAGAGAACACTGATAAGTATGACCACTTTGTCTTTCAGACACAGCCTCGATTATTTTTGTTTCAGTTTGGGAAAATGAAATTTTACGAGTGAATAAATGTTGCAAAAGTATGCTTAATTATCAGTTTTTAAAGATCTCGAAGAAACCTAGTCGAAGAAAGACGGGAGAATGCCCACCACGAAATAATACACTCAGCTTGGCTATGGACCCTAAGTTGTTTACTGGTGAACAGAAAACGACTGGGGCTTATGTAAGAACAAAGGGAAGCCCGAAAACAGCTAACAAATTAGGGATACGTTTATCCTCCGTTGTCTAATTTTGGTAGGCGGCTCTACCTGGACCTTAGCAGTTTGTTCAGCGAATTATACTACATTATGCAACAAGAAAGACCAAGTCTATCAATACACATCGAAGCGGTATTGGGTAGAACCAACAACTACTATTGAATCCAGAACTCTCGTACAAAACGGGATTTCCTCGTTGACTTGTGATCCAGCCAAAACATCCGTATGATTCTTCTTTGAGTGGAAACCGGATGTCCCTGCGGCCCGAAAGTGGGTTCTTTCTCAGATAAGCCCCGCCACCAATGCAAAAAGTGCACGTGCGAAAAGTCAAGCCCCGCCACCTTTTGCCAGCTCCAATTTAATGTACGCACACAACCTTGACCTATTTTTGATGAAAACAATTCCTTATCCGCATCTAGGCTCATTTTGTGCAAAAGTTTTCTCCGTTCGGACGTAAAACCCTAAATGAACTTTCTGACGCTTTCAACTCTCGTTCGTGACAAGAAGATGGCAACACGTTTGTAATACGTTTTTTGCAAAGCCACGGAGTATCCATCAGAAACGTCTACGCAACAATGGCCACCAAATGACACTTTCAACTGTTTCGGACAGGTGGAGGTGTAATGCCCAACAGTGTCGGCAAGAAATCGGTCTTCGAAAGGGAACTTGGCTGGAGCGGTCTAGGATGGAGTTTAGGACAGTAAATCTATCCATTTATTGCTGGTCCAAAAATTTGGCAAAAATCGAATTCTGCTCGGAGGAATTATCTATTAGCCATACGACCGCTGTTGACTGGAAGAACTTTCTTCGCGAAGTTTGCGCCTGGCGGCTTTTGCAGACTCCAACAGTTATTGGCGGCCCAGCTCTACACGTCGAGATCGATGAGACGCTAATATCTTGCCGTAAAAACCACGCAGGGCGAGTCCTTCCCCAGCAGTGAATTTTCGGAGGGATCTGTCAGGAAACTGAAGAGGTGTTCATGTATGCAGTGCCAGATCGAACGGCGGCCAATTTGATGGAGAAAATCCAGGCTTGCATCTCTCCCGGCTCAATCATCATCTCCGATATGTGGGCATCATACCAAGGAATTGAAACGATGATTGACATGAATTATATTCATGAAACGGTTAATCATACTGAAAACTTTGTGGATCCAACGAATGGAGTTAACACACAAACAATCGAATCTCTTTGGTACGTCTACAAGATGCAGAATAAACGCCAATGCGCCACACACCTATCTTTAGTGGACAGCTACTTGTGTGAGTTCGTTTGGAGGCATAGGTACCGAAAAACGGACCTTTTCATGCAAATTATTAACGACAACCCAATTTCACCCTCTTTAAGAAAAACCAAAAGTAAAAATTTCATATCCTCTTTTTTCTACTCCTTTTTGGGTGGTGGGGCTTCGTTTTTTACGGGGCTTATCTGGAAAAGATCCCGAAAGTGCACAAAACTGCTTAGTTGTTAGCGGTAAAAAGGGTCGAATGGTCTTTGTCATCCCGCGATAAAAGTTCCTTGTGTCCG
This sequence comes from Clonorchis sinensis, assembly GCA_003604175.2. Classification (NCBI taxonomy): domain Eukaryota; kingdom Metazoa; phylum Platyhelminthes; class Trematoda; order Opisthorchiida; family Opisthorchiidae; genus Clonorchis; species Clonorchis sinensis. The sequence goes on from CM030370.1 coordinate 111,238,917, forward strand.
CCAAAATTATAACACTAAGCACTTCCTCTACTGATGCTTCTCCGTTACATTAATTCTGGTTCCATGAACGTTTTACTTTGGTTTCCTTCTAATAGCGTATTTCTGCGCAACGACGAGTGATATGGCCACGAGTTTGAGACAGATTCTACGACAGATTGTGGCTGTCTGTACGTAAACCGACCAAACTTCGCGTGACGGGCAGACGAAACCCTATTATGAAAGGACCCATGTAACTCATTGTGCACAGCTAGTCCGGTGACAAATGAATTGTTCCAACACCTGCGAGTCTTCTTCTGTTTCTTCAAAGATTGCGACCAACGAAGATCTGTCATTAGAAGCAGAATAACCCAGGAAGTGAAACAGTAAATCACCAGCGCAGCATGCACTGTTGCAAACAACCTAAAGAGCTAGTGTTGTTGCCAGGACCCCCGGTTTCTTTTGGTGAATGATTGCAGTAAACTCGTTTTCTAACAGGTAAGAATAATATTTGGTGATATTCGGTTCACATAGTATGGTTGAACACTTTGTAGCTGTCATCGCCGCAGCTTTTGAGAACCTAGTGTTCACTTAGCGTGTAAGACACGGGATACCCGACCCGACTAGAGGAATCACCTTGTTGACAGTAATGTCATTAGAGGGGAGAGATGGCTCAGTGGTTAGAGCGCGACTTCACTAACCGGAAAATCCGTGGTTCGAACCCGACCTCCGCCTCTCGATTTCCCCTGCCTAGGCTTGGGCAACCTGACAGTATCCCAGCCCTTGTGCTTCCTTCGGGTGGCATAGCAGCTAGGCACCGAAAGGGTGCTACAGCTGGACGATTATTAGTTAGTTTAATATCAGTATGCGTTGCCACAAAGGAAGGTTGATGCAAATGACAATGACATCCATCAGCCGCCTGAACCATAGGAAGGCATGGGTCTAATGTGTTCCCTAAAATCATATGGTAATGGAAGGAAAGGCAACGAAGAGAAAAGGCAGGAACGATAGAGATTGATGTTACAATCAAGCAGAGGTACTATGTGCCACAGAAAAGACAATTATAGGACAACAAGCTCCATAGAAAAAGGAGAAATGTTTCGAGAGCGGGTGAATGTGGAAACATCCGATGAGGTAAGTGAACAGCGATTAATGAAACCCACTTCCTGTGCTGATAAACTGAGGTTTTCCAGGAGTGAATCAAGCCTATTTTTATAGATTTCTGGGGGAACACCGCGTTGTTCAGGAGACCCTCAGGCAATGATTCTGACGCACTGGTATTCAAGCTTATCTGTCCCCATTTTAGGATGCACACGACAGTATGCAGTCCCGACAGCTTTTTTAAGTCTCTTCTGAATAAATGAGCTGATATTGCGTCAACATCATCGTGTAGTCTAAAATCGTCTGCTTAAGATGCGTTCTAAACGGAGCGCACAGCACCGAAACCGATTGATGCTCGGGCTACTGATGGCTTGAAAGTGCGGATACTTAGCAGATGAAGTCGTAAACCATTTCACCAGGACAGAAAGAGGAACAACAAGATAGAGATGGGGATAACCGGCGTGACTAAACATAATCGATATCTGTCGAGCCATTTATCTTGTTCAGATTAGGAGGCAGTTTGTAAACACTGCTTTCTTGACATGAACTCAAAGATCAGATTCACAGGATCAACCCCAAGAGGGGTAGCAGGCTATCGAAGACCGTTCGGCAAACCTATAAGCAGTGTTCTCAAGAAAAAAATGCCGTAACATGCGCCTGCAGACTGAAACGTGGGGCTGAATTTATTCTGCGCATCCTTTTGAAAAAATATGACAAGATGGAAAGTTGACTGGTAATCAGTAGAGCATCCTGTTAGCACCAACTTAGGTTGTAACTGATTGTAGTTTGTTTGTGAGATGGTCATACTCGAATTGAAGGGTCCCACAGCACTACGGCAACCGAAAAAAGCATTATCGCTGACAGTGCGGAGGTTTGAGAGCTACAGACTGTGGTGTATATCATAGACGGATAAGGCTGGATCTGCATAACAACTAACAGGTCTGTCACAACTGTTGAGCTGTAAGGAGTATTCGATGAGTGACCCCATCATTATATGAAGTAAGTCGCAAGACCAAATTATCATCCAACTCACCATGGCAAGAACGGAAGGAATCGGTGTTAGATTGGTCACACTGACCATGGACAAGATACTGGGCATGTGACCTTCCTCTGCACCAGTAAAACAAAGCCTGCAATGAAGAACAACATACAGTATGAGAATAACGAAAGGCGAACGCCCATCGCTTTTTGGTGATTTCGAGGGTAAACAAATAAACACCGAAAGAGAAATCATCCATTGATGGCTGACTTAAACAAGAGTGCTACGTTTGTAAACTACTCGTCAGGTACGACTGGTGACTATGGGGAGTACGAGATTTCCGAAGTTCATGTGACCCAGTAGTTTTAAGTTGATTGGTATTTGGTGTGAAATGTTGGATATTTAAGCAGTAAGATATCGTGCGTATGAGAAAATGCTTGTGGTGGCCTTCTGAAAAACACCGCATTACAGTATTCCACGTCCTACCAAAAATCCTATGATCGAGTAGATCTCCATCAAGCTGGACCGATTGACCGACCACCTCAACTTGATGGGAAGCTTTTGAAAGTAGACGGAAGAAACACGTCGTTTTTGGAATTCATTACAACCATAAAAAACTTCACAATTTCGGATGCGAGTGACAGAAAACTCCCGGCTCAGTTTGAATGTGAGCACAACTTTGTGGCACTTAAGAACGCATCAGGAAAAACCGCCAGACTCTTAGACTTTTGGCACTGGTGCCCGGACTACGATAAATTACCTCACAGGTTGAAACCAGGCTCAAGAACCTATAGTGTTTGAATGGGAGCACTAGAAGCAGCAGCATGTGTGTAAAACGTGACTTACCTGGACATGGATAGAACCTCACCGTTGATACTGCCAAAAACGGATGCGGCTACAAAGACAGGCATAATCCAAGCCATCACACCCATGCATCGATTGGCCATTGTCTAAAACGCAAAGAAGAATTTCAGGAACCACCAGAATAAACAAAATTATGACCGTCTCTCTTTTCGGTCAGTCGTTGAAGCAATCCAGTGAAATCTCCCCGGTCGTGCACGAGAATTAGAATGTCTAAGTAAATAACCAGTCAGACACATGGGATAAGTCGCAGCAGACTGAAGTCAAAACATTTTCCTTTGTCTCGCCAGTTGTCTAGTCACAATTAATTTCGTGTTTGAGGCCAGATAGCCCGTAGGTTTGTAGACAAGCGTACACGAATACACAGATAAGTGTTCTTCGACTTTACAGTCTCAAGGACCAAAGTTCACATCCACCGTCGAATTTCTTGTTAGGACTGAGGCGCAGATACTAATCATGGTTTTCCATTGTAGGGCAAAGTCAGTTGTGAATTCAAGTACTTCACGAAGATTGGATGTGTAGCTCCAAACTGCTTGATCATTTTTTTAACGATTTGCCAATCGGAAAGCCTTTCGGGATTATGTGCACTGCAGTTGAGGTAACAGCAAGCCATGAAACCTGATGGCAGTCTTAGACTGTCCATTTCTGGATTCTTAGGAACGTCCTTAGAAACCCCAGGAGAAAATCGTTTCTCCGTTTCCACTTGCTCACTACGACAGTTCCATTGAAACAGGGTAGACAAATGAGCCGACGAATAAATAGTCTATTGGTCCCTATCAGCAACACAGTTGGGAAGGCAGTGTTGAATGTTCCAACAACGCCAATTTTCAACTGGCACTTTTTGATCGTCTTCGGAAGTAGGCACGACGAAAAGTCTGCTGAGCGACATCTATCCTTTCTTTCCAATGCTGTTTGCTAACGAGTTCACTTGAGTAGCTATTTTTCTGCAATAGGTTGTTGATTTAACCTGTCCCCAAAATCTGAATGCCTCCGCTCAAAGGATACTGTACCAGAGTTCTTTTACGTTCCGTGGAACGAAAACGTTTAAAAAATAAATTGAAATGGTAACATGCTTTCTTGCCTTAGAAAACAAGAGAAAATTTCCGCTTCAAGTTCAACGACGGGTTCACCAAAGCTCTGGTGTGGTTGATGTAATTCAAGAAGCTTGTTGAACATCATTCATCGCATCTACTGTATTATCCACACAACATGCATCCAGATTGATTGTCCAACCGGCCGTTTTATCACCCCGAAACCTTCAGCGGCTAAACGGGTTATCCTAGTACACTGAGGATTCAATCATAAACATTCCACAGTACCTTTGTAATAGTTGTTTGGCCCCAGACTGCACTCTTGTTCCTATAAGGTTCTTTCAGGAGGAGGGGAGGTGATTCCCAACGAGCACTCACACAATATCAGCTCTCCACAAATCTGTAACACATCCCATTTAAAAAGTCAACGTATTAGCTTCGAAGTGGTTAACACCACTGAGTGATTTCTGTGATAGTTCGGGGAGGTATTCAAAGAGGCGTTTAAGCTGAAGCACACTATCTGCTCTAGTTCGTGTCAAAGAAAAAATTAAATCAAGCGATATGGCTCCCAATTGTGACTGCCAGTGTGCTCTTTGGTAAATTTGCCTCATGCTTTTCTGGTTTCACTAATGAATGTTCACTGCAGTCCGACGAATATCTTCGATCGCAAATACCCCTTTGTTGATAGGCTGTTGCAGAAGCCAAACATATGGACGCGACAAATCAGTTGTTCAGGCTGTTCACTTAAGTCTTCTCTAACGTCTCATTGTGTTTCTACTGATAGGATCATTTGTAGCAACACCTCAGCCTTTGACCACAAAAAAAAAATCGGAACCGCCACAGGATGGCGACCCACGGAAGCATAACTTAGAGCGCTAATTTGTACACCGGGACTGTCATACCCACTGGAGATGTGAGACACTAAGCCAGGAGTGTGGAGTGACCACTCTCTAAAACTGAGAGGGCCGGCAACGACAGATATGACTGAGTTTTCGTAAAGGAACTATGTCAGCGGCTCCAAAAGACAAGTAATGGAGATTCTCTCGCTTGTGGTTCTGCCAAAACCAGAACACCAAGTCAATTCTGTTGAACATCTAAGCCTTCTTTGAATCTAGATAGCTTCTTTGTGATTGTGACGATCAACTAAAACTTCTCTGACTGTTTTTTGAGCCCCCTCATAAGTTTTTTCAGTTTCGGCTCAACGACAATTCCCCAAGCTGGAACTTACAATGTGGGACTACACCTCACATCCCAGTCGTTTATTAATAAACCAGTGTGTCACCGATGGTTTCTAACAGGCACAGAACGACTAAAATGCCTTTGGGTTCAAGCACAGGATGAAGTTACAACGACAAACTCTGCACCATCTGCAAACGGTAAGTAAACCGCTGAGAAAAGAAAAAACACCTCGAGTTACATTACTTCTCTCTTTGAGAGGTGATAACAAGAGTACAGCCAGAACCGTTTACGTGAACTCTGCTATCAACCGCTGATTGCGCTATATATTAACCAGGGGTGACTTAATCAGCCACCAAAATAAGTTACTAACCGGATGCGAATCACACTAGAAATAAACGAGGTGCAGACTGCTGGTTCTCAACAAAGAAGGAACAGCCGTGCGATAACTTCCAACTTTTCAGTAGGGATTGATTTCCCTCGCTGGATGGTATTTCAGGTTGGTGTTTCGGTTTATTAGCAAAATGAGACCACTAAGGCACAGTTCCATCATTGGAATTAGGAGAACAACTGTAAAGACAAACCTCTGGTCCCAGTGAAATGTGCTGAACAGCCTTATCTTCGAGGGCAGGATTAGATGTCATCTAGTTCCTTGTGGCTTTACGTTTTAGGCAATGCATCATTCTATGGATTCCGATGCTAGCTAGACCCGCCAGATGTGCGCATTTATTTGAGGCCTCAAAAATCTTTTTTTGTCGTAAAAAACGAACAGCGTTTTCTTCCAGTGGGACTTCACGCATGCTCAACACAACCATGGATATTAACTTTTGTCAGGGTATATTGACTTTGCCACATAGCGGCCAAAACCTATTTCGTTTTATTCAAACATATTGTGCCTCAAACGATATTGGTGAAGAAAAACTCCGGCACTGTGATATGCATACCATTTTGATAAGCATGCGAAATTCGCTTCAGTACCCTATTTGTATCATGGATGTCCTGGCTGAGACCCATATTATGAAGTATTTGCGACGTTCAGACATTGATTACGTGGTCCCCTGTTCACCCAACGGAGACTCAACTCTTTTGCGGTAAAATTGCTGCCGCACAGATTTTTCACTGAAATCACTTATTGAGGAAGCACGCCTTCTCGGAAAAATGAACGTGCACATTCTGGTTACTTCTCATCTGTTCTCAAAGCTGAACCGCCACTAGCAAAGTTGCTGATCAAGCTTTACTAGTCGCATGTGAGGTTGAAAAGCTGAAGTACAATCCTTCAAGGTTGGTAGGTTCTCCTTTAGTGAAATCAGCTTGCTTTCGCGGACAACTTAGCGCACAGCACCATTTGTTGGAACGTATCTTAGGTGAAATGCGATAACAAAGATGAGAAAGGACTCATGCTAATTTTCTGACTTATCAAGCTACTGTAAATGGCCTTCGTTATCTTGGTATGTAGGGATGCATCTTCGCGATAAGTTGCCTCGTTATGTAGTACTTATTGAAGTTTGGTTGTTGGAAAAATGTTTTGTTCGGAATGACTTTAATGACCGGAGTGGACAAACGCAGTGCGGTTTTATCGGTCCACGCTAGTATTTCTCAGTCGCCGAAATGCAAAGTTGTGGAGCATATCAAGCAGTCCGCATATTTATCGTCCCTTCTACGAGGGAACGTCCTCATCATGTTGGCAGGCCCGAAAGTTGTTCTTTGAGGAGAATATTTCACTGGAATCGGCCTCTTTATTGGCTTTAAAAACGCAGACACACTTATTTCTCCAAGGTACCGGCTTTATCACCTGATTTCCACAAATGAGCACTCCACCGTTTTACGAAGGCAATTCTGCTTGGCTCTCGTGTAGTGCATTAAGCTGGTTCTTCTTAGCAGGACCACTAGAATTTTGCAGCGTGTATTATGTCGAATGCCGCTTGTAATGTGTCAACTGCACCGCTGTCACCTCAGTACCACAAGCATCGATTGTTGCGTACTGGTAGCCAAAACCCACTTTTACAGGACTGCCGCACATAACCAGGTGTGTTTATCACCTCGTTCGTCATCCTGATACTGGGACATCACCGACTGAGGGCCGTTAATCAGAAAACGTCATTGCGACATATTCTGCAGGCCTATTTAATCAGACTGGTGTAATACAGGCTTGTTGTATCCCAGCTCAACTGCTAAAGTCTGTAGTGAGTGGAGAATAGGTACACGCCAGTGGAGTATATTGACGATGCCGAATGAATGGGCCTTGCTAATGTTGGACGCAACTTGAGCAGGAAATTGACTTCTGGTGACTTCTGCTAACTTTCTAAACCTCAACTTGGTTGAATTGGAGACAAAAATTCCAACGGGAATATGATGCCCTATCAATCGTACTATTTTCGTCATGAAAGCCTTTAATATTGTACTAAAAACGACGGAAGAACAAACACAAGTAGCAAACACGCACCAATGACTTATCGTCGGCAAAAGTACCAACGTGAAGATCAACCGATTTCGTTAGCTGGATCTCGAATAAAAATCAACATGAGGGATGTGGTACCCTCAGCCCGCAGCGGTTTGTTGCGGACGATGACAGACGAAGGTTCCAGAAGATGGACGGATCTTTGCGAAAGACCTAGTCCTAATGACGTAAATGGTGATCACCCGCCCAACGGTTTTAAACTTGTAACGACAGTTGACCTTAATGCCTGAAAAAGTGTTTGGGCAAACAGAAAGGCTGTGAATTCGCAAAGAACTTACCACCGCCACAGCATCGGAGTTTAAGATCTCATAAGGTGACAAGACCGCCAAGTACGCAACGTTGGCCAAAACGTAGATCACTGTTACGAGGCTCAATGACAACAGGATTACAATGGGCAGGTTTCTGAAACATAACAGCGACCAAAACAGGAATATTCAGGAAAGAGTCGCATAGGTTATTTTCGAGCCATTTAGCAAACATTGTGACATTTTTCGAACGGTTGTAAAACTTGTTCCCAAATAGCTTTATTGTCAAGGTGCACGATGCAGAGGGAACTCCGAAACAACTTGGAAACAACAAATTTCGGCCACACACTCATGTCTAAACGGTAAACCAGCATAATAGCTATGGTAAGCTGTAGTGTGTCAGTGCTACCAACGTCAAACACGTAAGGGTTCTTTCATATAATAGGCAATATCATGTATGATTTGCTCCACAGGATACTCTACTATGTCCCATAAAACAGAGGAACAAAGAACCGTTAGCCAACTGCCGATAATACTCTAGTTCTTGGTAGTAATAAATGAAATTCCTTTCCGATTGAAGATATGATGAAGTGGCAAGTCACTCAGGTATTCGGGAGTAGAAAACACCATGGCTATTGGTGACAATCAAGGGCAGCTGACGGACTCACGACAAAATAGTGGGATGGCAGCGTCATTAAAAATTCAGGGAGCATGTTGATGAACGGCCTGAGTTGAAAAGGACCGAGATGAATCTAGTTATGAGGGCGAATATTTTATGGTGATCCGTTTAGAAAGTTGGAACTTGGGACAGATAGATTTAATAAGTAATATAAAGCACGCAAGTGAAAAAAGTCGAAATTCTATGGAATGATTATCGATTAGCTCGATCAACACTTTACTAAGATTGTCTACTCAGATATAATACTTCGACTCTAGTTACCTGAAGCCCTCCTACCCAGTATGGCATTCTCATATGCGAAGAAATTCCGCATAACACTTTCTTTGACCGATAGGTTTCCTAAACTGACCAATCTAATTCATACGTGGACCATAGCAAGACGTCGTCCAGAACTGTCAGTTCTTTTTGAGGAAACTGAATATTTGGACTAGCACGACCGAACTGAGAGTGTGAAAGACTGCTAAACGAAAAATTTCACGGCAATCAATGTGCACAAACTTAAGTGTCAAGTACATTCAACTGGATGTTTGATTTGACTGAAAAAAAACATAACTCACTGTCCTGAGGGTACGGCAGCTACAGATAATGATTTTAGTTTTTTGGTGGACAAAGTAAGGATTTTGGTGAATTTGGTTTAAAGTCTGAAAAACCGAATGAATCAGCTGAGTAATGGTGTCTCAAAGTACCTACCAGCGATGCAATTTGTCCACGAACCATTGAACTGTTCAAGAGTGATGCACCGAGAAGTACCTGCGAGAACCTCAAAAGAAACCTATCCACAATTCAAGAGGAAACGTGCCTAGTGCACGACCTAGCAATTTCGATGTGAAGCTTTGTCGACTGGGGTTGCAATGAATCACTGGATGCTTTCTGTCTTTCTAGGCCACTTCGGACAAAGTATGCAACAACAAAACATCTGATTAAAAACTATGGGATTGAATCTAAGTCTTTTCCATGCGAATAACACCCCAAATGAACACTAGGTGCTCTCCTAATGTGAAGAAAAAAGTGTCGTCAAAATACCATTCCATTCTGCCTAAAGAAGCTTATGAAGTATATTCCAAAACGTGCACTTCCGCCAGTGCAATCCAACCATTGACCTAATTGTAATTAAAGTCCGCACCACTGCTTTTCAATTCCCTGAAGGAGACGGTACAAACGGGGGCTCAGAATTCGTGTTCTTCAATCTGCTAACTGAACAGCAATCAGTAGTGTAGGACAGCGCAAAAGTTGTACACTATTGGAGGAACAGCGCAAATGCTTTCTTCACAATAACTGCGCTATGGGTAACGGTTTTTTGGGCGCCCTTCTCTTTCAAACGTAGTGACCAGAGCCGGAATGACCACTTCGTCAGCTATGGATGACTGAAAGCATTTTCAGAAGACGTACCCAACCTAGGTTCCAGCACTATTACGGCTTTTGTCATGAGGACACATTGCGTGGATCATGTGGAAAATGGACTGAAGTGTGGTGAAACTTAATGACGATTGCTATCGGCTGACAAAGCAGCGATTTACGTAAATGTCAGCTCCAAGACGTCCCTGTAAAAACATTTGAATCAACTCATTAGTGTTTCACAGAGGAAAAAACCACTAAAGCTGGTGGAAATTTGGGTTCAATATAGAGTGCAATCTGATTTTCCACCGTCCAATCACTTTCAAAGACAGTATTTGATTTGGTTCTACCTTAAACAGAAACGTAGACTGTGTACTGATGTTGTAGCGGATTGTGAAGCTGCGATGTAATGTTGCAGTGGGCGAGCATAAAGCTCATCTTAATGGCCAGCAGAATCCGTTGATATGACGCGCTCTTTCAGCTAGACGAACTGACATATTATCAGGCATAAACCCTGTATACCTTTTTATGCCTATGAAACTATCAGCAGAAGCAATACAGAAATCATCCCCACAAACCGATCAAAGCGGTTCCACTTAGAGACAAAGGCCTCTGTTCTGTGGATCAATAAAATACCCAGTTTTTTTTGGATAACTAAAGGGTTTTTCAATCGGGCTGGTAATTTTCGGGAATAAATCCCCCGTCTACCTGCAATCTAAAACATTCACTTTTTATGTGGAATAAAAATCTGTCATAATGAGGGGCAAACACAAGACGATAAGTTAAAAAGAGTTGTTTATTTTCGGAAAACCTTACGTTACAGAGCAGTACGACCTTTACTATCATTTTGAAAGCAATTTCCCGGTCTTGGTTGTGAGATGTATTACCTTTCTATTGAGCCTAGGATTGATCATCTACAGATATGCCCACTGAGTAAAGGATACTTTTACGATAACATCAACTACGGTTTGATGTTAAACATGAACTGTTTTAACGCACCAAATGTACCAAACAGGTCAGTTCTTGCGACTCTTTTGTCCAGTGCCAGCGTTATTCGTTTTGCTACCGTTTTTCGCAGCTACCAACTGATAGACGACCCCATCAGGTTCTCTGGTAGTTTATCAAACTGGTGAGTCACCACCTGGTCAATGCGCTACTCAGATGGACACATCGGCCTAAGCTCTGGTCTTTTTGACGGCAAACTCTGTTGTTAACTTGAGTCTCCAGCGAGTATTATCATCACGGAGACCCCATCCGGACCGCATCAACAACATTTAGACTCTTCGTAATCTCTTTCACATCCTTCTTTCAAGTCCTACGTTGTCCACCTCGAAGAAGGCACGGAGAACAACAGTAGCCTCGGTAGGCAATTTTTCGGCATGTGGGCTCAGCAGGCCCTCAAAGTATTCAAGAGACAGGTGTATAATCCCATTGTTCAAAATAGCACTCAGATATCCAGAAGCAATTAGTGCTTAGGGCCTCATCCAACTAAACCATCGAAGTTACTTAATTACATCGACCAGACGAAGCAATTGCGCTAGGAGTTTGGTATTCATAGTAGAAAATTAAAGCGCTTCTCCTAATAAGAACCGTTATGTCTATGCCAAGTGAGCTGCTGCGACAAAAACTAGGACAAAAAAGAACCTTTCAGAGGAGAGACCACTGCTGGGGAACCACTACAACATCCAATGCTCTTATATGAAAAATAGCTCCCAGAAAATTATCAGACAATTAGGTAAAATATGTCAGTTAGTCCATACTGCAGATGAACTAAGCTCACTGGATGCCTGTTATTTGACTCGGGCCGTGGATACAATATATTATTGCTGAAGTCACTTAGTGCAATTAAGGGGTGATAACGATACTGACTGCGACCAGTGGAGAATCTCTGCCGACACCCTCTTAGGTAAGCCAAGATGAGCCTCAGCTTTCGACCAGTGCAGTAATCGGGATCGGGACAAGGCTCCTCCTAACCTTTGAGTGGAGTTAAACCGATCCTCTCATGCAATGTATAAAACTGATGAATACAGCATGCTCCTTGACAAATCGAAGTTTTGCACTCAACATAGAAGGCTCATCTACCGAACGAGCACTATGGACCGTTAAAAAATCACTGCTGCTCCCCTCATGCATAAGGTAGCGCACAATTGCCGTGACAAAAATCTGGTGTTCAATATATGGTTGCACTTTACACATAATGAGCATCTCCAAGAGGTACCAAAGACAGCTAATCGCATTAAATTTACGCAATTTTTCAACAGACTTCTAAGATCCACAAGAACTAGGATTCTCCTGTCAGAGAAAGTTATAACAACATCTAGCATAGGTGATTCGAACGATACAGCTCAGTAAAAAACTCACCGAGCTGGATTCTTCATTTCTCCAGTGAGAAAATTCAAGTAGTTCCTAAGCAAAGGAAGGGCAGAAATAAAGTGAGGCAAAACGCAGGAGAGAAACGGTTCTCCTACTTTAGTTAATGTGTTCCTAGGATTCATAATCAATTCACAGATATTAAGCTAAGCGCATTTACATGTGAAAGGAAACCAAAACCAGGGGCACAAAAGCCGACGCAGCATACAAAATGGTGTACTATAGCGGATCCATGAAAAGCAAAATAGAACTACAACTAATTAATGGGATCGACTAATGAAATCCACTAATTTATTATCGTTTTTTTATAGCAAAACATATACCTGGGGCGTTAATTGGCATTTCTGAAGCTCGTGAGAAAATTGGTCAACAAGCATTTGTAGCGATTATCAGGTAGCTTTTAAGATTACCACTAAAAAATAGTATGAAAACACTGTAGGGTTTCGCATAAGTCAACGGCAGTATGAAGAGCTTAGAATATTTCAGATAGAGACAACGATTTCGGTCGTCGCCTACGCAAGTCTCTTCTCATAGAAGTATAAATTATTGGTATCTAGCCGATAATTTTTTGTGCATAGTTTCAAGATGTAAGGTAACGGTCTTGATGTCTCGGTGAAATCCATCCACATACCAATACTCTGAAGGATAAACTGTTTAGCAAAATAAACAAGGCACCCACGTTTCCATCAACCTCTGTCACTTGAAACAACGTCAATATGTCCGTTTGTCGTGGAAGGAAAATATGTACGCAACGTGCTCACCAATTATATTTTGACATCCAGGTTTAATACTGAGTCATTCAAACAGTGCAGCGGCTCAAGTTGTAACACAATATAGGGTCACGTAACTGTCTCGTCTTCGTATTGAAACCGGAAAAAACTGATGCAAGCTCGATGATGCATGTGCATCACGCGGTAGAAGATCTAGCCGGACAACTAAGGATTGTGTAGGGGTCTGTAGACCTACTGTGCTAGTCTAGCCCGAGGATAAAGTCCAGATTTAGTGACGTTCATTATGGTAACCTTGAAGGTAAACAACTTTTCACTTCGGCGCACAAAGTTACTTCGCACGAAGGTCTTGTGTCGGATATCTGACCCACAAACCTCGCTTTCCGCTGTCTGCCGCTGTACCGTACGACAAAATTCACATGGAGGAAGGTAATAAGCAAGTTGCTTCGCCACCGTTCTGGATTCTCTTAAGGCCTTTGCTTCTGATCGAGGCCGGATGAATTACGAGTGAACACAAATTACAGTAAGCATATGAAACATAGGCCATTTTTTCGAAGGACTTTTTGCGCTTAAGAGGTATTTTTGGCACTACCTGGTGCACCTCACTATAAAAGATAGAAATATCCGTTGCACATTTGGTTACAAGTGCAAAGGAAAAATTGCGCAACCTTGGTCAAGTTCCAAGAAGGCACTTAAATAGCTTGTCTTAAGCACTCTGCAAGTGCTCTCTAGGATTACCTTAGGTCGGATACCGGGAGGTCAGGAGCAAAATTGCCGAAGGCACATGAGGAGTATTGTATCGGAACGAAGGACAACGGGGAAGGGGTGCGTGTAACTTGAGAAAAGCTCTGAAATAGCACAAAACCAAAAAACTTTGTAGAACCTGTGGTAATTTTATAGCGAGAATTTCGCACATCTTCCCTAATTGTCCTTTACTTCGGAGTATCGTGCTGTTGCAGCGCACAGACCCATCTAGCCGTAATAATCTGAAGTGATTGCATATACATTTAGTCAATAGGCAAGTGTTCAGCATACGTGGAACACCTGAGCAAAACGCGAAGGCAGTAAATAAACGCCACACAAGGAGAACTAACTTATACTGTGGTAGGCGAATGCGGCGCGAAATACACTCAATTCTTTAACTTACGATTACAAAGGTAAACGATTGTAAACACTATTAGCCTTTCTCAACATCAGGCGACAACATTGCCAATTTCACCGCTGACTGTATTCCCACAAGGATCATCATCATCATCGTCGACAGCATGACATCAGTGTTCAACACCGATGCTTCACCGATGCTTCCAGTACTACGATTTTTGAAACTTACTCATTTTTTGTAAGACGTTTCTAACACAAATACAAAACTTCACCATTGGTTGTTACCTTCCGTGTGCAAAAGCTTATCCAATGCTGGATTTCCGCGCAACTAACAACATTTTCCTCGTAATATACCAGGAGGGGGCAAGATGGTTCAGTGGTTAGAGTGCACATTTACTGACTGGAAGGTCCGTCTTTCGGACCCGACCTCTGCCTCTCGACTTCCCCTGCCTAGGATTGGGTAACCAGGCAGTGTCCCAGTCATCGTGCTTCGTTCTGGTGGCATGGTAGTTGTGTACCGAAAGGGTACTACAGCTGAACGAATATATCAGGGCTTACCCGAAAAGTGTAGAAATATGCTAAGTTTGTACACTTTTGAAAACAACATCTTAAACTGTCAAGATATTGTCAAGAAACTGGCTGGCTAATAAGACTGACTGACAATTTGGACTGAAATCAGCCAGAACCTAAACGTTTGGGTCTCAGCTTGACGTATACTTGGTCTGTTTGTGTTAAGTCATCAAGTCCATCAAACTTCGTCTAGTCAGGAAGTCCGGTAGGATTGACAGCTTTTGCAAACATATTTTGACAGTAGTCAACAGTATCGCGGCTTATTTGTCAGTCATTCGCTTGCAGTTGGCGGATGGTGAAACTCAGTGTATCATTTTTATGTCGAAGGTTCGGATTACATGGAACCAAACGATGACCAGTACACGCGGATAAAAGCCGTTTACTGCTGTCATTTTTGCGAGACAAGACCACACCCTTCCGCACACCATTTTAAACCGAATCTAACAATGTGCGTTTTAAAATCCCAAGAGGAACTAATGAACTCTGAATTAGTAGCCTGGAAAAGCAGCTTATTTATCCAAGCATAAAACCCACTCACTGTTTTTAGGCTGTACTTGGCTGGTATATTAGTTATTTCAACAGATGGACTACGTTAATTAGCTTTCTGACGACACAATATGCAAGACGTTCTTAAAATGACCGCACATAGTTTGACTGCTATTCAAGCGAAAATCGCTTCGACACGGTGACCGTTCTCAAACCACCAGTTCCTGGAGTTGATTCTGTTGACTCACTGTAGCCTTGTAGTCTATATGAGAGCAAATCCAATAAGTGTTAGGACGATGTTACACAAAAGACTTTTGATAAATGAAACGCCTAAACCCAAATTCCTTCCAAAGTACAAGCGATGGCAACTTGGCAGCTTGTAAGGTTGCTAACAATAAAGGTTGTCAGTTTTGAGCAGTACGCCTTGTTTTGCATGTGGTTTTACTGGTTTTCTGACGACCGAAAAGACAATTAAATACGTTATCTAGAAAACAAAAGCCAGTAAACTCACCAAGCAGCATAGGACCAGAATCCTTGATAAAAAGCACTTGCTAATGCCCCCGGAGAGGTCGCGCTGTTCTCAAACGAGTCGTTGAAGCTTTCGACGTTGCCTGGAGGTCCAGAGTTAATTTGAATTGGGCATTCAACCTACCTTTAGCGAGATAAGCAAATCCGAATCCAATGACAAGTAGCAATGCAAAAACCTTTCCGACTGTGAAAACCACAGACAGTTTTGTAGCCCATGTGACTCGGTAGCAGTTGACGAAACAAAGTGTTACTACAGGTACTAGTAAAAAGCATAGGAAACGCGAACATACGTAGGACTAAAATTGCAACCAGCTGGACCGCAGAACTCGGCACATCGCATGTAGGGAAAAAAGGCTTCAAAATGTAATTAGCTGCTACCATAGAGTTGACAGCACACGCAACAGTGCCAATCACAAAGAAAGTGATCCAAAGGGCCATGAAAGCCAAGAACGGACCAAACGTCTCGAGAATATATATGTATTCACCTCCGGATCGTGGAAGTGTGACACCAAGTTCCGCGTACACAATAGCACCAAGTGTACTGAATAATCCAGTGACGATCCACATGATGAACGAGAGGCCAACAGAATTCGTGATGCGCAAAACTCCAACAGGCGATAGGAAAATGCCCGAACCCACAATTATTCCGACCACAATTCCAACGCCCTTCAGGATGCCAATATCCTTCTTCAGCTCTATTTTTTGGGCTCCTCCCTTCTTTTTCTTCGAACCGAAAACCATGTTTGTCTGCTGTCTGGATACAGTGCACGACGAAAAAAACAAATGTACTTAAAATAGCGGTCGGAGAGTGCCTTGAAGTTGGAATTAGTAATGCTATAGTAAAACAAGACTTGCATCGTTCGGGGAAAAACTATTATCATCCCGTGTTAGTATTCTGCTGGCGACTGGTAGTGGTTATTGAGGTAGACCCACACTAACCTGTTGTCTATTTTCATCCTCACACTTTTAAAATCTTCTTCCAGTTTGCAGTTCAATCAGGTATCACTTAGTATGCTTGCAGTATGCTTGCAGTATGCTTGCAGTATGCTTGCAGTATGCTTGCAGTATGCTTGCAGTATGCTTGCAGTATGCTTGCAGTATGCTTGCAGTATGCTTGCAGTATGCTTGCAGTATGCTTGCAGTATGCTTGCAGTATGCTTGCAGTATGCTTGCAGTATGCTTGCCAGCGCGAGGACTCACGTAAATAAGTGTCTAATAGTGTTTCGAACTGAGTTATCGTGAAAGCGTGGAAGGAGAGAAGGCTATTCCACACGGCAACTGCCCGAAATGAGAAAAATGTTTGCCTAATGAAGGTGTGCGCTCTGAAATTAAAAATCTTCGTACCATGTCCTCGCCGTGTGTTTGCTGGGTCAACGGTGAAAACCCTGTTGGCCAAGCCTTGTTCAAACAGGGCGTAAGTAAGAATTAGGTCCCCCCGGAGGCGACGATACTCCAGGGAAAAGGGATCACACACCTCGAGACGCGGTTCGTATTCCACGGTTTTGAGGCCAGCAACCACATTCGTAGCAGCTCGCTGGACACGCTCAATGAGAATTACGCCTTTTTTGCGTCCTGATTGGACAACTTGGTTGGCATATTCAAGGAGCGGTCTGACATAGTCCCCATAGAGTATTTGGAAGTCTATGCGGGTAATACGGGAGGAGGTACGTTGAATCGTCCGTAGCACGGTGAATGCCTTTCGGGCCGATTTCTCAAGGTGCCGTGAGAAGGACATGTTTGAAGAGAGCCAAATACCCAATTATTTCTGGCATCTATCCTCGTGATGTCTTCAGTCCTTTCTCACCATGCATGACAAAAGAGTTCGCTGAGTCTCCTCCAAATGACATATGGACGCACTTTTCGTCATGCAGAGGAAGGTGCCAGTCCAAAGACTACCGTTTTACAGCGTCTACATCCATCTGGAGGGCACTGGCATTGGAACTCCACGATTTCAATTCGTCCGCAACAAGTAGACATGGACCTGCAAGATCTGGAAGGTCATTGACGTATACCGGAAACAGCAATTGTCCCAAAACGGAGCCCTGAGGAATTCCAATGGAAAGCGGCACCGCAGAAGAGTAGGTTGAGCCTACTTTCACTCGGAATGATCCGTCTGACCGGAACGCCTTGATCCAATGTAGGATTTCCCCTTGAATCCCATAAGACTCGAGTTCTTGGAGCAGCAGGACGTGTAGGACTCGATCAAATGCCTGTAAGAAGTCGAAAAATGTATGAAATCTGATATGAGTCCCTCGCTCTTGGCTTCGGTTAAGCTGTCCATAAATACGAGCACGTTTGTCAGGCAAGAACGGTTTGGAAGAACTCCGTGTTGAACTGGAGATATCAAGTTATTGGAAGTAAGGTGACCTACGATGGCTCGCTTCAGAATGCGTTCCATCACCTTGCATAGCACGCTTGTGAGGCTTATAAGCCTGTAGCCGTCAGGCGATAGTCGATCCAAGTTTTGCAGATTGGCCTGACAATCGTTTCCTTCCAAACAGAGAGAAGGTGGCCCTCGTCAAGCCACTGGCGAAACAACAGACAGAGATGAGTAGCCAGTGAATACGACATTTCCTTCAGGATCCCTGGGTGGACTTCCTCGAGCTCCAATGAGCAGAATAGGTTGATCCTGTGCGAGAGTTGACGAAAGCCCCCCACCGTGAAGACTAATTTGGAAACCTTGCATAGCACGCTTGTGAGGCTTATAAGCCTGTAGCCGTCAGGCGATAGTCGATCCAAGTTTTGCAGATTGGCCTGACAATCGTTTCCTTCCAAACAGAGAGAAGGTGGCCCTCGTCAAGCCACTGGCGAAACAACAGACAGAGATGAGTAGCCAGTGAATACGACATTTCCTTCAGGATCCCTGGGTGGACTTCCTCGAGCTCCAATGAGCAGAATAGGTTGATCCTGTGCGAGAGTTGACGAAAGCCCCCCACCGTGAAGACTAATTTGGAAAGAGGCCGTTCGTAGATACGCCTTGACAAGCTTGGATGTGACGAGGGTGCTAGGGCTGAATATAGACCTGCATAGTGTTCACTGTAGACCTCAGATACCACCATTGAGTCACTCGAGGGTTCCCCGTTCCCGTCCTTCGGGGAGAACGCGTAAGGCTTGTTTCTGCGCCGATGTCCCATGTAGGTGAACCGCACATTTCTGTTTTTCAGGGCGACGACCAGAACGGTGGCTTGTTTTCGTATGTTCCATCGGCGGATTTCTGATTCATAGCGGTTCCGCATTTTACGGAACGCCAGCTCATCTTCTGTGTCTCCTGTAGGCAACTTCTTGGAAAATAGTTGCGACCTCCTTTCCAGAATACGCCGAATCCTCTTGGGAAGCTTGCGGCTCATCCGATTGCGTGCTGTATTTTTTGTGACGAACATCGCGTTAGCCTCGTGCACTTTCTAAACAATGGTCCTATATAAGTCTTCCACTGAAGCTTGCCCCAGTTTAACGTGTTCATGGAAGGTGCGTATTCCTGAAAAGTCTGCATGGCAGAAGTTTCAAATCCAAGTTTGTGTTTCGGGCTTTCTGGCCCAATAGCAGATGAAATCAAAGGTCAGCGCATAGTGGTCGCTTTGTCCCAGTGGAGCGTCAATTATCACCTGATCAACGAAGTATCTTTCGTTGGTGATAACCAAATCTAGGAGGGATGGTTGTTGGCCCGCACGGTATCTATTGGACGCAACGATACGTTGAGTCCAAGCGCTCTGCTGAAGAGTTCGGTCAGCGCCGTCGTAAAACGTTCACTTGATCCGACGTGCTGGAGCTCCATCCAGGAGGCCTTTGGGGCGCTGAGGTCACCTACCAGCGGGAGATGAGTGAAGTGGTAGCTGAAGGAGAGTTTCTCTAGGTTTCGTATGAAGAACTGGTCCTCTTCCGGAGGAATTGAGGGGCAAGGGTAGACCACATGAGAAGGATAGAATCTGATCCCCGCAGCTGGTATAAAAGACTCACTAGCACAGAATAGAAGACTTAGGAGAAAAGCTAATGTTGTTCCAGATGCATATCACGGTGCTCCTTCAGCTCTCTGAACTTTTGCTTTCATCTTCAATTCAAATTCTTGTTCCTGAGAATGATTACTGTTGATTCGCAACATGCGGGCTGGTTGGAGTCAATGTGGCATAAAGTAAGGCAGTTTCATATGGCCTTCGCAGCATTAGATTTCCGGAAACCAGGTCTTGCTGGCTCTTTCGGGGTGCGCGTGCAGGAAAAAGACGTGCAAATGTGCGAATAATGCGTAAATGGTCAACTTGCCTTCAGTGTAACCCGCAACACCTAAGTATATTCCACAGGACATCAGGCCAACAGCCGTGTGTACACGAGTAGTTATCCTGAGGCCCGTGGACCTGGAATCGTGGTTGTCGTATCCCCGCGTAGATTCTGGATGTAGCTGATTGATGCAGGCCAAAATCGGGAGAGGTGCTGCTCAATATTTCATTCGGTTTCAACACATGTCAGAAGCGGGTGAGGGTTTTATAACGCTGGGCCTGTGCATGGATGTGTACCACTGAAGCTGTTTCGGACGAAGACCCTATAAGTGCCACCAATCTGTTGCAGATCCAGAGCTACCGGAGGAGGAAAGGTCAAGGTCGAATGATCAATATGGTGGGAGAAATTGAAGAAGGAAGACAGCCAATTTCGTGGCGCCGTCTTGCAACTTATCAAGACACTGTGGCAGAGGCTGGCTAAAACTATAGAGCAAGCCAGGTACAGGTTGCAGAACTCAATGGTTGTGAGGGGAGAAGGGGTCAGGCCGACCACTTTCGTCACATTCGTGGACAAGCGGAGCGACTAAGTACTCATATAATACGGAGGGAATGATGATGGGGTCCAGGTCACGAGAATGTGCCAGTGGACAAAGACGCGGGTCAGGAAACCCCGATATACCAGCTTCTCCTTGGTGCGGTTGTCAGAATTGTTTTGCTCTTGCTGAAGAGGCGTTTAACGCAGCCTGCTAGATAGCTGGGGACTGTGCCTTATTTCTGAGCTGTCACGAGGCGGACCCGAGTAACTGGAGGGCGGAAGGGAAAACCATGGGCTAGGGAAAACAAGGAGGAAATATATCCCACGGCTAATCGTTGATGAACCCCGCTGAACGCCTCGAATGGGGTTGTTTTGGAACCACAAAATCGGACTTTGGATGTTCCTTCGTTGAAAAAGCCTGAAAACCCCTGGTAGAGATAGATTCAATGCAGTATCGCACACCAGAAGGGTAAGAATGAACACGCGGGAGACATCTAATGAAGGGACGTTAATTCCAAGTGGGTAATAATGGAGAAAAATGCGAAACCTTCTTATTATAATAAATAAATTGTTTAAATGGGCTAGGTCAGCGGTGTTGTTTCCATCTAAGACGTAGCGTAGAGCTCCGACAATTGAGAGCACCTTGGGATCGGATGGGTTCTTTCTCAGGGGGTTGATACAATGATCGGGAAATAAGCGTACGCTCAGGTTTCTCTGAGAGAAAATCAGATCCGCTGGTACAGAGCCAACTTATCCTGTCGGCTATTCAGGAGACCGCGCTAAGGTTACGACAAGCAGATTAACTGTGTAGATGTGACATACACTACTCATAAGGTTTATGAAAGCTCTCTGATAGTACATGGCCGGTTTCGCTCTTTTTGCAATTCATCAGGAAAGCACAGCCCCCATGTTTCCCTCAAACAAATATTCTGCTTGAACTCAAAGTGCATACACTCACATGCAAAACAATTTGTTTTTGACGGAAGTCTCATTTGGAACCAATTTGAATCTGTCGTTTAGGTTCATGTTGATTCCAGGTGTCTCCCACCAAAGCCAAACAGGTGAGTAAATAAGCGTATATTGCGAAATTTATGCAATTTGGGTTAAAGTAGAACATAAACGTGACGAAAACTAGGGAGGTGCGCCTACCTGATGAGCCTTAAGAAGGACGAAACCGGTCGTGACCTTTCGAGAAAATTTTCTACAACCTTGTTAACAGTGTAGTACGTCCATGCATTTCATTGTGGTCGTCCGAATAGTGTATAAACTGAAAAATGAGACAGCCTAGTCTCTTAACTTCTGTTGCTTAAGAACACCATAAACAAGATTTTCCAATGGATTCCAGCTGAGCTTTCGCCAAAACCAAAATAGTCGGCAAACGAGCATATTTTAGATACGTAGTGATTTGTGTTCCTACGAAGAAGCCAGGCTGTAGGTTTGAAACTCGGGCCTTGGTATGGGCTTCCACTTTAGTCACTTCTGATTATATCCGCTCATTACTTTCTGTTAAGTTATTTTGTTGCTCCAAGGGCGGATTGAAGTGCTCGTACAGTGGGTGCAAATGAGAGAAGAGCAATACCTCTTAGTATGCTGACAGCCAAAAGGTTTAAAGGCCATAACAAACCACTTGGACTATTGCCCTTCTGGAAATTTTTACGACAGTTCAAGCGTAACTTGCCCATGACAAAGAGTTAATACGTCATCGAGCTTGTGATATTACTATATTCCCGACTTTGCCACCAACGCTTTACACAGAATATTATTAACATACTCGCTCTGATGGCCTCTGTTTCTCTTAGGGAAGGAAACGGAAACAACGTTGTGCTAGAAACAAGTTGCACGGAGCTGTAAAGAAGAGTAAAAAGCGTGTGTTTTACAGACTGCCTAAGCAAGCCATTGTAAGCATCCAACTTAAAAGGGTTCTGGTCAAAGTGTGGTTGCAACAAAAATTGCTCAGTTGTATTTCGAAAGCCAAGAGAGCATACACAACGGCATTCAAATCTCTACGCTATCATGTGCATATGTGGCCCACATATACACAAAGTAATTTGTTGGAAAGCGAACGACATCAAAATTGAAAATTCAGCAGATATCTCCAAGCAGGTGCAGGGCTGTTAACAAAGACAATCACAACGTAACTTCACCCACCGAGTTCACCTTCGTGTCCCTATATATTAATTTACCGTAACACCAAATGAGACTGAAAGTAAAGTCGTAAATTAAAACACATCAAGTATCCAAGTAGTAAACGTGACATGTTCCGACGCCCTTGCTTCACCCACACTTAACGGATAGTGCCTGTGGAGGACACCAGCAGCCAGGCAGCGCAACTAGACGCTAGGAAGAGACAACTTTGCAGAAAAGATTCTGTGGGTTAAGCTGGCACCTCCGAAGCAAAAACAAACGTGAACAATTTGGGAAACGGTCATCGGGTCAATTTGATAAGAAATGATTATAGCTGCGGTTTTTAGCTGAGAGCGTGAAGATGTAGCGTGTGTTATGCACTGTGAGCCTAAGCCAGTTTCAATCAAAATATTCACAATTATTTTCGCGTGAGGTGCAATACAAAGGTAATGCATTAGCAGATATGCCAGGGAAGCCCAGTCGACAACGCGCTCATTTGCCATCCGCATAGTTTACGTGCAACCCTCAGGCAACCTGCCATTCCGTCGGAGCAGATGACCAAAAGTGGGCAGCAGGTGAGGACCGCGAAGCGACAAAATCTTGACATTAGTAACCAGGCTGAAAGCAAACCTTATTAATCGTGGACAAAAATTCGGGGAACGAGCGGCAGGTAAGCAACACGAGGTTATAGTGAATAGGCGTGATTCACTCTGTTCTTGAGTAGTGAAAAAGCAAAATTAACCACCGATTGCAGTTCCTTCGCAAGAGTAGTAGACACCGAGGATGACGTAAAATATCTTGGCAGCTAAGCGAATCCTTGTCAAGGTTTCAGCATTCTTTCATAGGACTAGGACTCAGAATCTTTCTTCTAGTGCGTTCGTCAATTTAGAGGGCAGGCCATTGAGATAACCATTATCTTTCATGTTTACTAAACTGGGTTAAAAGCGCTACTATCCGTCCCGTTTGACTTCATTTTCCTACACTACGCGAGTGCACGAGTTCACTTGGAATACTGCGTATAGGCAGAAACTTCAAACATCAGGGTCGATATTGGGACCCTCACTGTCCTGTAGCGACAATGCAATTGGGGACACAGTTCGCCCCACGTGTTAAGAATATGAAGTTTGGGGTTGCGCTCTCCAGAACTTGGGCAGATAAAGTGCATTACTGCTTGCTCGTCGGTCTTCATGTCAGAGGTCTGCCGTTGCACAACTTCTAACTCAAATCAATAAAGAGCTCAGAGTGTGCAATTAAGTTGCTAAGCTACACGCATGCGATATGGAATCTCAGTCGCAAAGAGTATGCAGGGCTCGACTTGTGGTAAATGATCAGGGAATTTCTTTCTGGAGAGAAGCCAATTGCAGTCTAGCTTAGTTTTATTAGACGAGACGCTGCTCACCCCTAAAGATGCTTAAGTACCTAATTTTCTGATTAATATGGAGCGCTGTAACTACAAACTAACTTTGGATTAGCTCGTTTAACTCAGCAACTTTGGGGAAGCCAAATTTGCCCAGTTCCATACGCGGCATACGCTCCAAGGAAGTTATACCAGAAATTGCTGTTTAGTTGCAGCTACAGGCTTTTGGAAGCAAATAGAGATATAAAGCAACTGTGTACTAGATAAGTCAGTCAATACCGTTGCTAACTGCTTGTTTTTCAAGAGCGACCCTCCATTCTTGGTTGTGCTGATTTTTGGTCGGGAAGGGCGGTTGAGCAAGCTCAAGATGCCCTCGCCATCAACATAGCTAACAGAGCCGAAAACCTGAGAACGCCTGAATACTTCTTCGTGCAGCCAGATTTTTTTTACCGTAGCATGGGGTGGCTGCTTAAAGAAGACACTTTCCTTGGTATGACCTGTTTTCCACTTTAGTTAAAAATTGGTCTGGCTTTTCGCCACCGCCTGTGAATATGCGGTGAGTCATATCGCCTTTGACCGTTTTTAGGCAAAACGTGTATTACTTACATGCAAGATAACGCCTATGCTTTTGTACGCCCTGCGGCTGCAGGCTTTCTTCAAGCAACATTCAAAAATTTAAAATTATCTCCCTAGCCAGCCCAAAAGAATTTTTGCGGAATTTGTGTGGAGTATTTGGTCAGGTTTTAACCTCAGTTTCTTCACTGGTATTCGCTAGCCTATATTCTGACTGTTCTCGGATCATATTCGCAAATCATATGGCTACAGACCTCTCTACATATAGCTTCTGAAAAGGATTTTCTGTTGCCGAAAGCCATCAAATTTCGCCGACAAACAACAGTTCTCAATTTAACGCTAGAACTATCAAGACTTGTTGGAACGGAAGCGAAGTTGGACACCTTCACGACGCTTCTCGACAATTTTGATGAAGAAAAGAGGTGAAGCTTTCGTTGCATCAGGGCCTACTTTGTCCTTCTTGCAATCGCATTTTAGCAGCTGAATGTGTTGGTATTTTTTGTGGTTTAGGACTCAATCCAAGAAGATTCACTGGCCTTGAACTCAAAATAGGCATGGGCACATTGTCCACACTACAGTGTTAGGGTTTGTCGTTTTTCGTTCGTCATATTGATGGGGTACTTTTTAGGGTACAGAACGGTTCGTTCCCAATTCCGAAACCCACGTTGTTCCCATGTGTACTGTCGAATAACAAAGGAACACTAGCACAGAATAGACCTGAGCTACGGTCGACTCCAAAATTACTTGTGCCTTGTGTCGTTTTTCATGTTGTCATTTGCTGTGACTGGTAGAAACCGTTAGGAGTAGCACGGCAAAACGCTAAAAGGCACTCACCGCTGCTAGAATGACTTTGAGCAAAAGTCTGATGTAGGTCGTACACAACTTACCAGAGAGCACTCTATGTGCACCTTCACTTGTCTACTCAAAATCTTTCGGCCTCATTCCACGTCCAATGGAAGCTCAGAGGCTATGCTAGTTGGCGAATTGTGCTTTGTTCAATGGCGATCGGTGGTGGGTCCCAAATTTGAGCCCAGGCAGAAGCAAAGCCCAGGCTACGCCGTCCCTTGTAACTACGTTTATTCCCAAGAATCTTAACGTCATTTGAGAAAATTTTTTGGTGATTTTTCGGGCATGAATGTCCTTATCATTCAGTTGGAGGCACACCTGTGTGCTTGCACCTCCTTGGCTAACCCGAAGACAAATATGAATTCTCTCGCAAAGTGTGGCCATGGAAGGTCTCTTTATCGTTCAAAGACTTAGTTACCTGATTCATACGGCCTGGGACTGTTCATAAGGAACTATTCGTTTTCGGTAACAAGGGCCTTTTGGCAGCATTATATAGCTCCTGGCCTTCTAGTAGGTTTTTGGTAACAGCCTCTTGAGACGTTAGCCTTTTGGTGAGAAGCGGTAACTGGCCAGGTACTGATGTCGGTTTAGCTTTAATACCCGGCTTCAGGTAACAATGGTTACGCTTGCCGGAAGCTTTTTCCTCTTTCATTACAAACTGTGACTATGGTAGCAATCTTTCGAACAATATGCAACCCGAGTATGGATAGTGACCTATAAAGAACCACGCAAGTCTCTAAGCTTGCCATTTACTGAGAAAGACCCTCTTAGCCCACCATCTTTACTTCCGTAGCCATGGTAACCGCGGTACATTTAAACGTTCCTATGACTTGTAAGTGTTGCTGATTTGGATGCGTTAAGAAGACGCTTTGCATAAAGACAGCCTTATTTTGGCCTGGTTTAAGTGCAGCGCACCATATACTGCGTTACCACAGTTGTAAAAACAACCACGTTTGCACATTTGGTTAAGACACTGCTGAAAAATCTTTGAGTTCCCATGTAAAACATCTGGGTTGCTATCACCATAGCGTTTTCATCACCGTTTCATAGCAGTGGCGTGCGCCAAGCAGAATTCCTGAAGGAACTGTGGCGGACCACCAGGCTGATCAAGAACGGATGTCAACTGGAGTACGAAAACCTCCCGGAAGACTTCTGAGTACCACGGGTATGTAACGCTGGCTCTCCATATCTTCCTACAGAAATGCTTTTAGCAACCAACTGCCCAAAGCCCGGCGAGGATGCCACCATGGTTTCCGTGCGCAAACAGATAGCGTGAGCCTGAAAACTTTTTGCTAGTTTCTGGAACCCTTCTCTGGTTATGCGACCGTACTTTTATTTGCAACATCAATTGCGTTTATATTAATGCTTTGACACTAAGAAAATTGCACATGACCTGCCCACAAACAGCTTGCCCCCTCAGAATAAATAACCTTCTCAAGTTAAGCAGATAAAATGAACTAAAAATGACGGCAAAATTCTCATATCTGATCGCCTCTTCATCCGCGAAGATCACAAAAAGGGCACAAGAACGTATTGTGGCGACCATTCACTCGTTGCCTTACGCCGCTCAAAATTACAGGAAGTCAGCACATGCGTTTAACACCAGTGGGACCACATTCGTCATCCTAACGGAGAGGCCTGAACGCCAGAACTATTTTGTGTCTGGCCTTCCAAATTCTGGCTCAGGACTAGAAAAGCTGTCTAATGTAGGCTTTCTGTTTCTTTTTATCCTAATCTGTTTTCACTATTATCCTCTTAAGACATGTTTACTATGGCCAACCAGGCTGTGATTTTCTGCATTCAGGCATACAGTATAGTTCAAACAGGTCGCATCTCCAAGTGTTAGCAACCACCAATAGAAAATGCCGAAGACAAATACTGCTACCATTTAAGCTGAGCGATTACTGTTGAAACTCACGATATCCCTAAATCAACAGGCCACAAGGCATGTTAGTAGCCAGCAAACTAATGTTTGTGGGCCAAAATAGATGCACGGTACGCTAATAAAAATATTTTCTCTAAGTCTCAAGATGGTGAAGTTATATGGCCAGATTTACTAGAGCCGTTTAGCTGTCGCCACTTAAGAACTCAGATTGCCACAACTGGAAGGTTAGATAGGATACAAAAATAGATATTTCATGAGCTTACTGGAGTAAAAGCACGCTTGTAGCTGATGTATATATGGGCAAATCAGAAATAATTGCCTTGCTGCCGGTCTGCGCGGTGCGTAAAATCCTGTAAGTTAGATGAAAGACCCCTGAGATATGCTGGTGCTACCAGACGGTTATCTCCAGCGCCAAAACCGACCGTTCCCGTCAATCCAGTATCAGCGACTGTGGAACTACCCAAGGTGGAACTATCATACTTTGATAGTAATCCGAGTTATTGCTGGAGGTTCGCCCGTCAATTTGAGATACACCTTGACAGCAAGTTTCAGGACGCCGGGCAGAGGCTCCTGTATCTGATCCACTACTGTCAAGGTAAAGCAAAGGCGGCCATTGAAGAATGTGTGATGCTACCGCCGGAAGTAGCATAATTTAGGGACCGGGAGATTCTACGCAATCTCTTTGGTCAGCCTCATATTATTGCTCGCTGTCTACTTGAAAGCCTGTTTCGATCAGCACGACAGACCACTAGAGCGGCCAAATCTTTGTCGGACTTGTGCATAAAAACAGCATTTGTGAAATTGCGCTGACGCAAATGCGTTACGTTTCAAACTTGCACTCATTTGCGGCTGTAGAGAGAATCGTGCGCTCTCTTACCCCGCCATTGCAACACAAATGGTCTGAGGTGGCAGATAAGATACCGATGAGTAGCCGGGACTCAAAGTTCACTGACTTGACGGAGTTTGTAAGCACGCGCTCCAGGGTTGCCCCTAAACGGGATGGTCTCACTACCTTCCTAACCAACATTAGGCCAGACGCAGACAGTGGTCCGAGCGCTCGCCCTTTATGTTCACAGCCCCACCCAATTTCCAGCTGCCAGCGCTTTCTATCTATAGGAGTTCCCGATAGATGGAAATGCATACGGGAGCATAATGCATGCTTTGTCTGCTTAGGAAACTCCCACATGGCTAAGGACGGCAAGTCAGTTGTTCGATGTGGCCAGCCTGGTTGTAGGGGACGACATCATAGGTTGGTGAATGCACCGAAACCCGGAAACAAAGCTCCGTCGTCTTCAGAGACGGAGGGTTTTGTGCCTTAATTCGAGGTAGCCGTCTTCCAGCACGCCTAGGAGTTATTCCTGTCAAGCTTGACGCTCCTGCAGGAAAGGTGACAACGTATGCATTTTTAGATGCTGGGTCCGACATAACACTAGTAAAGCGGGACCTTTTGGTTAAAAACGGGGTCAGGCTGCTACCCACGTCTATGGCCATTGATACACTGGGTGGTTCCATAGGATGCACATCGGAAGCAAATGACGTCAGGCTTTTATCAATGGATGAAAGCCAGTCGACAGATATTGACAGGGCTTTCGTCGTTGACAGCATACACATGCGAGCTGTCCCATATATCAGAGAAGCGGCTCGCACACGGCCGCAACTTAAGGAAGTTACCTTCGACGAGCTGACTGTAGACAATGTAGGAATCCCCATTGGGTGTAACGTATCCGAAGCGCACTGGGCCCTCGATCAGCGCCTGGGGGTTAAAACAGCCGTTTGCTGTGGAAACCTTACTCGGTTGGATACTTCTTGTTCCGATGGAAAATGGGACGAAGCAAAAGGTCGTCAGTCATTGTATAACCGGGTGCAGTCAGGGCATCCAGGAGCATTTGCAGTGACTGTACAACTCGGAATTCGCAGAAACTTCAGCATCGAACACTAGCCTCTCTTTAGAGGATCAAAGAACACTGTTGATAGCGGAGACTGGTACGGTGTGAGTAAGTGGGCACTAGCAGCTGCCACTCCCATGGAAGGATAACACACTTCCACCATCCTATAACTTCCAGGTGGCTGAATAACGTCTAGATAATCTGAAAACTAGACTGTGCGGGAATCTTGTTTTACACGGAGAGTACGATAAGGTGCTTCGCGTGTACCTGGAGAAAGGCTACATTGAACGGGTGGCAGATGCTCCCACATTGCCATTAAATTCAAAGCACACTTAAACCACACACACCCACACCATCCGGTTATCAACCCAGAAAATCCAGAAAATATTCGGGTCGCATTCGACTGCGCTGCCAAATGTCATGCTGTGTCCCTGAACGATCACCTGTATCAGGGCCCTGATTTAACCGCAAAACTTGTAAATATTATGCTCGGTTTTCGTTTAGAGAAAGTTTCTATGGCAGCGGACATCGAAGAGATGTTCCTGCAGGTCAAGGTTGACCCCTGCGATAGAGGTGCTCTGAAATTCCTGTGGTGGGAAAACTATGAGTTCTTCGGAGAACCTACTGAATTTCAATGAACGTCTCAGTCGTTTGGTGTCACCTCCTCCCCTTTCTGTGCAACGTTCGCCTTACAAAAGACCGTTGAGTAATTTGGCTTAGATTATCCCATCTCAACCTGCAGCGAAATAGACAATAATCTATATGTTGATGACTGCATACAGTGTGGTAGCATGTGCTCGCTTCTTGGTGGACGCTGAATTTTCTGGCTGCCCGCTTGTCTTCTCGAAGGCGCAGGTGCCCCCCTTTAAGTCCGTTTCGATACCAAGGTTAGAGTTAACAGCTGCGCGTTTGGCGATCCGAGTAGCAGATATAATTGAGGCAAATACAAAGGACTACTTCCAACGTACTGTGCTTTGGACGGACTCTCTGATTGTTCGCTACTACATCCACAACGTATCTTCCAGATTTTGTACCTTTGTTGCAAATCGACTAACAGTCATTCGTGGTATGTCGTCATCTACTCAATGGAGACACGTGGCATCGGAGAACAGTCCAGCTGACACGCCTCTCGAAGGACATATAACCTTGGTTCGCTGCGTAGATGGTTAACGGGACCCAGATTTTTACTCGAACTAGGGAGTAACTGGCCTCCACAGACTCGATTGACGCAGCCCGATGGTGTCGAGCTGAAGAGCCTTGTAGCGCAGGTTAACCGATTGGAGGGAAATGATGTCATGTGCCCACTAATAGCTCGGTTTCCCTGTTGGGTGAAGCTACAGAAGGTTGTAGCTTGGTCACTACGTTACAATCAGTATCTATTGATTAATTCAAGCAGGGTGAGAAAAAGGGGCCCTACTCGCCGGTGGAGATTGCCTCGTGCAAAGTGGTCTGTACTGGTAGTAGATGGTTGTGAGGTGAGTTCAGAAGGCTTAGTAAGAACCCTGCATGTTAGAACGGCGGGCAGCGTTCTTAACAGAGATATTAGAAAGGTGTGCTCACTGAAGGGACGCGATCAGGCTTGTACTCCATCGAAGTCGGCACTTGTGGCAGGAGTGGACTCGGACCATCGTGTCGATGGCTGATGGGGTGCCTTAGAATGGAGCTGAGCGTAGGTAGAATGCAAGAGCCGGGGTGTACGCTTAATCAACGTGGAGAATTTGGCGGGCGGTGTATCGTTCATCACGTTGACACTTGAAATTCCCCACGTTTATTCTGTCCCTATTTGTAACCCACGCCCCACTTTTGTGTTTAGTGCGTGTATATGAACTAGCGTTTGTTTGTCCTTACCACTTCACCCATTTTGGCCTTGAGGTCATCCGGCCATTTGTGACCGACTTTGTGCACGTGTGACTGTCCAACCTGGGGGCCTGTTTGCTCCTTCGGTTTATACCTTTGTAGTCCATTTGTATTGGACGAGTATCTACTGTCGAGGTTTGTATAATTCGTGAATTCGCCTTACATTGATAGCACCGTATAGAAACCCAACTCGGACCTTGTTTTGCCTTCCCAGAGGTTCTGGTATTACGCGTCACTCGAAGACACCGTTCACCGGTTACAGGGAGCTTACCAGTCCGGGCATTCATGGACATCCAAATTTGAGCATGGTGGGTAACAACAAGATGGAGAGAACGGCCAAAACCAAATGTCAGTTGTTTGTAACAGGTGTTCGAACACTTGAGGAGGAGTTTTAACCGTTCAAGATAGTGGTGCGCCCAGAAAATTAAATACGGCAGAGAGTGGCTTGGGACGGCTGTTATTCCATATAAACCAGGGACATCGGAGATCACTCGATGAATCCCAAACACGGCCAACATGAGAGTAGCTTCATAGAATGAAAACATTCTGCGCTCTTCACTGGTGAATTGAAGGATCGTACTCCGGCAAACGGAACCGGGGAATGTGTCTACAACATTAAGTGTAACGAATGCACTAAGGTCTATTGAGAACAGACGGCCAGGGAAATTCACGCCAGAATCGGGGAGCGTAACAGAAAAATAAACAGACCGCTGAGAAACGCATATGAATATCGAGCGTTACGGAAAGATTCTGCGGCTGCGGAACATGCACTAGACATGGGACACAAAATAGAGCCAGTAAATGCTGTGGTTTTTAGGCGAGAACTACGGTCCACGTCACAGGGACTGATGGCTTAGGCGGCAGAAATCGCCAAACATCCAAGTGTTAACAGAATAGAAGGCGTAAAACTGGCAAGAGTGTGCAGAACGGTTCTGGATCTGTCAAGCTGCTACGTGTTGGTGCGCGGTCATCAGAAGGAGGAGTAGTCATAATCTGAATTCCCTTTGACCTCGCGCCACCCCCTCCAAATAAATTGTCGCAGCATTTACAAGCCCACAAAGGCCAACGAAATCTATCGGCGGCAGCCGTGGTGAATAATCAATTAAAGCCCGTTGAAGTGGAAGATAAAGGAACCAATCCGGATCAGAATAAATTTCAAGCTTCCGCAATCCATCAACGCGAGATTTTAACAACCACACTAAGCGACAGGAGCCGTTAATTGCCACTCAAAACAAATCCATTGGGCTTATTTGGATAGGGTTTACCGATTGGTTATTCGTCTGCCTTAAAACCTGACCAACTTGGTGACCTGTTCACTTGGTGTGGTGAAGCTTTTGAGTCGAAAGCGAAGCGTCACCCAAATAAAAAATTACCGACTGTTGACCAAGCCCTTCCGAACTGAAGCAATGCGACGGCGTTGAAATTAACTTTGACTGATAAGGCGTCCTAACAGAACACGACACCAAAAACATTGAGCAAACTTGTGCTAAACAGGTACTTTTAGAAGCATGCATCACATTCCTTCGGTGACTGGACGTTTCAATGTAAAGATGGGTCGCACTGGGCTGGGGCAGGTGCCTGAATATTGGAAGGAAAACAGAATGCCTTGGGATATGACTATCATAGGGTAACCGCATTAACTGGCGAATCACACTCTGGGGTTCCAAATGTCTTAGGTTGCCTGTCGTGGTTGTATATAACCACAAAGGTAGTTCGACCGGTACAGCAATATCGCACGCGATGTTTATACTGTGAGGCCGAAAATGGTGTAGCGTGGCTGGGATAATAATGAAGCACAATGGATCTGTGATTCGAGTAAAAGGCGAGGGATCGGGTGGGGAGCATGTGGATTGCGGTTATGGAAATACTGCCTGATTATAAAGTGGTTCACGCTACACTGTTAACATCGCTGTTCCCGTGGTCTTTCAAAAAGATAAACAAAGAGACTGTTTCAGAAAAAATATGAAACACTGGAAATCTGTCTAGTGCCTTCATATCCCCTCCGACGGTAACCCCGCTGTATGCGAGAGGTGCTAAGAGGTTGCCGCCATTTGGAATACGCACTCAAGGAACGTAATCAGAGTCGTTAGAGGTTGAAGATTCAGAGGATTAGGGCATGCACTGTGTACATTCTGTAAAACTGGACGGACAAACTGCTTTCTGCGACTCAAACTTTGAAGCATGCAGTAAACTTCGAGACTTACTATGCAGCATTGATGCACGAAAGCACCTCAGGAACGGAGGATTATCGTCCGCTAACGGAGTTTAGAGAATAAATGGAAGAAAACAAAGACGCACAGGGGGAACTTGGCTTAATGGCCAGAGGCTTGCTGGTCCCACCAACGGTTCCACAGATCAAAGTATGCGGTTAAGCTTTGAGTCTTACATTTTTGCGAGGACTAGGCAGCAGACTCAGCTAATGATCCAGATCCTGTGGGCTTCCTTGTGTCACTCTTGGTTTATTCTGATGGTTGTCTAATAAAAAAGTAATTTGTGCAGCAGAAATGGACTTGAGCGTGACTGTTGTGCAGAAGAATCGTAGAACTGAGAACCAGTTGTTTTTCAGTTAGCACAGCAGCATCTGTGTCAACATGTCATCTACCTCTCAGGATTTAGAGGACCAACATTCCACCTAATCATCCATCTATGATGTGAGAATAACGCGTGTGACGGAGGATGGGTGGTGACTCAACAATAACAGGCTCGGTGGTCGTGCTTTCATTTTGACTGAATTCATGTTGCTCCAAGTGGCTCGTAAGCTGTAAAGTGTCCCAGTGTATGCAAGAATTAATTCAAAAAGCATAATTGCTGTGGCTGCTACACTTAACTGGACGCCAAATTGGAACAACTCTTCCTCCAAGCGCGACTGGCTTAACACAATAATGATAATGTCTTCAACTGGCTACCCAAAGCCGCTGCGAATAAAGCAGAAGAAATATTTGTATTTTAGTAGGTTCCTCCAAGTTTTAAAAAGCAGAGTCCATGCGCGGCTGATGACTAGCGCCCACGGAGGGCAGCATAATACCTAAGCTACAAGCGGTCCCTTATCCGCATGTTTGGAACGATTAAAAGTGCTCTCAGGCCGTGCGTGACGCATCATTCAACCCAAAACGTCTTTAGCATACACAGTCACATAATAGGGTGCCGGAGTGGATGCTCTAACCTTCGATCGTGACTATTTAGACACAGAAATGTGCCAGAAAAATTTCCGTGACCGCTTCTGTGCCTTTCATTCAGCCAAGCACTGTGTGTCCCTAGCTGCAATCCCCATCTTCTTGCTGGATGGATTAGTTCATCGTCGCACTAAACGTAGCTGGAAGATAACAAAGGAACTGGAACCGCTGCACGTTTCCCGGTATTGGCCGCTTCATAGTCACATGATCCAACAACACGGTATGAAGCAAACCGGAGAGCCAACTTGGTTCTTCTACCCTTTTCCCTATAATTGATGGATGCGCTCGTTTGAGTGCGAGAAGACGACAATGGCGCCAGTACATGAGGAATCCGAAACACCCAACAGCCTAGGCCAAACAATGGAGGGGATTCTTAACTTTTACAACTATCACTTTGTGACTAAAAAACGGGCTAAGCAGAAAAGGTCATACAGGTTTGTCCCGGGGCGTTCTTGCTCCACGAATTATCCAAGCGTCGTTGACACCATGACTGAAATCATGGATAAAGCCAGGTAGCGGTGTGCCATCTTGACCTGTTGGCGGAATTCGACTAGGTTATTTGTCGTCTTGCAGTGATAAAAATGGCACCGGAGACCGGACGCTGTAAAACCAGTTACAACGGGGGTACATCTTTGGCAGTAGCAGGGAAAACACACGGCTAAAAAAGTTGTATAGACTACCCGACCAAGTGTTTGATAAGTCTCGCTGTCAGCAATGTCCACGCTGCAGCAAGAGTCTCACTCTCATATAGGAAAACCTACCGCCTGCTCAAATAGCTATAAGGGTGATAATGAGGGATCCGTGTGTACAACGATGATGCAATAGCGTGATCATATGCATCATTGGACGCAGCGAAATTAGAGATAAATAGGGGCTTATAGAAGGCACTCCCAAGATCATTTGGCATAGACTTGAGTCCCATGATTACGGGACCACATGTGGATCTAGCATTAGCAAATATATCTTGGGTGGTTGGGCACTTTGCGTCAAATCCGTTTGTTTAGAGCAATGAACCCTATCTTTCACTTCTGCTGCTAGAAGCTAATACGTTGTAGCTTAATAGAAATGACAACCACCCCGCAGTAGGAGTGGTACCATCTAGGGGCTTTTTTTCTAGTAAACAGACTATCAGCTCAGATGTTTTGGTTTGTAAACCGACTCGTTTGTGATATTCAGCATCTTGTTTGATTTAAAAAAATTTTCACACACTCATGTTCAAAGCCGCTTGTTATTTTGCGCCACCCTGAGGATCTCTTTTATGTCCGTCACATGGGTTTTGGTCGCCTTCAACTCGTCGTTCGTGCCAAATTATTGCCACTCACCGTCATTTCCATAATCGTGTCTTCAATATCCGAACCGATGAGCTCTTAAGGCGGCCACTGCCAGCACGATCTTACTGCCTCCGATAATAATGATGGTCTAGATAGGGATTGCAAGGTTTATTATATCTCATTACCCAGGAACGAATATCCTTCAACTCACATCCAAATAACATACGTCGCCGCGATGCCACTTCTCCCGTCTTTGTCCTCTAGGTGCGCCTTGCCTTCCCACCAACATCCTAATTGACCGGCTTTTTCAATCCCCACTCAGCTCCAAATATCCATCAACCATTGCCGTACTATACCCACCCCTTCTCTCCCCGACGACGCAAATGACTCCATGGTTGAGAGCGCTAACATCAACTGCATGTTCCCCTTAGAAATCCTCTAACCTATACTGAGTCTCACATTGCGCCTTCTGCAATGGAGGAAAGAGAAAGCGAAAATGGAAGCAACAATTTTCGAACACTCTTGTCGCTGGCTTAGGTTTTCCGTGTGTGTAGCGTACATCCCAGTCAATTCTTCTATACGAAACATCATTTATAGCAGAGCAAAAGTTGCCACCAGAGACTCACTAAATACATGCGGTGTAACTCCGACGCAATCTGTTTTGCAAAGCCTTCGTGGTTTTATTTAGGCCGTAAATGCGTCAGTCGGAAGACAACTTATCAGCCAAACACACATCGCCACCATGCACCTCACTTTTCTAAAGTCTATATATATATAAAGTCTATATTCACATATACCCACTAGTGTTCTCGTCGAACACATACCCATTATCCTCCACTGAATAGCAATTACCGTTTAATTTGCAATCGGGTAATGTTATCGCACTGCAGTGCTCAGAAATTGTGCCCATTCTTGGAGTCCTCTTGTGTCGGACCGCAGTTTAACTCATACCATAGTGCACTCTAGCAGACCTTTTTGCCATTCTCTATTCTGAGTCCTCAATGTGGTTACGGCTGTTCAAGTGCCTTTACTGACTGGCAACAATGAACCCCGCTGTACCCTTGATAGTCCTAAAATATCCTAGATCCATGCCGGTCTTGATATGTTACTATTCCTAAGTTTCAGAGAAATGTGGGGTGTGCTTCTAGTGATCGGTACTTCCGAAGTATTATCAAAGATGGGTAGGAAATCCGCCTGATTACTAGGAGCATACCAAGGTTAGTTTCGAGGAAACCATGGGGGCCCAAAGCAGACAATTTTGCAGCTGGATTGTCTACGCTAACTCCACGTATCCGTGTACGTCGCCCAAAGATGTGATCTCCGGTATCTGCTTAGAACTATGGATATGCTTTCACATCTCAGATATACCGAACAGGGTAAAAGCCGCTCGCCATGTCAAACTGCACTGAAGCCTTATTCCGCGTCTGTCATGTAGGTTCGGGTCTAATATACCTGACCGTTCTCGCCGAAGTATTACCATTAATCCTCATTCACACAATCACGCCTAAACTATTCGAATACGTGGGAGGCTAAGGCAGCCGCTCCTGATACAGCCTAACTGGAGACTGCAAGGTGTGCTCCGTCTCATTGCCTTGGGAACAAATATCCTTTAAGCCAATCCATGTACCCCACTCCGCCACGATTCCACTAACCCTAGCCTCGTCCTCTAAGCGGCTGAATGATCTTGACTCCACATCCTCCGCTCCCTTGATGCCCCTCATCTGTCCATCAACATTTGTCCCACCAGATCAGCATTTTGGATCGCTACTAATTCGTAAACCTCAGCTAACCATTATTGTACCATGTAATCCCTTTTGGTAACCTTCAGGCCCCGAAGGACTTCATGGCTGACCAATGCATACCCTCTTTTCAAAGACCTTCGCACCCCATACTGGGCCTCATGCTCCAACTTCTGCCCGGGGTTCAGACCTAGTTTCCTCAATTTACTCCGTTATCCACAGTGTTAAGTACGTTTCGGTTAGCCCTGAAAACATGCCCAGCTGACCTCACTTTATCTACCACCTATAGATTGTTTCCAGCAATCTGTTGGACCACGTTGAGTTACGCGCAAAACCCCAAAAGCCAAAGCGTTCAAATGGAGTTTATCTACAAATGCGGAACTGTAAATACAATAATAAAAATAACAAAGCTTTACAAACCTCAAATCGTGGGACTACGCCGGCTTCTATACACCGGTTTAGGAACTGCTAATTCCTAAAGGATCCCAAAGTCCACACGGACTCAAAGGCACGTGTCAACAAGACAACGAAACCACGTGTTGACTTTAACAACACGCGCAATGACAAGGTCAAAGAACGGTTTACTTTCAGGTCAAAAACAAGAAAGTTGGTATAGGCGCAAAGGCGGAATAACGAAAACTGGGAACAACGTTGTACAAAATAAGGATAGAAGAAAAGAATCAACACCACCTCTGCTCTTTCTTCAATTTGCTTATTGTCAAACCACTCCGTAGACAAATCTTGACTACTTCATAATTAGTTCGATTGGCTTGTCAGTGAATCTATCAATAATAGCAATAATGTACACAAAATTAAAAACAAAATGCTTTTGTCGAACGGCTTTGGCGCTGGGTTAAACTTTTCCTGATCTTGGCGTATATCCCAGGAGGTCCTCATATGGATCCAAAAAAACAATTATAGCAGAAAAATACTGTCTCTTGTAAGCTAAGGGAGACCTAAATGCACGTGGTGTGACGCCTTTGAGGCAGTATGTGTTGCAAAGCCTCTAAGCTTTTCCTTAGACTGCAACTCCACCAGGTGGACATATCCTCATCGTCCAAACGTGCAACGCCACCAACATTTCTAGTTCCTATCTCATTGCTTATCTCCGGATGCTCTGAACTGCTAATTTCTATGTACTCACCCAACTTCCAGAATTGTTTTGCACTTTTTTCCGTGCAGCATGCAATATTAGACAGTTATCCATATCCTTAAGAGGTGTGCTACTGTTCATCAATACTCCAAATAAGTAACTTGTCTGCCTCCGAATATTACTTACCCGATTTCTGAATGAGCTTTGCTGAACACTTCAAGAACTGTGTGATGGCTTTCTAAGCCCATTTTTACCCTGACACGCCTCAAACACGAAAATCCCGCCTATCCAAATGCCCACCAGCTAAACACACGTCAACATGAATTAGCTGCAAAGACATGCGCATTTCGACCGCACTTGTGAAAACCCTTTATTCACACGTCTAGCCCTTCCATTCGGCTTCACGGACGACGGAAAAACTATGACCTCGTCGGTGCAGCATTCAGCTGGTGCCCGTCACTCATATACGAATATGACTACATCCGTCCGCTTTAACCACCTGTTGTCGTTCCCTACCATCTCTATGTTAAGTCACGGAGTGATACACAAGATCGAGGCTTTCGTCCAAGTCTCCCGGGTCAGTTTTGTTCTTGTCGTTCAGCGGGTGTCGTTCACCTGAAAGGTACAAGTGAAATGTCGATTAGTGCTTTTGAAATCGGTTAGTGTAGTCTCGCTAGAATAGTTAAAAATTGCAACCACTTTTTCCTGCCTGGTGCTTTGGGCTGCTCTTTAACATAATGCACTTTAGTAATTCCTTTTTGCAATTTTAGGTCCCCAAGCTCGATATGGCTGGTTTACTGCTTCGTCCGAATAGCAGAAATGAACCAAACACTGAGCCTTGATGGTTCTGTAGTGGCTAACCGTATTAAGGAGTCTGTAGTGAACGGAACAAATTAACAATGTAAGCCAGATACAAAGTCACAAGGAGAAAAAGCCAAGTAAATCTTGACTCACAGCTCAAAATAGGAGATTCCGTAGTTCCGTATTTCGTTGAACCACCACACCAAGAGAAGTTCCACCTTCCAGGTATTCGAAATCTCCGGTGATCGCAATATTAATCCACAGGTGTGGTGAAGGACGGATATCGCGCATGTGTTGGCGAAGCCGGGAAGCGTAGGAAGTAGAGTCCGTCTCATCAGTGGTTGCAGAGTCGACGATCATTTCACCTGGAAGACGTAAGGTAGTGCCAAAGACGAGTTCAGAGGCTGTGCAAACCAAGTCTTCTTTGACAGTATTGCGTATACTGAGAAGAATGGGAGAGAGGCGTTCCGACCAGTGTGTGCTGGACGAGGCGATCAGCTATGCCTTGAGTTGTCGATGGAAACGTTCAACCATGCCATTGGTAGCCGGATGGTATGCGGTTGTTCGGAAGTGATCCGCACCAAATAGCCGTTTGAGGTCGTGAAAAAGTGTTGATGTGAATTGTGGACCTCGGTCAGTGGTAATGGTGGCG
Source organism: Clonorchis sinensis (assembly GCA_003604175.2). NCBI lineage: Eukaryota > Metazoa > Platyhelminthes > Trematoda > Opisthorchiida > Opisthorchiidae > Clonorchis > Clonorchis sinensis. The sequence goes on from CM030370.1 coordinate 111,278,541, forward strand.
GGTACACCGAATGTAGCGATCCAGTTATCGACAAAGTTCTAGCAACGTTTTCGGCAGATGTGTCGTTGATCGGAATAGCCATGGGCCAGCGTGTGAAACAGTCGACACAAGTGAGCATGTGTGTGAAACCTCTGGATGGGGACAATGGTCCAACCAGGTCGATGTGGACATGTCGAAAGCGTGAGTCAGGAAGCTGAAAAACACCAGCTGAAGAAGTGGTATGTCGGTGAATCTTGCTCTTCTGGCTGTCAAGATATTGCTTAGCCCAAGCGCGAATCTCCTTTTGCATATTTGGCCGAACTTATCTTTGTGACAGTCGCTCGTATGCTCAGGTGAGAAAGTGCATGAAAGTGGTCAAAAACGGAGCGTCTATATCTTTCAGGAACAGAAGGTATTGGGCGTCCCGTGGATGTCACAAACTATGAGACTGTCAGAGTTGAGAAGCGGTAATTTGACAAATTTGAGGGATGAAAGGCTGGAAAAATTGGGGAATTCAGGTTCCAATTGCTGAGCAGAGGCAATGGCTTGTAGGTCGATGGGAGCCGTTGCTATATGGTTTACCTCAATGCGGGAGAGGGCATCTGCGACGACGTTGTCTGAGCCTTCAATGTAACGTATGTCAGTAGTAAACTGCGCAATGAAGTCCAAATGTCGGTTCCCTCTCGGTGAGTGTTTGTCTAGAGACGTTCTCAAGGCGAAAACGAGAGGTTTATGGTCCGTATAGATGGTGAATTTCCTTCCCTCGAGTATGTATCGGAAATGTTTGACAGCTAAGTAGATCGCTAGGAGCTCTCTATCAAAGGTGCTGTAGCGGGTTTGTGCAGGTTGCAGTTCGCGAGAAAAGAAGCAGAGTGTTTGAGTGCTGTCGTTGATTACCTGCTGAAGGACCGCACCAACAGCGGTCTGTGATGCGTCCGTCTTTAGTATGAGGTGGCAATCAGGACTGGGGTTCAAATGACCCAAGGTGGTGACGTTCAAAAGAGCGGTTTTGATAGCGTTAAAAGCAGTGATAGCTTGGTCAGTGAATTGCAAACGTTTGTTGTTTGCTTTGAGCAGGTCGGTAAGCGGCGCGAGGATCTCTGAGCAGCGTGGAATGAATCTGCCGTAATAGTTGACCATACCCAAAAATCGACGTAGACTTCGAGTTGACTGAGGTAAGGGGTAGTCCGAAATAGCAGTGGTTTTATCTGGCAGCGGCCGGATTCCTTCGGAGTTAATACGATGGCCGAGGAAGTCAAGCTGGTCTGCTGCGAAAACACACTTATCTGGATTGATAGTGATACCATACTGTTGGAAACGTTCGAAGACAGCTTGCAAGTGTAATTTGTGTTCTTCGATCGTTTTGCTTGCCACCAACACGTCGTCAATGTAAGCGAAAACTTGGTCTAAACCACGCAGTACCTGATCTATGAAGCGTTGGAACGTTTGAGCGGCGTTCCGAAGACCAAAGGGCATGCGTGTGAATTCGAATAGACCAAAAGGTGTAGTAATCGCTGTTTTTGGAATGTCGTCGGGGGCAACCGGTATATGGTAATACGCTCGGACGAGGTCGATTTTAGAGAAAACAGTTTTTCCCTGTAATTGCAGTGCAAAGTCGTGGATATGCGGTATCGGGTAGCGGTCAGGTACTGTACGACAATTAAGTGCTCGGTAGTCACCGCACGGTCGCCAGTCACCAGTGGATTTCTTGGGGACCAAATGTAGAGGAGAAGCCCAACATGAATTTGAAGGCCGAATGATTCCGAGTTGCAGCATGTGGTCAAACTCGGCTTTGGCGATACGCAGCTTCTCAGGGTGTAGTCGTCGAGGGCGAAAGTGAACTGGAGAACCAGTGGTCGTTATGTGGTGCTCGACTTGATGTGGCGCACTCGAGACCGAATAGGACGGCTTAAGCAAACTTGGAAACTTTTTGATTAAATCGTCGAAAACCGGAATGTTTGAAATGCGGGCGACGTGAATACCGAGTGGGTATGACGAAGCGTCGACCTGGACTGACGGGACGGAAAGCGACGTTAAAGAATCCAGAAGCTTTTGCCGCTTGATATCGACGGCCAAGGAGAAGTTGGTCAGGAAATCCGCACCGATGATTGGGACGTGCACGTCGGCGACAGTGAAGATCCAGGGGAATGAGCGGCGAAGACCCAGGTCAAGCGTCAGTGACTTATGACCGAAGGTAGCTATGCGAGTGCCGTTAGCCGCCTGTAATGTCGTTAGCGGGTTAGATGTGTGGCGTTTCGAGTTTCCGGCAGGAATAACGCTGAGTTCTGCACCGGTGTCGACGAGGAATCGCATTCCGGTTGTCTTATCCGTAACGTAATAGAGGCGACTCGGTGACTGGCCAGTGGCAGCTGTCGCCACTACTGACTGGCCAGTGAGTTTCCCTGGTCAGGAGAGACGTAGGCGCATGGAGGTGTGCAACGTTGAGCCTTGTCTTTGAATTTTGTGTGGTAATAGCAGAATCGGTTAGGATTCCGAGATGGAGAGGTCGGTTTACGTGAAACCGATCGGGACTTGCGTGAAGTAGTGATCCGCTCTACTGTGGTGACTACCCTGTTGACAGTGGCCGCCAGTTGATCGATTTGCGCCTGCATTCGATCGAGGCGTGCTATAACAGGGTTATCGTTACGCTGAATGTGTTGTTGTGAGGTTGAGGCTATCAAACGGTCAGCGAAGCATTCGTGAATCTTATCCGCCGTCTCAGCGAGTGACGACAGAGGGACATCGGACTGGGTAGCCAGAATTTGGCGAGTGCTTAAGGGAAGACACTGTAACCACAACTGCCTTAAAATTGCGTCGTCGAATGACTTGCCGCAGACAAGGCTTTGCATGTGCCGTAGCAGTTGTGAAGGTGTGCGATCGCCCAGTTCGACCCCTGCAAGCAATTTTTGTAGATTCGCCTCATCTGAGGTGGCTGTCCGTTTAATAATTGCTGCTTTCAGTGTGTTGTAGGGATTTGAAGCCGGCATGGGATCAATCAGGTCAATAACCTCCGCGGCAACCTCAGTCGGAAGCTGAGAAACCACGTAAGAAAACATGGTCTGCTGTGAGGTAATTCGGCGGAAATGGAAGTAACATTCCAGTTGGATAAACCATACTCTGGGGTTATTGACTCCAAAAGCTGGCAGTTTTACGTGAACGGCGTTTTCAACCAACTCAGTGTTGAGTTCGTCTTCGTTAGACATGGTTGAAAAAGAAATTACTGGACTAAATATATGCGTAAGAGATATGGGAGTTCTGAGCTACCGAGGAAAATAGGAAACAGCAAAAAATGTGCGGGCTCACCAATTATGTAGTGGTTAACGGCCCTAAGGAGTCTCTAGTGAACAGAATAAATTAACAATGTAAGCCAGATACAAAGTTACAAGGAGAAAAATCCAAGTAAATCTTGACTCACAGTTCAAAATAGGAGATTCCGTAGTTCCGTATTCCGTTGAACAACCACACCAAGAGAAGTTCCACCTTCCAGGTATTCCAGATCTCCGGTGATCGCAATATTCATCCACAGGTGTGAATAGATTTGTTCAGCGTTTGTAGCTAAAATTTTTGTTCAAGTTTAGAGTTATCAGCAGCTAACTATAGCCAACCGGCAGTCACAACAACAGTCACTCAGCAAAATTCTCAAAGTCACGTTTGACCCAAGAAGCTGGCGGTAGCGGTTGTATTTCAGTAAAACAAACTTTTTGTGCAGTGATGTGACTGATACTGATGGGTTAAGGAAGGTGATAGTGAGCATGAAAAATAGCAGTTTACAAGTGCTACAGTCCTAAGATTCCCCCCCTCCATACTGATCCTGCTTTGTCGCCTTCGCCAACTCTAACCGCCCCAAACAATTTACCTAAGACCTTCATGTACGAGGCCTTCCATGCAATATGTACAATGTCGCGATGGCGGGACCTCAACCGCCATACCCAGTGTGATGGCTTGCCCGTAGTTCACAATATCTCTACTATATCCCGGCCAAGCGTGTTACGTTCACCCACGAGACTGCCGCGGTCTTGTGAATTTGTGCCGGAACTCCAGAGCACTGGCCATCCTATTGTATTATCTGCTTGGTCTGTACATAAACCTAATAGTCTTTCCCATTGCATCATCAAGGACGCACTATACCGGTACAATGAAACCTCGTCGGGCACTCTGTACAGAGTGTGCCGCCAATCATAATATAGGCTAGCAAACTTACTGGCTGCGACGAATCCTTTGGTTTTGTCTGGTGAGAAGCCTGCTGCAGCGAAAGGAGGTTCTTAATACGTTACTCGAGAATAGCCGCCTTATTCTGAGTTTTAGCGGACAAACATGAATCGGTTGTTGTTCATTGCGCTTTCAAAACATTTTTGAATCTAATAAAGGAGAAAACAAGTGGATATACCAAGTTCTCGACAAAACTCTCCACTGTCATCACAAACCTTTTAAGCTGAGTCAAAGAAGCGCTCAAAAATATAAATTTCGCGCCCAAAGTATGACCCAGGTATGCCTAAAAGCATATCTTAGCAGAAACTCCAACCGTCTGTTGAAATTTTGAGTTATCGAATAAGTACCGCCTAATAATAAGACTTTATGTAGAGTATTTACTGCTTCCGGCTATGTTTTCTAGGCAATTTTAGTAGGCGTAGACATTGAAATTCAAATCTCGCAGAATCAATTTGTCAAAAGTTTAAAAGTTAAGGGGATTTGGACATTCCCACTACCCCACTATTTCGTTCAGCTGCAGCACCCTTTGAGCGCCTAACTGCCATGCAACCAGAAGGAGGCACGAGGGCTGGGAGACTGCCAGGTTGCCCAAGCCTAGACAGGGGAAATCAAGAGGCAGAGATCGGGTCCGAACGATAGACCTTCCGGTCAGTAAACTTGCGCTCTAACCACTAAGCCATCCCGCCCCACCTCGTCTATTTGAAAAGCCAATAAGTGGCCTTTCATGGGTTACTCTGAAAAACAGCATTCTTCCTTCGCCGGCGAGCCTTCCACCATTATCTGATGCAAACTTTAGCATCATGCTGGCCAGTTCTGTGCAGTCACTGCTTTTATCCGGTCGGGTTCGATTGGTGGTGTTTTGAGGGTGTCTGAAGGAGTGCCGAAACAAATGCCGTTGAAGAATTTCAGTTTTTCACAAAGTGGCGTTAACCAAGTTGATTATTGCATCGCTTTCGGGTGTCTTGACCAACGGAAACGATGTATAATATGCTTCTACTTTTTGTAGGACCTAGCCTTTGATGCAAGCATCATACCTAAACCAGTAGCTTAGCGCAAAAACCTGTTCTTCAGCAACAGTTGTTGACCGGAAACCAACTGTCATCATCGGAGAGAGCATAATTGCCCATTCCTAAATTTCGGACAATGAGGGCTCCATTGGACGACTTTTGGTCTTCCACAGAATATCAGAAAGGTCGAATTCCGGAAAGTAAACCCAAAACGCCCTGAACTTACTGAAAAGGTAACTCAATACCAAAATCTCAATAAAAAGCCAGCAAGCATCAAGGCCAATCAGTCATTCCATCTATTTAGCAAAAGCAGATGGGTGTTCAGGCACACCATAGGAGCACGACCGAATGTGATCAGCGTTCAGGCATTTCATAGAAGCAAGATAGATTTTGATGGGTGTTCACTAAATGCTTAACAGACAGCCTGGATCGCCGCTCACTAAAAGCACACCCAAATTATTTTCGCCGGAACTATAGGGTTTTCGAGGTTGAGACTTTTACGGGGAGTTAGTATTATCCAATTACACTTGTAGGTGATATGTTGCTCATAGCATTTTGTTTAAGTGAGCGAAATTTCAAGGTCACGGACCATCACCGATTCGCATTTTGCTGCCGGTTTAGGAGAGATAAAAAAAGAAATCGCACTTTACCATATTTTGGCGTTATTTAAGAATAAAATAACATCTACAGAATATCCAATGCAAATTCCACCCAGGAAAATCGGTCATCAACGTTTGTTTGCTTTATACTCCCCAGATTTAACGGACGAGATAATTTTGTTCAGCGAACTTCATCACAACACTTTTCTTGGAGCTCAGCTTCCATTAAGTATAACATTGTCAAAAACAGCATGAATTGTGCAATGGAGATGCGAGGGCCATCTCTGTGGATGATTGCTTTTCCAGCTATGCATAACTAGCCCGTGGATAATACAGCGTCAGGAGGTAACCTTCGGTAAATTACCAACACAATGGTATCATTTCTATTAGGAATATTTCTCACCATAGGTGGAATACGTCATAAAGCGGTCATCATGATAACGATAATCGTTGTCACTCACCTCGACTACTTGTCGTCACTGCAGCATGCTAGCCCCGTGTCAATGTGCGGCGCTGATTATGAGGCCCCACCCATACACGATAACAATCCAACGGCGAATGACGACCAGTCATACTCATAACTGTATTCAATATCGCCTCCCTTCGCTACGTATCGTAACTGCTAGGCCCGTGTCCATGTGTGACGCTGATTATGAGGCCTCACCTATACACGGCAACCTAATTTAATGGCCAATGACGGTCTTTCATAATCATAACTGTACGCGTTTTCAATCATCTCGAATACTTGTTGTAACTGCTAGGCCCACTTCTATGTGCGACGCTGCTTATGAGGCCTCACCTATGTACAATAACCTAATCCAATGACCAACGACTGTCTCTCACACACTGTACGCGATGTCGCTTATCCCTGTTACCTATAGTAAACACCAGGCCAGAATCTATGTGGGCCGTTGAAAATAAGGCCTCAACTATGCGTGGTATCCTAATCTAACGCCCAACGTGGGTCTGTCATACTCATAACTGCAGTCGATATCGCCTACCTTGGCTACTTATGGCAATTGCTAGGCCTGTGTCTATGCGCAACGCCGAATATGAGGCCTCAACTAGGCTCAACAGCCTAACCCGATGGCCAACCACGGCCCGTCACGCTTATAACCGTACTCGACGTCGCCTACCGTGGCTACTTATAGTAACTGAAGGGCCCGTACACACCTCGTAACTGACTAATGCCCCAACTATACATAATAGACCAATCCAACGACCAACGGCGGTCCTTCATATCCATACATGTCATCCGTTTGCCAACCCCATGCCTAAAAATACACAACCACCTTTAAAAAATCATGTTTCTATTTATTGGTTGTATCGGCACAAACGTAATATGTGGTCAATCCAGTTCTCAGTTTCAGGAAGCCGCTTTTACTCGACAGGATTTCTGAAAGGAAAATGTATAATCAATTACGACTCGTACACACTCCGTACACATCCTTTAAAACATATAATTAAACAAAGTTGTAGTGGCCAACTCACCAAGTGCTTACTAAATCCCTTTGTCCACTCCATTCCAAATGGGTGTCCACGCTGAAGCTGCAGTCTTACTGTTATAAGGGTAAACCCACTACTTGCTCAATTAGTCTCGTGTGTACATCGATTATTCAATAGCGGTATTCAGCAACCGTATGCATTATTGAGCACAGCGAAGTTAAAGCTAAAGAGGGTGTATATGTATCAGCCGTAGACCAAGTGGTATAGACTTGAGCCCTGGGATCCAAGGAACACGTGCGTCATCATACGTGCACCCATGGATGCTGGGGGTAACGAAGTATTGAGCGGGCGGGTACTTGGTGTCAAGTCTACTCAATACCCGGCAATACCCGGTTTGGAAACCCAGTTTGCTATTATCCACCCCACCTGGTCAGTGATTTACATCCCCAGAGATCCCCAAACGGACCAGAAAAATACCTGCGATCTTACATTGGCTTCGTCCTACCTCTGCAAATTCCCTTGGCCAACTCAAAAACCCCGCTGCTCACAGAATTGCACATCCCAGCCCAATCATCTCAAACATGACGTCCGTTACGGGGCTGTCCAGAAACCGAAGTACGGCAGTGCAATGATGGCACAGCACTGCCATACCCAGTTTGATAGCACACCCGCAACTAATCCCTTCCTACTCTCGACTATACCTTTCGCCCACTCGGTCCATTACCTGCAACTACGAACAAACTCATGCTTAATTCTGAATGTAATCTTATGATCACGCCTGCCCTACCCACCAGTTGTGAACGAACATTATTACTACCTTACACTTGAGTGCAGGGTGCATACCAAAGGACGGGATGACTTTGGTCAGTTCACTCAAAAACAACTGCACCTTTTCCTCCTCTTTGAAGATGAGAACGACGTCTGCATGCTCCATATCGACAAGGCTTTCCTCAGCTATTTGAAAACCGGGGTCCAGAAGACGTTAGTTAGTCAATTGTGACCACTTTTGGCCGCTTGTTATTTCGGGCCGCAGTCTAACTCACATCATGGTACCTTCTAGAAGTCTTTCTGAGACGTTTCCTATTTTGTGTGCCGGAATAAGACACGGCAGTCTATTGCATTGTCTGAATTACAGCAATGAAACACCGTGCGCCCTCAATGGACCCAAGAATACTCTTAATGCATGCCGGTCTCAATTTGTGACAATTCCTTGGCGAATCGTAACTACAATAACAACCCTAAACGACTCACCCAAGATGTTCATGTACGGGGCTGTCCACGGACCCAAGTACGGCGTTGCGATGACGGTACCGCGACTACCATACCCAGTCTGATGGATTGCCCGTAGTTCACCATATCCAATATTTACCGGATGAGGGTGTTACGTGCACCCGCAAGATGGCCTCAATCCGTTTAATTTGTGCCAGGACTTGAAAGCACTGGCCACTTTATTGTGTTGTTTTCTTGTTCTGCCCATAAACACACTAATTCTACCAACATCACTATCGATGGTTCGGTATAGCCTTGTGCCTGATATAGCATGTACTGACCATCATAAAAACCAAAAACTAACTAGCTGTGACGAATTCCTTGGCTTAGTTTTACAGGACACCTGCCATAATGATAGGAGACGTTTTCATACAAAGGTCGTTAAAAGCTGCTCAATTTTGAGTTTGCGGCGACACAGAGGCCGAAATTATTGTCCTTGTCGCTTCGAGATTTTTTCCAAACGCAATGCAAAATAAACCCGTGAAGAAACCGGCTCTTCCACAAATTTCCCACCGTCATCAGATGTACACCACGCGAAGCCGTTGGCAGCCTTTAAAATATAAATTCCGCGCCCATGGTGGACCTGGAGTACGTTTAAACAACTTTCAACAAAACTGCGTTTGCATGGGAAGATCTTAAGGGACCGAATAAATGCCATCAAATGTGTTAAAGTTTTCCTCCTCCGAACTATGGTGTGTGCATCTAAGGCTCGGCGCCTGGATCAATGTCAGAAAGTGCCCTTTAAATAGCGCGGGGCCGTTGTACCTTTTGTACTCTCACGCACTCGCTTGTTGCAACAAAGCTGTTGTGTTCCTTGTCTGTGGGTTCTTTTCTGGCACCAGGCGCTGGAGTGAGAACAGCAGTCAGATATAACAGACTGGCGACTCAGATAGATATAACAGATTAGCGACGCCCGAACTCACAGAACCACGACAATAACGGCCTAAGCGTTGAAACCAATTCTGCTGCACCAACAAAACCAGTTTGAAGCGTCGCAGTTACGCTTGATGTTAACATTGACGCAGCAACTTAAAATTCAACCACCACATCCCGCTCCAGATGCAAATTCAGTCGGATCGATCACCAACAGCATCACGGAGCTCCATTATGACCCTGATGCTGGTCTAACCTTCGATTCGTGGTTCAGACGTTATGAAGATGTTTCCAAAGTCAAGCTGAAGCACAAGGATGGTGCCTGGAGAGTACGCTCATTGCTTAGAAAGCTCGGCAAAACGAAACACAAGATAATTCAAATTCCTTCTGCCAAAGAACACGCGAGATCGCAGTTTTGAAAAAACCGTGCAGTAACTCTCAGCAATTTTTGGTGAGCGTTCCTTTTCGTTTAGTATTCGCTAGCAATGTATGAAACTTGCCAAGAAGGAATCCGAAGACCATATCACTTATGCCCGTGGAGACAACCTTTAATGCAAACATTTGAAGCCATCTACCATGACCGAAGACCAGTTCAAGTGTCTTATTTTCATATGTGGTCTTCAGTCGCATTCAGACAGTGATATCAGAGCGGAACTATTGAACCAGATTGAACAAACTCCCTAGATAACGCTGCACTCTATTACCCATGAGTGCCAGCGCCTCTTGAATCTTCAATACGACACGGCCATGTTGGAAAGACCATTATCCAACCCTGCTTTCAACATTGCTAAGATGACATCGAAGCAACTTTTCAACTGTCATGAGGAACCGACATTTTTTAGGCAGGCGGAAGATGTTGTCCTGAATACGTTGAATTACCATATCGGTTAGTGCGCGCAGTTCATCCCACCCGAAAAATCGATTACCTCTGTCGTACGGATGCCTGATAATTTGGTTTCATTGTGGCAGCTGGTATGTCTTTAGTCGTGGCTAAGTTGCATAAAGTCGGAAGCATACTTGTGTTAAAACGGAGGGAAGTGCACCTTCGCCACATGTTTTTCACGGGAACGCGACGGAATGCAATATTCTAAACTTTCTCAGATATCCAGCATCTCGATGGAGCACATGCAACTAACTGTTTCGAGTGACCTATTAATGACACGAAGATTTCGTTCCAACTGGGACCTAGTGCACCCTAATAGCCGGGTTCTTCTGTTATCGCATGACGTACCGGCTGTATATGACTCAATATTGGGCTGTCCAAGCAAACTCCGGGATGATTCATTTTGGCAGTTGGACCATCAACCGTCTGGAGGACGTCAATGATCGTTTAACAAAATTAGTGCACCACCCTGTGTCACTTCAGGCTGAGTGGCTCAGACGAGAATTTGAGTTTAGTAGGTCGTATCGGTTTGTCAAAAATAGGTCCTGGGGGCGAGATCTGTGTTCTAAATATGGTCTACTGAGTGACCACTTGTGGATCTGCTCTTGTTTTAGGACAACTGAATCCACAGCCATCGAGGCTGCAAAACCATCATATTAGAACTAAGAGGATGAGATGAATCTATGACACGTGGCTTGAAGTTCCTGATACAAACTCGCAGGTGCTCCCAGGCGATTGACGCCTGTGCTGACAAACGCACGTGCTCCTTACATCAGGCGACATGACCTTTTGTGTTCAACTGTTCTCGATATTAATGAGCCATTTTGTGTTATGCAGTAAGGAATCTGATTCACGAGTGGCTCCGTAGGTCATTCTCTTCTACACCAGCGGTGACCGTCTAATTACAGCTCACTGGAACAAGGAATACCACTTACACTCATTTCAAAGCCACATTTATCGCCTCTGGTGGCTGACAGAAACAAACTAACCGATTTGTTGGAAATTCGAAAGGGCATTCGAGAGGGTGCGACAGCTGAACGAATTTTTCGGTTTTCCCGAATTGGTAAGAACAATGATAAAAATCGCGATCATCATTTGAAAGATTTTGCTGGTACGCAAACGCAAGAATAAGTATCCAAGCATTGAGATATTTAATCCCTTTCTGCATTCTAACTAATTCTTGTATTGCTTGGAACCTAATATTTAGCATGCATTAGCGCATGAGCTTTTTAAAATGTGGAAACTATGAGTCATTAAAAAATAATGCCATATAAGCACGGCCCCAGGAGACCACCATCATCAATATGCTCACTTTGTAAAGTGAACTGAGTAACGGAATTAGTTTGTTGTCAGCCACGTCAACGTACACGTATTTTTTGATAGACTAACAAATCACTTCTATTCAGTTGTGAGATACAGTAAAGACCACACACTCCGGAAACCGTAAAAGTTTCTGTCAGAATATATCCAACCATCAAAATACTTAATAGAATTGACTTCTCATCTCGTCTCGGCTGGACCACTGAATGGCTCTGCGTGAACAGGATGGACTGGATGGCAGTCGTGCACGTGAACTAGCTTTATTTAGCTGCATAGCATGAGTGATGCAAGGTGTATTTACCCTACGTAGGCGACTTTGAACAATTTCAACTAACAATCTGAAGTTACTACCTGATACATGCTATGATTCGATGGTTGACGTTATACTTAGGAGGTCACAGCATACAGCGTAATACCAATTGAGGTGACAACTGCACGGTACTGGTTACTGAGTGCCTATTAGTTAACCGCGCTCAGTAAATACGATTTACAACCTCTGCAGCGACACCACGCAGTCTGCCAGATGAAGGTCGACTCCCGGACATAGAGTGATCAATAAAATCTGCGTACACGAACTACAATATCATATGTTTTGTGGGAAAGGCCTTTTCAAACTGAATGGTGTATCGTCGGTACTCACTTTACAGTACTGTTATTTGCCGGTGCATCCCAGTTCTTAAACCATACGGTTGGTCAAAAAGTAGTGCGAAGCAAGAACGCAAAATGGCAGCCGCCGAAACTGAGGAAAGGCTTCGTGGTCTCCCTTTTTAGGGCTTGCGGCGAAAGCCACAGGATTAGTCCCAATCAAATGCTACAACTGGCGTTTGACACTGAGACACAGTTTTCCCACAGAACGATTTTAAAATTGTGAATCCGTAGATCGCGCCCACAAAATAACGGCATTCGCAAGCGCCAGTAGGACCAAGGCCGGTTGGAGCAACACCCAATCTGTGTATTGTAGAAAGCCAGGGAGGAAGCCAAAATCAAGACTATGGACGAGAAGGGGAATTTAATGTCATATGCAAATATGTATGACATCAAGATGGATAGACGAACAGCTGAAACTGAAAGACAGTCAAGAGTCAGAAACCATCCACAATGGAAGGCAAGCAGTCTATGGGCAACTACAGGTTAGACGGCAACAGTCACCTTCTACGCCTGAAACCTCGAATAATTTCTTTGTAGAGGAGCCTCTTACAATAACCAATGGGCACTGCGACGAACAGCCCCTTCGCTGCCCTGACATCTTCCTCAGTTGAACAAGCATAAGCCTCGGCGCTAGATAGCAAAGAGCGAAAAGCTTTCACAAAATCAAATTTGCTCCGAGAGAATAGTGCGACATTTGGAGGAACGAACAGCGGCCATCATGAACTGACACGTGGGAAGGCAAAACTAATGCCACGCGCCACGATTACAATAAATTACCAATTTCGGCTGGGAAAAATAATACTTTTGATGGGGAGAAGTGCACCACCTCAACAATGTCTATCCGTTACTGCTCTATACTTTAAGCAAAGAAAAAGAGTAGATTGTCTTGGTCTAATGCGGCATGCGGGAAACTGAAGAGACTTCAACGCAAGGATTCGTTCCCAGCCCGACAATGAGAAAATTGGTCGTCGCCGTTTATCTGATTTTGTGGTAGCAGCAATCCAAAAACGGTGCAAACTGATTGCTCGAAAACTGCCTTTTTGATTGACAGACCTTACTAATTCACCTTATTCACTACAAATGACAGCTTCGAAATTTCGGTGCGATGACTCCTCCAAATCATCGCACCTACACATTTTTCCAGTTATGCGTTTAATGTAATCACTCACTCACCGTCCATTATAGGCCACGATAATTGGTTGAAGGGGCTTTATCGTTCTAACATAATATACAATGTTAAAGTAGGATGATTTTCGACGTCAATAAGAAAACTCAAAATTTGTCAGGACGAACAGAACTGGATGTCTGATCGTTGCGCGGTGGAGGCGGCGCTGAGATCTTCAAGAAGGTTTGGTGTGTCCAACCGTGATATATTTACTCAAGCTTCTGACACAACTTTATTCCTGCTAGAAGCATGCCGATGTTCCCTGACTTGTGTCATCTTGAACGGCACCAAAAGGCTTGTGATCAGTGATTTCAAACCCATGCTGGTCCCCAACTACCTGAAAAAGGTGACGAATTGCAGGTTAAATTGCAGGCAATTCGCCACCGAGTATGCCGTATTCTGACTTAGTGGGTAAAAGTCGTCTGGCGCGGGATGTAAACAGTTGCCAACGGTCTAATGTAAGACTGCTCTATGGTAAAGTCTGAGAAGCCCACAGCGCTGCTCACCAGGGCATCAGGACAAGATAGCAGAGACCAACGCTTTTTGCTGAGCGCAAGCGGTGGTACTTTGAAATCGCTGTTTCAAGGCCAGGGCAAAGATCCATGTCGACGTGCAGAAGAAAGGTGGTAGTAGTTCATTATGCTTACCAACCGTCGGTTGATGTTGGAGGAGTTGAAATCACGGATTACTTGAACCTTACAGACCGATCGATGTAGTACCTGAGTAAACTGGCAGACAGCGAACCGGAGACGCCAGTTCACCATTCTGAGGGGCCAAATCAAACAAACCCACATCTTCAAACCCAAAGATGCACAGGCTGGCAGACCCATGCCTATACTGAGTTAAATGATTATGGGTTCACGCAACATACAATCAGGGTCTCCACAACTATCTATGGGAACGTTACCAGTGCGCATGTTATGTGTTTACTGTGATCCGGGTTTGGCATTCGTTTCCGGCCAGTTGGTTGGATCTTTAGTGCAACTAAATGCCACGTTAGCTTGTGCTCTAATTGGCCAACTTCCATATGATCCTTCCTAGTTCGACTACCGTCACCTGTACCTGAGAACGCGCACCGTTCTGCTACACAGACACATGCGCAATGTCGCCTTGATTGGTGGTGAAATGTCTGCAGCCAAGTGGCGCAGCTCAGTGAACAGTCAAGCAACCAGTTGACCGATCTAAGCTAATGAAATTCTATTTAATGAGCCACGAAAAGTTGCAGTAAATAGGAGATGGTCCGTTCTGGCTGGTACTGGGTATGTGTTGGTTAAATGTTAGTGATGGACTGGTGGATACCGAAAAAAACCTCCCCGTCACCAATCTACTGCCTATCAAACATTGGTTATCAGGACTAAAGCCTGTGGTCTGCAATGACGAGTTCGTTTCGATCAACTGAATTATGTTGATCGTAACCTCTGCTTGAATACCTGTCGCTCAAAGCAAGCCGCATAACCAACATTCGCTTCCAAAGTCGAATAAAATATGCTTTTGAATTTTCCATTCCGCCATGGACGTGTAGCCTCCTTTATTATCCAAGGGGTTGTGAATCGAAGTGCACCGGACCTGATAAGTTTTGAACTACCACTTTATGTGTGCGTACGATATTGCTCTCCTTCATGCAGGCTCCCCAAAAATGCAAATCACTTTAAGAAACCTAATTAATTCTGCTGCACCGTTTTCAATGCGTTTCACACCTGCGCACTCTACTGTGACCGCTACAAGACCGGGTGGGACCAAACTCAAATTTAACGCTCGGAGACCAGACAACTGACCATCTATTAACCCGGGCAGCTGAATAATTTCCGGTGGACACGCTAGAGATGAGATTAATTTTCGAACCTGTAAATCCAGGGCAGCTTTTGCCAACCTCCGACAGCTATGACGCCGACGTGACGTCATTCTGTCTGTCAAGGACAAGAATTTCATTGCAGTAGTGCGATCCATACTGCTTTGTAGATCAGAAACGTGGCCTATACGTACAGAGGACATACGAAAGATACCAGTGTTTGACAATTTGTGTCTCTGAAGCATTGGTCGGGTCCGGTGGGAACATTGGATTAGTAATGCTGAGGTACTCCAGATGGCTTTAGGAAGAATGACCTTTCCTGTGATGGATGAGTTACTCATGTTTCATAGGCTGCAGTGGTTAGGATATGTATCCGCGTGTCAGAAGACCGTCTGCCCCGCAGAGCACTTTCCGCCCAGCTCCTAGCTTAGCGGAAGCAACAGAGTGTTGAAAAGTGTATGACCTGGCAACGAGGTATGAAAACACTAACTAGTAAACTGAGTCCGGTTGACAAGTGCCGTCTCCCTGGATGGGGACCCACCAATGGTTAATAGACTGGAAGAAATGCCACAGTGGCGCGGTCGTTGGCACCCGTGCATCAAAAATATCGCCTTCAATGCCTAGCTATCCAGTTCCCGAACTGGGTGAACATATCTAATTCTTAGTTGTATCTCCCATGCTCTCCCACCTTTTGGTGATTGAAACAGTAAAAGCTCGAAGCAATCTACACATGGTACGCGGTTTACGGCTGATAAGTTGCATCGATTAAACTTTACCAAGTAATACTGCTCGCAGTAGATCGGAATACATAAAGTCTGCAGGTACGAAAGTCCAAGTCATTTTTACGCATGCTAAGAAGTACTGACCAGTAGATGAGAGTTAGCTGTCATTTCACCTATCGCGCTTTCAGTAAACTATCCATACACTTGCACACCGTTGGGAAAAAAATGCAAGCAACCTGACCATTATTTGAGCGCACATGAAATTAAGTCCCGCATCACTTTGGCAATACCAATACACATCTGCTCGATGACTCCGCTTGATCACTTCAACAGAGGTTTCTACGGCCTTGTCATGTCAGAAAAACTGTCCTGTTTATGCAGGAACACACCCAGGTTACTGTATACCTGGTCGTCCTGCCTAACTGGATTTTAGCAAAAAAGAACATTATACCTGGTCGTCCTGCCTAACTGGATTTCAGCAAAAAAGAACATATCGCATCTGAAGGCCGAACAGACTGATGAAAAGCACAACGGAGCTACCTGCGCTGGGAAGTATTCAATCCATGTTACTTCATTTCACATGAAAGGGTCAGAACAGCGGTTGAAATGAACCGATAGGATTTGAGTCTAATAACTACAACTGTCTCAGATTATGAGTTGACGGATGCGAATTTTTCAGTGAACGACTGCTCGAATCGACAGTCTGGTAGCACGGGATCTAGGAAGGCTAATATTGAAGGTGAAACATTGAGGCGTTTAATCTCCACAGATTCATCTTAACATCGTAGGTGTCCAAGGTAAATAGATATGTGAGGTTAGTCTGTAATTTTGCTGGGAGGATCAATGAATGTGATTTTTAACAGTGGGCAGCATATTTGGATACAGTGTGTGAATTAAATAGCTTATTTGACAAGTTGAAATGGAATTTTTGAACTAGATGGCACGACCCTGAATGGCACACTAGTCTGGGTTTGGGCGATTGATCCAAACATATGGTGACCGACAGCTGTATGGCTCAATGCATGCGATCTAAAGTTACAATTTTCTGACTTGATAACATTTTGGGTCGTTTTCAGTTAAGTAACAAACGTCATGTAAACTATAGGATATTTTTGAAACATGCTGTAGGAGCGTGCAAACCACTTTTGCATGCATACGATTAATGAACGGAATGTGCGCGCACATTGGCAGAGAGTGTAGATACCTTGGTTTCATCCGCTATTGTGTCAGCGGAACGTTAGTCTCCTATCGGTTATTCATGAGTTTGAATTGTCTTTACCGATCCATTTTTTATCGAGGCCTGCGTGTTCACAGGCTTACTTCGGTTCATTTCAACGACTTGTACGGAGGAGCACGGAATTTACGCTGCATTATAGTGGTTGCTGAATTGTGTTTCATGGCGTTTTGGTTGAGTATCCAGCTACGACCTGACCTCAACCGTAAAATTGCAGGTAGACCGCCAGATCAGAAGGGGCATGGGAACCTAAGGAGGAACGGTCGATTTCAAGACAGAATGGTCATATTTCGGTCGACTTCAAAGGCCGTAATTTAGCACCAGAATAGGTGTGCTAATTTTTTTAACCACAGTGACATTTTATTCCATAACATCTACAGAAACTATCACCCTTATCCGTTGTGCTGCCTTAGGTTTCACTACTGCGACCAATTGTGGTCAGTTTTAGCCACAACTGAATGTCACTTAATTTGTGGGTATCATACAACGAGCGTTACGTGTATGCACAATTACATAGAAGAAGTTATGATCAGAGCTCAATAACTTCCGGGACTAACTGGCAGTTTGGATTTTTTAAAAATGCCAAGACCTGCACGTTACCACTGGAATTTGATGAACTGGTGATGTTTGATATAACACCAAAACGGTTGTAGTTAATATGAGCTGGATTCGAACGCACATGAGCACGATTTAAATCATGCAACGTGGGTGGATTTCAAGACCGGGGACACGGATTCACCTAGTTGCGCAAACGCCCACCAGATGACCGCAAAAACATACAGTTGCAAATCAATTATCGTAAGTTATTTTGAATTTCCCCTATTATGCTTGTGTGGTGTAGAATTTAGAAGACAAAAATGTCCGGTATTTCGCAAGAATGTTCCAGTGTGGTCACGTGCAATCAGGCTTCTACAAACAGTCCAGTTTTTGTAGACCTTCTTTAAGTAGTCCAAAAATTATTTGTAATTCTTGTCGAATTGGTAATAATAATCATCGAGGATTTGTGCTTGACAGCGCCATTTTTCGCAAACTTGAGTTGCGGTCAGACCAGACAGTAGCTAATTTTTTATTGAGGTAGCAATCTCAGTTGTTCCCCTGGTGCTAAAAGCATAGATTGTCCAGTGTGATAGAACTACGTACTTTCAGTTGAGTATCCCAATAAAATAATAGGCCAGGTTCGGATTCGCATGCCCGTAGGACAGTGCAGCTCTCCATGACCGGTGAGGAGATTTGGCGAACATACCCTAGGCTGACAGTAACAGAGATCAACCTTACCACCACGCAAGTCCGTGAAGGTTAACCGGCAGGTAAGCAAATGATGGTAGAAAGTGTTAGGAACGTTTTAGTTCATTAATGACTTTCAACAGTATGCGTCCATTGTTGAGTTTGTTCTGGCCAGTCAACTTTGGAAGTAAATATTTGTGACCCATGAAACACTGAGTAAGCAAAAGCTATGAATAACTGTTAGCAAGCATTCTAATACAGTGGAGTCCACACTGCGCACTAGGAGCTGCTCGGTCCATTGTTTGACTTAAAAATGTGCTGGTACAAAAGTGAAACCAGGCTCTCACGTAACACACTGCACATAAGTTTGCTGAAAACTCGTCAACAGCCCACAGCCGCTTTCACCCTTCTTGGGGCTCATCAGCTAAGCGCAGTCCCAGATTTTCTGTTTTTCTGGAATTCAAATTGCAAAAAATTCGATTACTACACTCACTGGCCTACTCATTTGGTCGTCATAAAAGATTCACTTAAATGTCAGCCGAATCTCTCGTTTACGATGTTCTCCTTTGGACTTAAAATTAATGAGGAAGCTCGTCCTGATAAAGGCTTACACTAGATAATTCGAAGAAATGACGAATCGGCATCCTGAATATCGCATCCGTCAACATTTGCATAAGTGATAACAGATTCGGTAACCCAACCGAAACATTTCATCAGTGATGGCGAGAATTGCTTCATTAGATTTTCGATAGTACCTTTACTTTTGAGTCTAATATCCCAAGTAGTCCGAGTTAATGAGCTCAGTCATGTGCTTTTGAGTCTGGTTGGTTAGTTGATCGCAATTCTGAACTAAAATCGCGTTCAGACTTAGCAAATCCATTCCACATAAAGCTGTTTCTAGCCCATACATGTTTTATGGAAGTAACTAGCAATAGCTCATAAAAATCCAATAGTCACAAATCCCCCTAACTAAGAATGTCAAGCGAATTAAGAATTCGTGTTCAAGATAATAAAAGCAATATCGATATCAAGGCATCCCAATTTTACCTAACTTTTTCAACTTCCCTGAACTCAAAATATTTGACAGCTTTCGCCGACTTCCTCTGCTTCTTCTGGGTGATATGATCCAACGTTAGCTTGGACACAAAACGCAGTGGAGATAACTAGCTTGGTGAATTTACGTCGGCCGGCGACTTGAATGAAACCAAGATTCAAGATTTGCAGCACAGAGGAAAAACATTGCACTTGAAATGGTCCTTAGTGCTATCCAGTTAGGGACGGACACAAGCTTTGCTTAAGGAGGAAAGAATGCGTTTTTTGTGGACAGCTTCTTTTGTTTTCATCAATTTTCATTGTCCAATAACCAGCGTTAAATGGCAAAGCGTGTCCATTTTTCTACATGTGGATCAATTTTTCAGTCCTCTCAATAAGCTGTCTTTGTTCAAGCATATTAAAAAACACTGCGTTTTTATGATTCTGTGATGTATGGGGATGAAGTCAACTGAATCACGAGTCTGTCACATTCATCTATGCATCTGCACACTACATAGTGTTCTCAAAAACACCCTATCCACCCAAGCGGCACATTTATAAAAAAAATTTCTCTTTATAACATCGAGTAAATGTGAATACCTTCACCTTCGGTGTGCACATAAAACTGGATTGTGCGTTATTACGGGGATGCAAACAAACATCTGGTCGTCTGACTGAGCTTTCCACCTAAACAAAGGTCTGCCTAAGACAGAAAACTCGTATTGTCAAAGTAACTGCCTCAAACCACCAAATGTCTCCATCGATCGTCCAAACAGCGCCATATGCTTACTTCATTTCAGGCTATTTGGTTACAATATACTTAATTCATTAAGTACAACGCAGAATGTACACAGATGTGCTGCTCACTGTAAAAATCACATTCATTGATCCTCCCAGCAAAATTACAGACTGACCTCAATTATCTAGATACCTTGGATACCTACGTTGTTGTGATAAATCTGTGGAGTTTGAACGCCCCAATATTTCACCTTCAAAATTATCCTTTCTAGATCCCATGCTACCCGACTGTCGATTCGAGCAGTCGTTTACTGAAAAATTCGCAGCCGCGACTCATAATCTGAGACATCGTTGTAGTTTGTGGCCTCAAATCGTTTCGGTTCATTTCAGCCGCAGTTCTAACCCTTTCACATGAAATGAAGTAACACTTGGATTGAATACTTCCCAGCGCAGGTAGCTCCGTTGTGCTTTTCATCAGATCGGCCTTCAAATGCGATGCGACCTTTACTGCTTAAATTCAGTTGAGCAAACGACCAAGCATGGGGTAATATGCTGAATAAATCTTGGAGGCAGTAATGCACATTTACGGTGATTTAACTCTTCCGACTACGTCTATATAAATAAGTTGCTTAACTCTGATATCTGAAAATAGGTTTGGACCTCCAGCTATGTGTTGCGTTATTATTACCAGCATACTTTTACCATCTTAATTTTTTATTTTCGTTATCGCTGGAAATCATTTGGAGCACAGTGCTATGTTATAAATAAAAAAACGTGGTGATGGGTTCTTTAAGTTCGGAATGTTTAATCTTCAACTTGTCCGAAGACGAGTTTAAATGACTACAGGATGGTCAAAAATGGTAACCTTGAATGGTAATATTGAAGAAACGAAAAGTACCTCAAAATTGGTGTGACTCATGAAGGCCGGATTCATTCAGTTCCATATCAAAAATGTATATTTTCAAAAGCCATTACAATTCCGTCGTTTGCAGCCCCAATAAATCCAGTAAAAAATCTAACCTAGTGTGTACACGCCGTACTTGTACGAAGAGGGCACGTGACAAACCTGGCGACTTGCAAAGACTTGGTGTGGCAGTTCGAGCAGCAATTCATTGTGTTAGCAAACAAACACACGGAGTAAAAGGACATTACCATGAACTTCACATTACGTTCTTGTCGAATGCTGTTCGTTTTGGGACAGACAACCGCCTCAGAACAAACTCGCAAAAAAATGGTTGACCTATTGGCAACGTGGATTCGCTATCGGCACGCAAGTGGGATTTTGTCACGCTGCGAAACACGTTACAAACTCAAGAAGAGTATCAAACATGTCAACGTATAATATATAGAGAAGCCTGGATGGATAGGTAGCGATAATAACTGCATTCACTGAGAAATGTAAACCGGTCGCAAGTCACTACTATTCACAAGGGCTCTACTGAACGTTTGTATAAGCATACTCGTCCATGTTAGTTACGAGATTGCTCCACCAATCGTCGGTTACCATTTTCTCAGGACAGAGTTTATGTGCAAACCGGAGTACGTCAAACACACTTTTTGATCGATCGCTACACATCGGGCGTCTTCTAGTCTCATGGCAGTGCCGTCTGACTAAACTCCTTCATGCGGTAGAAACAAACCAGTCAGTACTAGGTTAAGTAAAATTTAGCCAAGAATGTTACTCGACTTGGCATTTCGACTCCTCGATTTTTTTAGTAACAATACAAAATGATTTTGGATTTTCGTAACTCCTGATTGGCTGTTTTTGAGCTAAAATAACACCAGGAAAACGATAAAATGTGCTATTTGAATATAAATAATCATGGTCATGACTGACCGCAAAAGGTTTAGGAACAAACTGGTGGTTATGGAAGGTTATGCTATATTTATCATTCGATAGGAAATTAGAGGGCCTTTTGGAATGTGCAGAAAAGCCTACTTCAGTTCAATGGTTCATAACAGACCATGCTTGAAGTTTTTTTGAGGAGTTTTTGCTCCACTTCAACCACGCTGCGGGAAGAAACACGCGTACGTAGCTTGGTAAACCGTGAGAAAGCATTAAGTTTTTCCAATTAAGTTTTTTCCAATCGGCTACAGCTGAGATTCTATGGCGTCACTAGACGCTACATGCGGGTGAGCCCCTGACCCTGGTCATGGAATTCAACCAAACGAAGCTATTTAGAGTGTAGTTTCATGTGTATCTGTTACGGTCCCAGCTGTCTATTTGGATTTCAAACATTTTTCATAGCCAATTTAGCGCAGGGGAACAGGGTTACCGTAATTGGCTACTACACAACCCACTAGTTGCACTTACAGTGCGATTTTCTTAGCTTATACACCGTGGATGGCGCGAACAACTGGCCTTGATCAATTTGTCAACTTCTCTGTATCGACCAAGTCCATACTATTTTTTGCTTGTGTAGGTTGGACTCCTTGTTCAACCGATATACGCCACTCATCTACATGACAAGAATAGTACACATGGATTTCTACCCTCAAACTACTGCTGTCAGCGATCAGAATCACAGGACAGTACGTGCAAGTCTGTGCACATGGCAGCATGCGGAAAAATCCGTCAGCCCCAATGAGGTAAACATTGTGTTAAGGGTCCGACACACAAGTTGATTTTGATAATGTATGACTTACGATGACCGTGAATATATTTTGATCAGATTTTACGGTGTGTAACTATGGCCGACTAACTTGGCACATCCGTCAGAAATTTTCTACAGATCACAATTTATGAAGCCCACGGGGGCTCTGTAAAAATACCAGATTAATCTAAGTCAGGAAGAGCGCGTACAGATAATATCGCTGTAAGCTGTAATATCGCTGAAACAACCCACCCACTCGACCAGAAACAGCGAACACCAGCCGACTGAACAATCGCCCATCCGCGATGACAGAAAGCATGTGAGATACTACATCTCCAAGACGGTTAAGACCCCAATCTAATGATATTGAGTCAAACGAGGTCCCGAATTGCGTCACGAGAGGCATTTAGTGGTCTAATGCCCATAACCCAGTATTTAGCATTATTTTTTCTCCGGCAAATTCGATCCACTCTATATATTTATGCGGACCGAAGATTAGGACCTTTCGCCAACAATTACGCGCAGAATACCGCAATATTCGTCCAGTCAACTTACAGTGTCAAACTACGTTGCGGGTGGAATCGAACACTGCCTTTGTTCTATGCCTGCAGAAAACAACAGATAATGCCAAAGTTTGATGTACATATTATAAACGCTTTAGAAAAATTCACGAAGTTATTCCAACCCCATTTATAAAGTTACAAGTATATATGTCTTGTTCGTAGTGCACTACTCATAAGGTTGCTGGAAACTCCTCGACCGGTTTCGCCCTTCTTGGGGCTCACCAGGTAGGCGCAGTCCCCGAGCTTCCGTCAACCTTATGTTCTAATTGAAAACAAATTGCACAAAATTAGCAGCCCTATGAGTAGTGCTTCTTAAAACTTACTACAATCATCATTGATTATTCAGACACTCGTTTTCCGATCAAACTTTTTTCCACGTCGTAGGGTCATCTGTGATCAAAATCTATTCAGAGTAGACGCACAAATTTTGACCGAGTACCAGTAGCTTGAATGTATTTTCTAATGTGAACTACTTAGGTGATTTCCGCCACCTAGTTCAACTGTCGTGTTTTGACAAATATGCTGTTGTCAGATCAATATTCCTTATGCATGACTCGAACCATGCACTACTCTATCGAGAAAGTCACAAACGCAGTGGGCACAATTGACAAAACTTCCCGTTTAGACTGTGGCCAAAACAAAAAACACCTACCTAAGCATGCTGAATGATGAGGTGTGGAAGAAGTCGAATCAAACGTCATTCACGCAATTCCAATTGGAACGAACGAATCCGGTCGGTTGTATGAACCGCTTTCAAATACACGTTGCGTACCAGCTATAGGGTGGCTGATTGTTTTTAATAACTGATTAGCTATCCTGGAGTAACAATCACACTACGACGACCAGATCAGACCTATCCGCATGCCTGGGGCACAGCTGTCCACAGAGACATTGTGAAGTGGTTCGCATCATTTGGATCAGCAAGCCAAGGACTCTGGGAAAATAATGACTTGAGGTGACAGTCTCACCACAAAATGAAAGATAAAGACCCGACAAACAAGGACGTTTACCATATTTGATACAGCAAATCAGGTTTAGTCTTTACTATTTTGTCACGGGCTGAATCATAAGTAGCGCGACAGGCAAAAGGAATTACAAGCACACAAAAGAATGTCGGTACGCATGTGCTCAACCCCCTAATTGGACTAATTTGTACAAATTTCCGTACAGCCTCCAAATGATTGTGGACGAACATCTTGCGTATTGACACAAATGGATAGTGAATCAGATTAGATTAATGAAAGAAGTTGATGAGGGTCAATCAGTACCGGCATTTCGGATGCAAAACTGGCCGAACTTGGTCCGCGAAGTGGGTGTTCTCCTCGTCCACAAGAGACCCGGGAACGTATAGTGGTGAAAATCTAAAAGATCCGCGAGTTGTTCCCTAACAAGCATTGTGCTCGATGAAATAGTCATTTGCAAATTAAGTTGGTGTTAAGTGGAGCCTAAGTGGGATCCAAGTCGTCTTTCGTTTGTGGTATTCTTCACCTGAATGTACCACACAAAGTCATCTTATGTTCCGTTTGGTAAGACAATCTAACTAAACACACTATTCATAAGGTATCTGGAGACTCTTCAACAACCCTTAGCCGGTTTTGGAGTCATCAGGTAGGTCTGGTCCTCAAAATATGAAGTGGACTTTGTGAAGCACACTGCTTTGAAGAGTATCACACAAGAGGGATTCAGCTGGGCTACGGCTGTCTACCGTTAACACCAAAGTTTACGAATAATCGTACTTAAGGTGTCTACAATCTAGTGTTCAAGTAAAACATAACGTTGAGATGAACTTGGGGACTACTTCTACCCGATGAGCTCCCAGAATGGTAAAAACGTTCAGGGGACTGTCAACGAGTTTTCAAAAGCATCATGAGTGGTGCGTTTCGTCAAGTAAATGTATTGTATCTGTTCAACAAGGTGAAGAAGGCGACCTGGCCTGCTTACACTGACCTGATTACACACCAGTAGTTAATCACTCTTATCCGTCTAATGGAATCTGCTCTCATCGGGATACAGAGGATATGGAAAACCTCCTCGATCACGGTACAAACGGTGTGATGCTTTCTGAGAACAATCTGTTGATTTGCGGCTCACCCTGTTATTCCAAAAAATGAAATAGATGACGTCTCGCCACTGACCGGCACTATGTCCGCAAGCACCGTCGCGCAAATGCGTGAAGACGCAACAAAGTAATGCAGCAAGTTTAGCTAAGCTAGTACTATAGTCAGGTCGCTTTACCTAGTGCTTTTAAAAAAGCACCACTATTTAGGATATTATCGGCCTGTGGGAACGAGATAGCCAGTCAGAAAAAGTTCCGCGAATGAAGTTAGGTGTGCTAGCTCCGTTCCTTCGCGCCCATTAGATGTGTCTGCAGTTGGTGGTAGTAAGGTGCAATTTTGGCAAACTAATGTCAAATCTAAACAGCGTGGTAAATGCGCACAAGATTCCGTGGGGAACATTAAACCTAATCTTTGAGAACAGTTTCGAAATTTTCTTTGGAGGAATGCAATGATTCTAAAGATCTTTTTATTCAGAAGTCACTTCTAGCCAAAACTGACGACTTATTAGCAAACAAACACAATAAAGCGAAATGGAAATGCCCAGTTAAGTTGAAATTTTGAAACTGCCATTTTCAAACACGTGAAGACGGAAGAGGAAAATGGATGTAAAAGTTGGTACGACCCCCCTAAGGCCAATCTGCTATTTGATTCACGTCTACCAGCGAGGAAGAGAGGTGTCAACAAGTCAAAAGAGCTAGTTAGGCGGGATGATCGTCACGTGAATATTGACGACTGTCCCTGGAATGAAAACAAGTGTATTAAGCGACATAAGTACTCAACTAGCCTTCTTCACTTTCAAAAATCTGTGACAGTGTCATATGGCATCTAAGCAGAGCCTGAAAAAAAATCGACTTACATAGCACAAGCTCTAAAATAAAAGCTCCGTGGCCCAGGTACGTTAGTTCGTACCGCTGACTATGGTAAAGCACCGTTACTGAAACATCCAACTGTCTCAACAAGTTATCATGGGCAGTACCCTAATTCAGGTGCAACCTTCGCACAGGGCTAAACTTGTCATTTATCCGCAAAGTCCAGTTGACGAGGATAGCCAACCTCGTATAGTATAATACCTCTGAATCCCCTTACCATGAGAAAAAATAACACGCAATAACGAATTGAGAGAACGCTTCTAATGTGGAAAAACAAACATAGAAGTGTAGGAAAGTCAACGGGTAAAACTCTTTTGGGAAACAAAAGGAAGAAAAGAATGGATTCAGTGAGGGATTTGAAGCAGCGAGCATCACATCCGAGTGAAATGTGGGCTGCATGCACCGGCAAGTTTGTCTCAAAGCCCATTGTTTATGTTTGCCGACCAGACCAAGTAGGCCACATATGTGTTAATGATGAGATGACGAAGAATCTTGAAAGGCGCGAATCTGTAGATAAGTGGAATAGAGCACCAGAACGTTGAGGTGCATATTACCACCACCGAGGGTAAAAACCGGGAGTTGGATACACTGATTGTTTGGATAAAGTCAGAGAAAAAGCGACTAGAATTGACGCTATGGACTGGCGGCTGGAGCCCACACGTCATACTTTTTCATCACGTCCTCCTCCCTTGGCTCAACCGGTATAACGTCCGCAACGGCTTCTTGCTGCACGACGCTGAGGACTTTTTGCATTGTTACCGTAAATTTGTCTACAAAAAAGAAAACAGAGGGGAAGCCATTATCGTTTTGCAGAAACAATAACGGGCCCATGATTGCTACGCGATAGGGAATATCAGTGAACTATGCGAAATTAATGAGAAATCCACTATTGAGTGAAGCAGCGCATACTAGAAAAATCAGACGCGCAAAGTTTACCATTGATGTGACAAGAGGCGATAATAACCAATGGTGCTTTTGAAAACCGCCATCCGAACTATGATGGCTTGTGCCGTATGTGTGTTCAGCACCAGCCATACACCAAAAGGCCACCATGTTTGAATGGCTCCGCTCGATTTATGTGAGGCTACTTGTTCTACCTGTCCACTTCCGTCACATGCCCAGTTTTCTATTATCGTTTGAAAGCCAGCTAGTGTTAGGCGGAATTCCCCACGGATCCCGTTTTACCGCTCGCAGGCAGGTGCTGCTGCGGTTGAGAAGCCTATCCCACGCAAGATTGGCCAAAAATTCGGGACGCTTGCCGGTTCGGCATCAAGCCGAGATCTGACTGGCCGAAAGTCTGGAGCCAACAGCCAATCATGACCCAGTATTGGCCGAAGGCCAATTGCGCATCCAGAACGCGTCAGGAGTTATAGAAAGTTGTCGCCGCTTACGCTATATATATGAAGCGCTGTACAAGTGTTCTTGACTTCGTTTTGGGCGTTAATATACCTTGTGCTCCTTTGGTGGTGAACGCTAGCTTGGGAGACTCAGACCGAGGAGAATACCGCTACTGCAGCTAGTCACCTGATAGCGAAAACATTTCAGTGTAGACAACGATAGACGCGGACTAGAAGAGATCCAAATTACTAGAACTGAGGTGATAATATCGAACATTGAGGAAAGCTGCGCAAATTACAACCCGAAATAACAGCTGCCTCAATTGACAATAACCAATCAGTGGTAATTACCGATTTATAACAGCTCCAAAATCGGAAGGAATCTGTAGAAAAGTGCAAACAGGAAGAGGGCGTAAACGCAGTGCGAGAACGCCTGATGTCCCTGTCCCTGGTAGTGGACTGCCCCGAGTTTCCCATTTAGTTTCAGTGGTTTTCGTTTCCAACGCTATAAATGACTCAAGCCATCAAATATTGTTCGTGTAAGCAGATGCTAATATATGTTAATTGATAAAAAAAATCGAAGAATTCATCTTGACCAAAATTTTGGATAGAAAAAACTGGCGAAAACGCTCTCCATCAATTCGGCTTTAGAAACCATCGGATTCCGCAATAATTGGTGTTCCAGAGATCTGCCAGTATGGACTTTGGTTTCGTTTACCAGTATGGGGTTTCTGGCATCAATCCGAGCCTGAAGGAAGGCACACTTTCAGACACCCACGGACTATAACATGACCCGAATCGAGTTGCGCGTTCTCAGTCTCCAATTGTGGTTTTACACCAACGGCTAATAGACATATGCTCCAGTTGGGTCAAGAGTTAATTCGGACTATTTGGCTGTCAGGTTACATGCCATGGAGTTTAATGCTGGAAACTGGTGTTACATAGAAACCGTCGTGATCGGCATGTAGCTGAAGAAGTGACCATCCACTGTCCGTCCGACGAGATTCAACTCCGAATTGACCACCAAGATATGCTTCCACAAAATTCAACCTAACCAATTGAGGGAAAATAATCTGTATTTTTTCGGCAAACGATGATGCCCAATCAGATCGCAAAGTCTGAACTGTTGTCAGTCGGAGCATACGCTGGCACAGCAAACAAGCACCAGCGTCGACCGACATTGACCTTGATTGAATTAGATGAAGTGGCAGCTCAAAGACAAATGTTTATTGGAATCCAGTCAAGCAAAGTGCATTCAGTGATATGGCTAAACTACGGGCTAGTGCGCAGGATACCATCGAAAACCGGAGAATGAAATTCTACAAGGTTGAACAGGTTGTAAGGGTTTCGAAGTGTCTGATGCAGCTCTAGTCTTTCCGCCAAGTTTCAAGGAAAAAACATCCGTAAACTTGAAAAGAAAACGAGAGCTTGGAGATAGATGTCCGTTCGTCTGTTTTACAGAGTACGATAGTTGGAAGCTTCTGTGCATAATGCATTGGTTGAATTTATATACCGTTTTGATAGATACCGCTGGATAGTGGATTGGCTAAGTCAACCCAGTTAGGTAGCTGACAGTGAGGTGAATCAAGAATGCCTACTAGTAAGATGGAGAATGGTTTGAGAGAAACACCAGTACAGAAAAGTCTGTGAGGAAAAAAATGACCCCTCCCGGCTGTCCAGTCCGGAGAATGGGAGTGGGTTTAGGTACCTATCAGTTGTGTCCAAAAGCATAAAGCGATGGGCTAAGACAATGCTTGGCTTTGAGACTTGTAGCTTTTGACTTTGTTGTATGTCCCTCGAGGCAGCAGGTGTTGAGATCTTGTTGTGTGGCCTTAGCCGCATCAGACGACTCAACTCTTCTACCCAGTTGGCTCTGAGGATCAGCCTAGGCTGGAAACGCAGAGGGGAGCACGGGAATCCATCTCCTGATGCCGATGCGTACAGCATACGCGCTTGAGGCTGTATTAAGCCCTTCAGGAGATCTAACTCTTTTACAGTATCAGGTAATTTGCCGGTGGTCAAAGTCAAATTTGGTTATCGGAATGTGTTGTTTCCAGCGCCGCTCTTCTCCAATTCACCTAAATCGACGGAATGTAGGACCAAATTTTCCATAAATATAGTCATATAGATCACTTGGGAGAAACCCACGTTGAAGAGGAGAGGAGTTAACCTGGTAGTAAACTCGGTTTTTCTTGATCGGCTGCCTCCTTCGGTCTTCCTAGCAAATCAAACCTTCGGCAGCAAAGTCCCAAGCGGCATGGCCCACGGGACCAGTGCAGCACCCAAGTCCGACTTCCACTTCAATGAAGCAGCTGTTGGTCGGAAATAAGGTGTATAATGAACACCGGAAAAACCGGTATCGAAGCAATTGCGGACTATCCGAAATTTTCAGCCGGGAAATATCCAAGATAATGCGGACGAGGTGAATTCAATTGGCTTACTTGGGTTGCACGAATGCAGAATAGATCTGCAGAAAAGTGTGAATACGAGCAAACGCAGCTTGTCCAACTATTGATTAAAGAGTCGGAAAGTTGGAAACTGGGAATAAAGTACAAAAAATAAAGTCCAGGTTGCGGACATACGGAGATGTGTCAGTCTCGTAAAATCTACATCTTTCGCGGTTCTTTGAGTGAAAACCTACAACTAGGATCTATAGAAGAAAACTTATCAAGTGGCGCAGGAAGGTAGTCAAGAGAC
Source organism: Clonorchis sinensis (assembly GCA_003604175.2). Taxonomy (NCBI): domain Eukaryota; kingdom Metazoa; phylum Platyhelminthes; class Trematoda; order Opisthorchiida; family Opisthorchiidae; genus Clonorchis; species Clonorchis sinensis. The sequence continues at coordinate 111,308,795 of CM030370.1, forward strand.
AAGCATGAAGAAAGATGCAGCTGTTCAGGGTTGAATGTCTTCAAATATCCGCTGTGCTTTATGCATTTGTCAGAAATCTCGGTGATGTCTCAGCGCGGCAGCCAGGGCGACAGAGTTATTTCGTCTGTGTAGTTCATGGTTGCATTTGGACTGAGATGGTGCAACGGTACCCAAACCCAGGAAGAAAGACGACTATAGTTCCCAATTGAGACCTTCGCCCAAAAAGCCTGCCAAGAGAGAAACGGGCTGGCGTTATATCACCTCCTGGCTTCCAACATGGAGAGCCAGAAGACGGTTTGGAAGGCCTCTGTCCACAGGAGATGACGAATGAGCATCCTGTAGTGGAGCCTAACAACGTTTTAGAGGTCTACAAACCGTGGCAGCATGATAGGTCTTCACACCACCAAATGGAAGGAAAAAAACCCTGTCCAACTTAGTCAATCCACCCGGCTAGACATATACAAAGCACTGATTGATTATAATCGCCTTCCTCAGTTTAGAGTGATGGAGCAACTTCAGTAAAAATAACAGTCTTGTCTTCAGTTAGCATTGACTTCTGCACAAATGCGTTTCAATACAGGAAACTGGTTATTGACTAACACCGACTTCGGACACGGCTTAAGGCATGTGAAATGACACGTGAATAGAAGAACCAAAGGCAAGAGCTACATGATTATTGGTCATCGTATGTCCAGTCTCTTAAAAAAAATTCCGAAAAGTTTTTGGAGTGAGCTGCCTCTTCCGAAGAACAAACAGTTAGATGTGATCCCTTTTGAAAGGAACAGGTTCAGGAACTCATATTTGCCTTAGTCATTCTCACACAATTGTCAACCAATGAAAGTGATGAAGGAACCAAGCGCTTTATGTCAATTTGTGGTGAAAAAACTTAAAAGCCGTGGAGGGGGGCAGGATAACAGAATCGCAACATCAATTCCATTGGTAATATTTTGCACGCAGTTGAAAATACCTGCCCTGAGCTCTTGCTAAACAAAACGAGAAAACAACAGAATCCAGAGTTATCCTCAGTTATCCTTTGTACTACGAGGAACCGTTCACTCAATGGATTGGTTCATTTTCTCCAGGCACCCCACTTAATACTCGGGAAAGAAAGTTGATTGAGAAATCCGCCAGAACTTGTCTATATATCAAAGCTCCTATTCTATGAAAGACCGTCAATAAACTTATCAAGAAAGTCTTCTTCCGGTAGCGCTACCGAAATTCAGGCAGTTCAGCGAACTACTAAGTAGTATGCAGGTGCGCATATACATAAAACTGGATCGCGCCAACGTAGTGAACAGCAGCACACGCGAAACCCACATTAACCGATGTCGTGGGGCACAAGCCGCATCCACCTCTCCATTCAACTGACTTCAAACTCAAATAGGCAGCAGCATTTATTGCTGCTTAACACTAAGGGTGGATGCAATAGCCCAATAGGGTATGTTCCTGATTTCCACTGAACAACAGCCAGCACAGATTCACGCCTCGTCACATCTACCAACCGCCACAGTTTTCTCGTTATCCTTTTCGCAAAACTCAACAAACTGACGCCAACCTGAACAAACAGACCAATCGGATGACCAAAACCGATGTCGCTTGGTCCAGTTTCCCCTCCATTGCAAACTTTATCGAAGCAAGCGAAACACCGAGGTTAGTGTTTATTATTATAATCCATATCTCCATGCTTTGATCTCAACCATTTAATTAAGACAAAAACGCGCGGCACTAGCGTTTTAGTCATCTAGATAGATGACGATTCGCCACCAGACCGTACGGGGAAGTACTAAGAGTTTGCCTAGGGACTGTCTCTAGAGAAGTGAATGCTGAGTGAATATTCAAAAGGAGTCATCAAACGCGACCTGACATAACTGAGCGGGGTGAGGGCAAGCAAAACTCAGGGATCACTGTCGTGTTATTCTTACTCTCAACAAAAAAGGCAACGGCACACACTGAGACCACAGTAGAAAAGAACTACTTGATTCGAAAAAAGCTTGTCCCGTGGCATTCGTTGCGGTTGCGGAGATTGAGGGGTTCAAAAGAGAGCGCGTGACGAATTTTTCTAGATCCCCTGCATCGAATATGCAATCCCTTATTACATAGTGAATCAACTGAAATGCAGAACAAGAATAGTAACTAGGAATTCGACTCTCTCCTCTAAATGAGAATAAGTTACTGGCTTCACACACCAAGTGGTTTCAAGGTAGGATTTTTCGGCAAGCGGGAGAGAAACAAAGTACAACCCAAAGCAACGCTGTTTTGTTTGTCTGATTTTTTATTCTTCCGTTTATTTTGCGCAACCGGGATCGGTTCATTGATATAACACACAACTACTCGCAAGGTTGCTAACAGCCTGCCTACAAGCCAATATCGGTTGGTCCTACTTGGGGCTCATCAGGTTCTGTGAGGAAAACACACTGCGGCATCATGGATATTGTACCAAATGAAAGATGAGATGGCCTGTGCAACTCATACGGGCAAATAATGTCATAGACGAGAGTTCAGTTGAGTTTCTCTTAGTGTAGATCGCAAATGAGTCTGTTTCGCAAAATAATTTTTTGTAAGGAAGTATAAAAACGACTATATAAACTGCACACCCTTCCCGGTTGTTTAGAAAAATGGCAGTTTCAAACAAGAGATCCGACAAAAACATTTCTGCGTGAGAGCCGAGTAACTAATCGAAACCCTGAGTCAACCAAGTTGGATAACAAAATGAATTTTCAATAGAGATTTCGTCCTATAAGTGAAGCGAATCATTGTTCAAAGGCCAAGCGGCACCGTACAACTGCTTTTTCCTTATTCTGAATCATCAACAGTGCGCACTTCAGAGAGTTTCTACTCCACAAACTCCTGGCTAGTAGTTGGAATACAACCATTCGGCCATGAGCGCCTGATAAGTCGTGTGATTAAGTCCCACTTAGATCGGATATAAGGTCACTCATCATTCAACCACGTAAACCACATCACGTGGTCACGTTTTGACTGGCTCCTCGAGTGAAGAGTTCCAAGATGGAAGTTTCACTCGTCTCGTGAAATCTTCCTTTCTCTGAGCTACTTATGGATTAAGGGAACTCAAAACTTTACGCTCGCACCGCGGACTAAAACGTTTGACACCCGAAAACTGGCAGAATGGTAATTCAAATCCCGTTTTTTAGAGTCAAACGGCTGATATCTGGCGCATCAACGCAGACCGGTCCAGCGTCTCGGTTGCAGCAATCAGTCCGTCGTGGGCGGTACAGTTAAGAAGACCACTGGGACTGGCCTTGGATGGTCGAACGTTTCAATTAACAGTTCAAGGTCTTATGGCTGTTAATCCGTTTTTGGGATAGGGCACTCAGTCGGTCGTAACTGATTGACATGCAGTTTTCATACCGATGATCCCATCCGGATGCTGTAAGTCACCTGACTGATCCTTTTGAGGACGACTCGAACAGTTCAGTTTCGGTGCCCAAGGCGACAGTCCCTCAAGACACAGTTTTCAGAACGGAAAGTCAGTTCCCCTCCTGTGGATGACTGAAAACAGGTGAATGTCGGCAGGATGGCGTCGTGGGTAAGTCCCAACCGTCGATTCATCATAACCTCCGCTGGAGAGCGACCGTCCAGAGACTGTGGATTGGGAGATGTGGCATCGACTGGGTTAATAGCCCTAGACACCCTCAAAAGTTGAATTGGTGTTAATGTGCATAAGCTGTCGATCGGCAATATTGAAAGATGTAAACGATCAATCCAATCTATACTTTGTGGGTAAGTTCACAATCGGCAAAGCAGACAGTACCACGATCACGACAGCCTGCTATCTGCATCTCAGTAAAATTCACCAAGCAAATTAAACTTAACTTCTGAGGCGTTTCTGGCGGTGTTCATCGTCGGTATGTATTTTGGTGACCCAATGTTCCCCCAGTTGCGACGGGAAACAATCGCAATATCGGGAGCCGTATTGAGCTGCGATCGGATTGTGCTTCCGCTTGCTTCGATCATAACATACTTTCGACGAGCATCGACCTGGTTATCATTGATGGCAAGTATTGCATTAAACCGGCGTGATGACTGCCTCAGTTTGCTTCGTGATCTCTAGGTTTGGTTGGGTTCGATTATATTTCCGGGTCATGCACTGGTTTTCCTTGTGTCCACTTCGATTGCACACTGAAAACTTGTGACTTTTATAGGGACACAATCGAACGAAGGCCCTTTCGCCGCATTTTCATCCTATCGATAGGGGCTTGGCTCCATCCGAATTTGCCACCAGGGTAGATTGCTACAAAGTCGTCTTGGTAATACTGAAAACAGGGTTGGATAATGATCGCTCCAACACGTGTTTGAGATTCAAGAGACGTTGGTACTCGTCAGTAATGGCCCGCAGCGTTATCTCGGGAGATCGACCAATCGTGTTCAACAGCCTCGTTCTGACCTCACTAGCTGAATGTGATTGAAGGCCGCATATGACAGTGAGACACTTGAACAGTAGGTAATTTGAATTATTCAATTCCAAGATTGAGTATACATACCTAAATAATGTAGTCTTCAGACTCCTGTTTCATTAGCTTCATGCACTGATAGCGAAGATTAAACAAAGACAAATGCTCACCGAAAATATTTTAGAGATGTTGCACGGTTTCGTCAAAGCTAAGATACCCTGTGTACTTTGGCTTGATGAAGTTGGAATAACGTGTGCGTTTCGTTGTTTCAAGTTTTCTGAGCAATAACCGTACTCGCCGGGCATCATCTTTGTGCTTTGGTTCGACTTTGAAAAGATCTTCTTGGCGTTTGAAGCACAAGTCGAAGATCAGACCAGGATCAAACTCATAATGGAACCTCGTGATGCTGTTGCTGATCGAGTGAACGGAATTTGCATTTGAGCGGAACAAGGTGGTTTAATTGTGACTTGTTGCGTCAAATTTTCCATCAATTACCATTGTGCCGCTTCACACTGATTTCGTTGTTGCAAAAGACCTTCCTTTAGCGCTTCAGCAGTTATTGTCACAAGTGCGTGGGTTCGGGAGTCACTAATCTGTTTTAACTAACTGCAATCTCCGCTCCAGTGCCTTGGTGTTGGAAACAGACTTATCAACAAGAACACAACCACTTTAATGTGAACAAGCGAGTGCAAAAATTACAAGAGGCATCGCGGAATTTAAAGGGTACTTTTGACCTTCAATCCAGGACATCCGACCAGCGTTAGGTAGTTTATTATCGTCAGTTGCTACTGAACTGATTGCTTGAGCGTCCAATCGACAACTGGCTTTTTTGTCCCTGATGCTTGATTGTTAACCTACTGCGATTTTGGTGCAGTTTATAGGTCTCAGTAAGTTTCGGGCACTCTGGAATTATTTTCAGGAATCTGACCTTCCTGAGAGGATGGTATTTATTTACTATAGACACTGAAAGCAACAGCCCGATTAGATTACCTGGCCTGAGGTTGAGTAACGCTGTTTGATGGGTGTTGTTCACACCATCCAATACATTATCCTCCGTTCGGTATCACACACTAGCGGCGGTCCAAACTATGAAGCGATGTTAATACGGCAAAAATGCAACAGCTGTTTCCCAATACCCGATGACGTAGTCGGGAAAGCCAGACTTTTACGGTAAGAAGGGGCTGTTCGCGTGGATGAAAACGCACCGATCTTTTGGTCATGCGCACTTCAAAGGTCCGCACTATTTGCTCATTAAGGTATATCAAAGCTACCCGAACCGGAAGCTTCGATAATCTGACAGGAGCAGATGTGAGGTTACAAAACATTCCCAAACAACTTCGTCGTAATCACTTTGGACAAATTCATCTTAATAGCAATAAACAAAAAATAGTCGGTCCCTACAGAACTGAAAGGTAAGTGTGAATGGACACAGTCCAACTTACAAACAAGAACGAACAACAACGATAATTCAATACTTCAGAAGAAAATATCCAAAGTTTAGCGTTTGGCAGAAAACACATCTTTGAGCGAAGCTTTATTACTCAACGTTTCGGTCACCCCAGAAAAACTCTACCCGAAGAGAAATGATCAAACTCACACGTGCACATTGGTGTCAACACTGAAGCGTACAAACCTACGGTCATAAACAGTTGTGTCGGGCATTGAATTAATGTTTACACTTTTTCCATTTCACCTACAAACAAAACCTATATACTGATGATGGTGTGAAGTCAATGAACAAAACCTATATACTGATGATGGTGTGAGATTTAATAAGTTTAATTGAGATTTCGTCCTGCAGTGAAGCCAATCTATGCTGAAAGGCCGAGAAGCACTGTACAGCTATATAAACGCTCAAATGCGTCTCCAGATTACCCGATCAACGTTTTGATGCATCTGTGTATCGAAAACCGACTCACTCCGATCGGTACCTGAATTATCGCTCATGTCACCCTAGCAGCATGAACCAGTCGACGGTAAAATTATTGGTAAAGAGAGTACTGGAACATGTACTAGAACGTAAAAGAAAAACGGGACGAAAAGTCCACTTGGCATCTTTCCCTGAAGTTTAGGGAACTGTAGAGGTCACTCATCAGATCACGCGTCACAAACACTCAAACCACGTGACAATTCCTGTCCCACTTGCAACCTTAGCCGACAACTTGTACACTACAAATTCTCACCCATTTTTGTTTAGGCGGCTACCACTTGCGTAACGCGCCAAGCTTATGAACTTTAACACATCAGGTCAAGTTGTATTCATATTCGTGCAAGCATCAAACACGAAGGGACACCCCTCTCTTCACACTGCACAGAATAAATAGGCATACAACTAGGCTCAACGCACACATTCGCGCGCACAGGACAGGAAGTCAACAGAGCTCCGCGAGTCTCCACGGTCAACTACGGAACACGTGCAGCAGCTATACTGCAGAGAAGACACGTCCCGCGTCCGGAACTTCACTCAGGAACTCTCAACAAGTGTCCTCAAACGACAAGTCACTTTTTGGCTTATTCCACTTTTCGCATTGTATCTATTTTTATCAAGTGCACCTAACTATTGTATTCATCACATTCTAGTAAGACAGACATTTGTTAGTGCTTGTTACCTTCTGATAATCAACTTAATTACGTCACGCAAGAGCACTAACAGAACTCATTAGCATCATGAATAGCGACATACTAATCATGTGGTTTGGGACCGAGTTATACATTGCAATGGGAGGAATATTACTGAGAGACGAAGATGTTGACTTCTTGTTGGTCCTAGGGCGACACGTTTTCTCTGAGGCAAATGTATTTAGACGTATTCTTATCAGCCTCAGAAACTTACTTACCAACCGAAAGTGGGTAGCTTGTTGCTGTCCGGGCCTTAATTATGCGAGTATTGTCTGAGGAAAATTTCGCAGGCCAAGCAGAGTTGCATACCGCATGAAGAACTGGGCTGCTTTGATGCTGCAAGTTTGCTACAGCGGAAATAGATGCACATGTCTAGATTGAAGCCCTATCCAGGTTGACACGAAGACCCCACAGTACTTCACCCAACAACAGCCGCTTCCAGTTCGTGTTGCCATCCGGATCCAGCAGCAAATCTTTCGCTGACACAAGTGTGAGGAGCGAAACAAGAATTTCTTTGGAGGGTGGCCAAACGAATGTATTCCAATATCTTCGGCCCCATAAACCTTTGCCTGCTGCTCAAACGGGACCAACCGACTTCATGAATGGACGCTACAGCAAGCGGACCCGGGCTACGCTACAGAGATGCTGACAACAAACTGCTTAAAGATGTTTGAAGGCCCTGATCAGAAATACAAAGGTTCCCAACCAACACCTTGTAGGACTAATGAAATGCGTTTCTGATGCCAGCCACGGCGGGAACGAGTAAACAGTGAGTGTGTCTTTAAAACGCATACAATGAAGCCATCTGTCAAGGCTTATGCAACAAAGATTTGCAAACCTATCAACATACTTGGGCTTTTTATCTTGAAATTTCAACTGAATACGAGGCGACTAGAAAGTCTGGAAGTGCACAGCGCATACCGAAACAGAGAAACACCATTTAAAAAAGCCTGTGCGGACGCATGTTTATAATACAGCACAACAGTGTCATCCACATAGTCGTAGCACTATTTTCTCCAGATGAAGTTTGGTTCGTATGGACATAGTCGTAGCACTATTTTCTCCAGATGGGGTTTGGTTCGTATGTAGTTTGACAAGGGAATGACGCCAGTGGGGAAGTCTAAACGTGGGAGCCGAGATTCCTACCACCAACTGTGCAGCCTGCTACTGCAGTAGCAGGATCGTTCGGAGTTCGTGGGGTGTTAAGGTAGTCTGTCTTCAGTTACATGCTATGCTGTATGCAGCAAGTCGGCCTGGCTGTGTAAAACGAGTAAGCTCCAGTATAGCTCATCGGGCTGTAGAGGTGCAAAAACCATCAAAGAACAGCAGAACAGTCTGAAGAGGAGAATATTGGCAGCTCAGGTAGCGTAGATGGTCGTTGGTTTGTTCGCTGAGCTGGGTAATTTGACTGCCCATAATTGCACAATTATGCACACAAATAAAGGAGGACGACGCGGTCGTAAGGAGACATGCCCCCTAGCCTTGATATCCATACATGAAGAACAAGAAGACCATAAATTCAACCTGGAAAACGCAAACATTTTGGCATACGGAGACACGAAACACGGAAGGGGATTTATCGAAGTGTGGTACTCCATGGCGGACTTGATCCACCGATGCACTGAACTGGATCCAGTTTATGTATCACTACGTGCAAAAGAACATCTCAGCCGAAATACTCAGGGAGAGCCGAATGTCGACTACACTAACCAAGGGTCTGCTTGGAGTCGGATCAACAAAGATCGCAAGTCAGAACCAAGCGGGGGTCAAGGAAAGCGGTCACTCCAGAATTGACCAGAATACGAGGGCAGAGGAGACCAAGCTCAAAGATCGCATGGTCGTCGATCAACCAAAGCACAGGATAACAGAGTAATCAATGGAACCACCCGACCGAACAACCAACCGTGATCGAAGGTCAGCCCCGGCTACCAGCAAGTATATTAACACACACACAATACTAATCAACACACAACCACCGACCCATCGCTACACTCCAGCACGCTCCCTAACAACGCACTGATGATGTCACCTCGATTGGTTAGGAAACGTTTGCAATCAGTAAACGAAACAACAACCAATGCCCAATCTCCTAAAAGTCTGATCGGACACTTTTTTGGTCACTTAATCGTTGAAGCCAAAATACATAGGCTGTGGTACTCAGGTATACGTTGTCAGCAAACGGATCACTACTTATCCTGGACGGTTTTAATATTCCAACATACAGAAAGGGCCTACAGTATACGAACAAATGACTCTTAAACCAAATCTTACGTCATGATACCGCAAGCAGTATGAATTAGTGGTGACGAGCATGGTCTTTGGAATGGATTGAAAACGTCTTTCATGTTGAAGTCAATTCAAAACCCAATCTAAAAAACCTTTTCAGCCAGATGGTTTGCAAAACAATCAACCTGAGACAGCCTGACCGATTTGCAACAGCTATCATTTCCTTAGTAATAAAATATTCGGTTTGACTGGACGAAATACTATTGGTAATGTTGCTCCATCAGAACAGCCGCACGATATAAGTTGCGACTACGTCCATCGGTCCAAGACATAAAACAATCAGCGTTTACAATAGTACTATTATCGTCTCATTTCTCTATCATGTGGTGTCACTAAATTTCTCACCCAACCGACGTGATTGCATTTTCAGTAAGCGGCTGAGGAACGCCAGTAAAGTCACTCCTTGTAACAGTCAGTAATAAACTCCCTGGACGAACATACAGCATTTGACGAGAGTCTCGGCAGGAGTTCCAATAAGAAAAACCACAAATTTATGTAATTAATACAACATTATTATCTGAATTTGATCGGTGGTGAAGAATACGCTGGTCTCGCAGGAGACCACTCTCACCATCACGATAGAAACATTCGCAATGAGGTTAAAGCCAGAGTTGCCGACTAGCCAGTTTTAAACCTGCATATAACAACCACGCGTTTTGGGGTGGGGCAATTTTATCACGGCGTTGTCATTTTGGAAAAATTTCGGCTCTAGTTCCACCTCTATCTATGCAGGAGGGCAAAAGTCGACGCAACTAAATTTAGGCCACAGACGTTCGTTCATCATTCAGTACAGACGTTTGGTTTTTTTTCGCACGTGCTGCACCTCTATCCGAATCATTACGAGACCATTAGTGTCCAGTCGTTTATCATTTACATGCTTCAAAGGTCGTACTAATAGTATAGCAGTCTGTTTGGACTGGTGACGCTCTCAGTTTCCAATTTAAAACCCAGATAATATAGTTGATCTCTTTTCGCAACCAACTTTAAGAATACCTACAATCTAAAAAACTTTTAAACTTGGAACCAGACTGGATGCTGCATGTCTCGCCTGATCATAGTTTCTTAATATTACATCTTTTCCATGAAACATCGCGGAAAATATTGACTTAAAGCTAAGCATAGCCGCTCCCGACTGACTCCGTTGTTGTCACTATCCACCTTCTTCACAGGCCAATAGAACTCCGTTCATCTTAAACTGCGCGCCACCATCTAGTTGAACAGAATGATATATCCATCTGTGTTTTACTTTACTAGAGTCAGTCAACATTTAAGCAGCTGGTGTGGATTCCGTGACTGAAAGATGAGAACGCTATATTCTGTCTAATTGTGCGTCAATCACAGCCACTCAGCCGCTAGTGACTGAAACATTTAGTCTTCAACCACTGGTCGAAAGGTTGCGTGTTCAGCTCACCTAGGAGATTCGTCATTTGCGTACTGTTGGTGATTTCTAAAGGCTCTCATCGGCTTTCCGGCATGTACGGAGTTTACCTATAGGACAGAATCTCGTTTGAAAGATTGCTGTCTTTGGGAAAGGGTTCTGTGTTGGGCCTGTTTTAATACAGTTAAATATCCTGATGGGAACAAGTAATTCCTACTTTAACTGATATGGTGTGTTTCTGTGTGGTGAGATAACCGAAGAAAAGACGAGCTCATAGTTCCATCGCCGATGGCTTAGCTGAACTCAGCTGACGATTAACGCTGTTCTGGGTGGTTACGGGATTCGTAGAATTCAAATCACTCCCGTCCGATAAATCGTATTCCTGTCCCGGCGCGACCATTCTCATGAGTCCCCACCAAAGAGGGAATCACTGAACTCGAGTGTCGCTTTTAATGAGAGCCCATCAGCAGTGCATAGCCTTAGGCGTGCGGGGTTTCGGACTTCGAACGTCTGACAGGGAAGCCGAGTGTATTACCACTAATCACCACACCCGAATTCTCACCCCTTAACAGGTGAACGTATTCACGTTTAAGCAGTTGATGTAGAATTTCGATATCACAAGAATGCTGAATTTGCAAAAGAATTTTTCGTAGACAACACAACCGTTGGATCTTTATCAGATCCCAAAACATAGCGCGCGTTTCTGTTCCACATAGCGTCACTTTAAATCTTCTCACGTATCTCAATATAGCAAAAATTCCCGAAGCTACAGCTCAGAAGCAACCAATATATTGCACCCAGAATGGCTACTTAACCTTGTTGAACACAAACAGCCCAACAAGACCACTTAAACTTATGGTCCGTGAGCTACACTCACAAGATCACTGGATGGCCCACATGACCCTTTCATTGCAGGATCTTGACTAACAGTTATTTGTAATTTTCCAAATAGTTGTGTCTTTCTATTACGTATTTTCACTACTATTTGATACACCATACTCAATTTCGGGTGGCCTATCTACTCAAATGAAGAATTAGGACCCAGGACTTCGCCCTTCTCTCTTGAGAACAGGGCCTACTGTATATGCTAACGTTGATTACTCAAACTTACAAGTAAACTTAGTTATACAAGAAATATCATGCGGTTTTATCATAATTTGGTTTATGTATTACTAGAGAGTGACGTAGATAGTACACACTAACTGCACAAAGTACAGTCAGCTAGCTCCTAAGCTGTCAAAATATAATGAATATGAGCTTATTTAGCGTTCCGTACGATCGCAGTGCGGTTGATAGTAACTTGACTGGTTGAAATGCTGAAGCACACCCATCCATATAAGTATTAACATATTAATATCATTTCTACTGGCCAGAGCGATAACCACTGGTACACAAGATGAACAAATAACTTTGTGCACACAGGTATGTGTTCGCCACCGACGAGTCTGTGGTTAGAAAATGCAGTCTTGGTGATACGGATCAATGGGTGGGTGAATTATTGTGCAGAAAGTTGTATGATTTTAGAAATCTTATGTATGTGTGGATTGGGCGTTGACATGAATATTAGTTTGATATCAGACAGAGTATGGTTATCTAGCTTAGGATGTGCGGATTTCGTACAGCGTAGACTAGATAAATTCATGAATTTTGTGGGGCTGTGCGGAAGCATAGACGATGCACTGACTTGCCAAGAGTTAGTAGTATTGCCAGCCATAAGTCATGTAAAAGCTGTACACTGGTTACAGCTGGCAGTTGTTCCAACAATGGGGGAGCATAATCCTTATGAAAAGTAGCGAAAGCACAGTGTGAATTCGACGCTACAGAAAGCTAGAAGCAGTGAGGTTTCAGCTAATTAGAGACGATTGGATGAGTGTTTCTGATCATTACTGCATCTTGTAACCAAGCTTCTACTCGGGGCAAAAGCATCTGTCAACGTACCTGGCATGGCCTAGCCAGCCCAGTTATCGTGCATCCGGCGCTTCCTCCAAAACTGACAAGACGTTCATCGGTGTCACCGACTAGATTCCCGTACCAGATCCAAGCAATCCTCTGAAGATATCGATGAGTCACCCCAAGAATCCTAAACTTCACTCCTAATGGTCACGTTTCCGATAGAGGTAGCGGTATCGAGCACATCGCAGATTTGTCAAATTATCCTTGACACGTTGGTTGATTTTGTATCGATATTAAGGGTTAAGAAACCACTGCTCTAACGTCCCCTAGATGAAAAATAAATAGTGTCCGTAAAAGCGAGACTAGTACTACACTTCAAGTGAATTAATTCACCAACCACACCAATCCACGCATCCACAAGGGTGATATCCAGATGCGGTTCTAAACAGATTTGCAGCAGCACAGTGCGATGGGTAGGCGTGAGGCAATTATCTAAACTGATGGGTAAGATCATCTGCTTGCAGTTCTACAAGATACAATCACAGAAGCAAACCCATCGTTTCAAAGTGAATGCCCTAGGTGCTGAGCGTCATCGGTTAGTAAGGGCTGCACCATGACCATGCGGAAAACAAAGTACGAGAGGGAGAGTTATATGGGATGTAAATAAACGTAAAATCAGATGGAAGCTCACCCTGAGCCTCAAGAATTTCATGAGATGGGGTGCATTGCCTTAAAAAGGAGATTGTCACTTCGCCGAAAGACACCCAACGAGCAACGGAGAAGAAGTCCGCCATACATTCAAGAAAGATGAGCAGTGTAGCGTGACAAACGCTTTTGATGCTTCATCTAAGAGACTGATGTCTCAATGATCTCCGTGTGATATTTTGTTTCACTTTGTACAATTAGGAAGACCTGATTCGCCTAATACACTCGTCTGCACACTAATTGGCTGCAACTGGAGACTTAAATTAAAATTTCATCTGTATCTCTTGCTAATGATATTCTTCAACCGACTGTGCTACAAAAAAGCCGCATCATGTTTTAGTGGGCGTGATATTGGTACGATATACCGCGGTAGGGAAACACACTACTCATAAGGTCGAAGGGCTATCAGTAACGTTATGAGTAGTGTGCTGGGTTTAATTTTGCCCGTAGTGCTTCTTGTTCCACATCATGTGTGGTTATTGCGTCAACTAGGTGCCTTGAAGTTCAGGGTTTGATTTCTACAACGCTAGGTGCAACTCTTCAACGACAAACGGAGTGTCACCTTCATAAAAGAGGCTTACGGCTCTCTTCTTGCTGCGATATAGTTCCGAAAAGTCTCAAGAGGTTGCCTACTTCAAATAGTTATTATGCAAAATGGTAGTTTACTCGGTCAACCAATTGTTTAGTCCATCTTTTCAGGTAAATTTTCTGACGGAAGACTGTCCACCTGTTCTGTGGATTAATTTCCCCTTTTACAGTTAACTTACTCTTAGCCAACTAGTCGATCATTCAAGGTAAAACAGATTATCAAAACCGGGATATTTACTCTAAGTAAGTGAATCCTCAGCATCGAAAGAGTAATCAACATGCAGAGCCCGATAAATGAAGTTAAGATGCGAACTTCTGCGTGGTTCCTGACATGAAATCGCAGTGACTTGCCGAGTACATCATTGTCCAAGCCTGGATAGCCTTGTAGGGTGTCATGTCCCGCAGTCAATGGGTTGTACACCCACTATGCAGCGACACGATACAACTGTCAAATAGTAGACTAGATGTTCGCAAGCCAGGTAGCACAAAGTTACTCCTAATGGCTGCCTAACACCACGTAGGTGAGTGTGAGAGGAGCATACCGATGATACCAATCACCATATGGAGTCGCAACGGTACAAACAGCTGAGCGAAATCAAAGGAACCTTAGCTCAAAATCGACTTACACAATGCGGATTCAATGACGTGGGGCTTGTTTTTCCACGCGATGCCAATTATGTAGAGTGGTATACCAATGGCCATTATCCCGAGGCCAATGAGTGAGTTTAAAGGGCCATTGTAAATGGAGAATATTCCAATACTGAAGTTGACAATTAGATATAAAACTGGAAGGAACATGGGTAGCTGAAGGAGAAGAGATATGGGGACCGGATATTAGGGAACAATTATGGAGTGATGTGGACAACATGATGCAGAAAGAATGGCGAATAAACTGAAATAAATTACATGAATCTACAAGATCGGTACAAGCTTTGGATTTATTGACCTTTGGACCACGCCCGTCACCTGCTGTCCCGACACCCATCGATCGGAAACCACGAACATGCGGGACAAAACTGTTTTCGGAAGGAACATTGTAGCCAGCCAACGCAAGATGTAGCAGACATAGCAATACCTACTGATGATAATGCACTGCAGTGATCAGTCTCATATACACCCAAGCTTCACACTCTCCCATTGAGGTCTATTTTTTGGGTGTCATATATATATATATATATATAATATATATAAGACTCTTCTCCGCCAATGAAGTAGCTTTGAAGACAGTGAAGACAATATAGAAATAAGGACGGTGCATGGCGGTTAAGGGGCTCGCAAGTCCGGTAAAAAAGAGACCCATTGATTGCATAGGTTTTATGTCGACACCTGACTTGACACCAAAACTGCCGTTTTTGTGGAGAGGAGTCTTGCAAACATGCCAAGAAAACTCTGATCTGGACAAGTCCAATGATGAATTCACCTGTGGAACCTAGATAAGCAGAGGTGGTCCCATTAAAACTCCGACAAGAAATAGGATTCCCCAGAAAAAATGTTTAAACTAAATCCCAACAGAACTTGCGGTCCCAATATTGCACCATTTCTATTGCTCAAATGGTTGCGGGTATTCTCGGCAAACCTGGCACTGTTCTGGAGATTTAATGACTGTAGTAGTCAATATAACTCCAGTGCAGAAGGAAGGAGCCATGAAGGATCAAAGGACTGTCCGCGATTCGTACATTTGATTTTGTTTCAAAGTGTAACCCTACTGAGCGCGCATAACTATCAGGAAGCTGAAAATACTGACCAGTTTATGCTAACAATCACATTCTACCCCGGACACCCTCGCATAGCTTGTGCATTCGTCTTTTCGACTCCTAACAGAAACGCCAAATCTACACGCCAACCGATGCTGGATCATATAAATGCAATTAGTGGTCTGTTGCAACACTTCCATGCTGGTGGGCGCAAAGAACAACGTTCAATGGAAAAGGATAAGTCTGCTAACCAAGCCCTATGTACATGTAACGGAAAGATCTAACGGCTACCAAAGCACACGGGTGTTTTACAAGGCGTCGTTCTCAACCTCTCCCCGTTCATTTACCAACCTACCATGCATACAAATTATAGGATACCTTAAATGGCTGTGTCATGCATTCTAGCTTGATTTTTGGACTGTTGTTCACTATTTTAACGACGACATGCGCACCTTCTTATTTGCTGTTAATTTATTCGCTCAAGCTACCCTTGACTTAAATTAACTGTATAGAACTTTTCAACTAGCCACGGGAAAGTTTTGCCATAGCAATGAGATGCAGTCAGTTTAATGACTGTTGAAACGCTTCAACGTAGAACCGCCACAGTAGCGAGATGAAACCAGCCTCGAGGTTGATCGGAAACAATTTACACAAAGGTCATACACTGAAAATATGGTCTCTTTGACAGCAGTACCTGAAAAGGCGCACACGGTTATGAGCAAAGTTGGAGAGCTCTGCAGCGATGATCCTGAAAGCGATAAATTGCTAAAACCGGCTGGTTATATTTGAATAAAAAAGATTGAAGGTTGGAACTTGATGTTGGCATCTGAGGAAGAAGAGGTAGTAACCATGAATAACGTTCGTGATGGCTGAAACAACCTATTAATTCCAGCTTATCTAGTGTCAAACTTTGTAAGCTCTCCAAAGAGGATTGAAAGTGTTGTCTTTTAGTCAGCCAGGGAAGCACTGACGTTGAGTTGTCCATAAGCACGATGATGATTATGATTCGCCGCAGGCATGGTAGTGTCTGGCACGGTAGTTGTAAGACACATATCCTAACAAGCTCCAGTGAACGTTCAGTGCTATTGGTCAGAATCATCGAGGACAAGTTACGGAAGGCTACTGAAGACGAACGAACATAACCAGGTTACTCGAATCAACTTTTTATGTTAGAAACCAGTAAACGAGACGAATGCGATTAGAACTTATCCAGCATAACGCGGTTCACTATGTTCCAGCGGCGAGTAAGCATGGTATGAACGTCAAATAGGATCCATACCGCATACTAAAGCACCTATACCTGCCCTTTCCAGGGCTGAATTGAGTGAAAGTGAATTTACCTTAAATGCGGTCCTGTTCAACTCGGGGTGTGTCCGTTTGATGTGAATCAAACTGCAAACCGCAGCACCGGAAACAATCGTAAAAGCCAGACCGGTATACTCGATCAGGACGTACAAATCGGGAAAGAATTGGAAGAGAATGGAGACGAGGATCTGCCGATGGATAGGTAGACATCGCATAATTAGAATAATTATAACATTAAAAGAATGAAAGGAACTCTGTCTCAGGCGAGTTGAATGCGCTCCTCGTAAATCGAGCAAATACTTTGGCCTCTTTTACGATCGAAAAGATATGCAAGTCATCCGATGAACAAAAAACCACTGACGATGTACGGCGACAGGACGGGAATAGTTTGTGTGGAGGGATATCACCTCGAACGTTCTTGTACACCGTGGCGCATGTAAAACACGTAATGAATAAACGAGTGTAAAAAAAACAACGGTAGCAGTTCGGAATTCGAATTCTAGCTAGAAAGCGCGCAGCGTACAACCGAGATACGTGGGCCAGGCTAGGAGTAAAGTCCGGCTCAGGTCCGTTTGTGAAGAAAAGTTCTGTCTAAATTGCATAAACAAACACTGGTCAACAAACAGAGTCCTGTAGCCGTTGTAACGACTTCGAGGGACGAAGTAATGTCAACCTGGTTGCCACAGTTGGCTAGGTGTCTGGCAACAGAAACAGGATTCTAGCCAAACATATAATGACTGGAAGTGTATTGGTTCAAGCCTTATTTAGGAATGTGTTCTTTCTTATTAGCTTCTCTCCAGTTCTCTCTCTACAGAATTCACAGTACACACAGATGAAAAAGTAAACGCAGTTTGACATCAAAAGCATCTGTGTTAATTCGAGGTTTTCAGGAACGAACGCAGCTATGCAGCGTTCGCAATTTTCGTCATGCCACTGGTAACGACGTCCCTCTTTTTCGGCAGTTGAAGGAGCAAACCCTGCTCTTCTGAATTTAATTTCACCTGTTCTCGAGGAGGAGTTCTACTGAGTTCAAATATGAGTCTTTCTGGGTGACCGCTTTTCCTCAGAGCGCCATGGGGTCTTTTATCAGTCAACATATGAGTTCCATAAGAACAAAATGCGATTATGTGACACTATAGGGTGATTCTAGATTATGAATTGGTTAAGAATTGCTCTGCCTGTTTTCGTACGGGAAAATATAGGAGATATATAGGTGTACTTCCCGCCTTCCCTAGTACCACACTCTGAGGGAAGTGTACAGTAGTGGCCATAAGCGTAGTAACAGGATTTTCGAGTACGCCATCCTTTTTTCTCTATCACCACCCTTTTCCTCATCATCCTTTTTTAGCAAACAGAAACAATAGCTGCAGTACAAATGAAGCCGAAACGAAGAATGAAGTAGCGCGTGACAACTGGGCACTTATTGAGTCCCGAATAATCACATATTTTTAATAACTGTTTTGCTTGTTTTGATTAATCGTGTTTTACGAAAATATGAATGATTTTACGTAATGCACTACTCAAAAGGTTGCTGAAAATTCGACAGCCCACGACCGGTTTCGCCCTTCTTGGGGCTCATCAGGTAGGCGCAGTCCCCGAGTTCCCGTCAACCTTATGTTCCACTTGAACCCAAATTGGACTGTTTTCGAGAAATACACTCATTTGCATATCAATTTGGTTTTTGTGTCCCACCCTAATTTACCGAGATGATGCAAGAATACGGGGCGAAGTACGCAGCAGCAGTGAATAACCGTAACTCAGAAAAAAGGAAATACTCCTATGTACACTCGGAAGGGCTGCTCAAAAGATCCGAGGACAAACAAAACACAACTAATCCGGTTTAGAAGGGGAGCGGTGTATTTGTTGTCAAATTTCCCTTTGTTGTTGAACATTTCACTGAAGAAACATGCAGATATTACCCACAGTTGTATCATCGAACGTTGGGAATACTCAATTGCCTTTCGTCCGTGCATTTGATGCAAAAAACTAATCAACCCCATTCGGGTGGATAGTTGGTCCACAGGACCAGGTACCGCAACGGTATTTCAGTATATTTGCTTCGTCCATAAGGTCTCCCTGAATGACGTGATTTGACAGAACAATGTGCTAGGGGCAAACTGACAGTATCACACTTTGTTTGGTGTACTACGTCCCTTAAGTAGGAGCCCTCCGGATTAAACAGCTACACAGAGGAGGAACTGAGCATTTTGTGCATGTCGGTTTGATGATACTCGAAGCAAACGAACAAGGCACTGGCGTAAGGTAGGGCCAACGCATCTATCGAGTGTTTTTCTTCCGAACAAGTTATTCGACGCAATTCTGCACTGCTGATCTGCTATTCCAACAAAATATGAGAAATGACTTGGATACACATCCAGTCAAACGATGAGGGTTCTTTGAGGTTTTGAGCTCAATATGACCAGACTCCCAGCCCGCGTAATGATGCGAAGTACACTATAAGCCTCTACACTCCACCGACAACAGACAAATTCAAGTTCCATCGACGACATAGATGTCATAGACTGGTAAAAGCCATCCCTAGATTTCAGGTAAGATGTCAACCTCATCCATCGGTTCGTCTGTAAGCAAAATGTTTGTGCTTGACCCTATCCGGTAATGAAGTAAGATCCTAAAATTTCTAAGAGCTGGAGGTAGCAATTTTGCCAGGTGGTTCTTTTTATTCGTGCTTCCGGTGAGAGGACAATCCCGCTCAAAGAAAATTTTCGTATCCCCAAAAGGTACTCCCTGAATGCAAGGAGTACCGTATCAATTAAGCTCACAATTTGAAAGGCAAGAACACTCAAGTAGAACGACGATCCACCAAGGTAACATTCGGCACAATAGTCTGGCTGACGTTCACGAGGGTATAGCAGCAGCAAATGTTATGTGTTTTATGTGACTAGCTTGTACATTGACTTGATGCTCGACTCTGTTCAAACCTGATTTTGCAGCAGCAGGCTAATCGTATACTGTACTAATTGGCAAACTCGGTCAAGTGCACACAAAAGAGGCTGCGTACCAGGAATACTCGAGGAATTCTAGATATTCGCTCCTTAGAGCGAATGGCTAGTGTCGAGAATCAACTCAAGATGAATGGTCATACGGGGACTATCATATGGATCCCAAGGGAAAAATACAAATTCTGAGAAAGTGTGTTATAATGTTCAATAGTTGGCTAGCACTGCGTTTACTTTTGCTCAGTCGCTTGCTCTACTTTCGTTCTACGTCTTATTTTGCTGAAGTCTGTGGAAACTTGTGCAACCAATGCTTAAAAATGATAGGCTTTGTTATTAGAACAGTGCTCAATCAATGATTACAATATGGGGGCTAGCCGGCTTGTATTTTACGGACAATGTTGACTGAATTAAGGAAACGACTATGCAAACAAGCGTTCGTTCATTCCCAATGGAACTTGATGGCTTCAAAGAAATCCGAAATGAGGACATGTTCAGTGAATGGTGTCTACGTACTGTCACAAGCAGAAGCACCGTACTATGAATGCTAACGAATGTTTCACCTGTTTTCTAACTCACCATTGCAACTATGGAAGGAATTGGTGTTAGGTTGGTCACGCTAACCATGGAAAGAACTGCGGGCGTGTGACCTTTCTCTCCACCAGCAAAGCAAACCCTGTAATGGAAGGGAAGCGGGAGTGTGGAAGTGACGAAAGGTAATGAGTTAGTTGAATTTGAAACAAACACATCCATATGTGGGAATGCCCCGTTGAAGGAGCTCTGATTCGGGAAACCCGAATTGCGATCTGTGTAGAGTTTCACTTTACAGAACGGTACATCGTAGAAGATTTGTTCCCTAGTAGCCATAATGTACCACAAACTTAGCGATGAAGGCCAGAGGGAAAACTTGCAACCGTCTTCAGGACACGTAACCCCTTCCAACTAGATCAACCACTCAGGGATGATATAATACCCGGACTTTCGAAAACAGAAAACCTCTATGGCCCTGTCCTTCTATGCTACTATATGGTGAGCGAACCGATAATGGCCATAGAAAGGATACATTAGTACCTCAGGCGGCTGGCTTCATGTTATTCCCGAAATTCCCACACGAATAAGCTGAAATTCAAATGATGCACCGCCCGAGCATGCCCTCAGTCCTACACCAACCACATTTTATAAACAACGAAAAAATGGTGGTCCTAGACTCTTGTAGTCTAATAATCTGCGGTAAGGAAGAAAAAAGGGCTTTCAGGTAGCCATTCCCCATCGAATCCGAATCGCCCAACCGATAATTCGTCAGAACCAACTAATTCGCTGTCACGTCTAAATATGGGAATGGAAATGCTTTTGTTTTAATAGACACATAGTGCACAAGTGAACGGAATGGATTACGTGTCGGAGCACCAGAAGTAGCAGCATTTGCCAATGAACGCGACATACCTGGACATTGACAGCACCTCGCCGTTGATACTGCCAAAAACGGACGCAGCTACAAACACGGGCATAATCCAAGCCATCACGCCCATGCATCGATTAGCCATTGTCTAAAACACAAACAGGGGTTTTAGAAAACATCGGAACGTGAACACGATAGTGACTGTCTCTGTACGGTCAATGCGAGTTGTCAGTCGTTAAAACAATTCAATAAAATGTGCCCTGCCGTGCAAGAAAATTGAGACATGTAGGTAAACAAACATCCAGTCAGACATGTTCGATAGGTCGCAGCAGAATGAAGTAAAAGCGTTCTGCTCCTTTTCTGGTTTATTCTTATGGGGAAGGGGGGTGATTTCCAGCGAGCTTTGAGGCAATGCCTGTTCTCCAGGAATCCGTAAAAAAATTTATTTGCAAAGGCAGTGTCTTAGCTTCGAACTGATTAACTCCGTCACTGTGAACACCACACCATTTCGATAAGCATGAAACACTCATAAAAAGTTGCCCCAATTTTGGCATGAATTCCCTGACTGGGACTAATATCATCAATTATTTGCTGTATTTAGACTTTGATTACAGGTCCCGTGCTCACCCGATGAAGACTCATTTATTTCGATAAAATTTCAACGGCACTGAATTTTCACTGAAATCACTTCTTGAAGAAACAGTCGCCCCGAAAATGAAGAGGATACACCTTCTGGTTTCCTAAAAATGGCTTATCTGTTCTTAAAGCTGAACCATCACCATCAACGTCGTTAACTAAGTTTTACCAACCGTATGTCAGATTGAAAAGCTTAAGCACTATCGTTCAAGGTCAGTACATTCCCCTTTACTGGAATCAACTTGTATTCGCCGATAACCTAACCTAGATTGCGTGTACAGTACCATCTTAAATGAGATGGGGTAACAAAGATGAAAAAGGACCCGTGCTAACTTGGGATGGATCAAGTTCTCGTAAATGACCTTCTCTATCTTAGTATGTGAGGATGCATCTTCACGACAAGCTATCTCATTATGTAGTACTTACCAGAATTTAGTTGGTAAAACGTTTCGCTGGAACACCAAAATGAAGGGGTTTTACGAACACTACAAAGATCTACCGGTTCGCGCTAGTTGGTCTCAGTCACAAGCCTGTGAGGTTGTGGAACACATCGAACAGCCCCTAGCAGTCATGTTGAGAGAGTCCATATTAAGACGTAAAGTTGGTGGGAACTGAGGGATCACGCCTACCTGATGTGTCTCAAGAAAGGCAAAACCGGCTGTGGGCTATCGAAGAGGTCCTGGAAACCTCATAAAACGTGTTTCATCAGGAAATTTACTGCGATGTGTCGTACACCGTACAGAAACATTGAACGGTCTCTGTGCAGCACATTCAGTTGAAGAACATCCTGACAAAACTATTCGGCTACTGAGCCTCCAGCTAACTTCAACTTAATTTTCAAAGGAGTGTATTTTTCCAATTAAGTTCTTATTTGTCGGAAACTAGAGGAATTCTGTCTAAGTAACTTCAGATGGAATGTAGGATCTCTTAAACTATTACATTTTCGCGTCCTCAGGGGGAACCCTTCCAATGGTAATCTCTCGATATGGAGAAAACTACACTTGGAGCGAAACCCACAGATCACTACAGGTCTATAAAACTAGATTCTCTATAATATGCGATTTCCAATCCGTTTCCTATCCGAGTGTAAAAACCTAAGCGGATTTAATACTCATTCAACATTTTACCTCGGTAAGTGCATCAAACACAACTGGATAGACAATGAATAATAAAACAATAGTCATTCACTTGTAACCCTTCTTCGATATGTATCTGCCATGCCACCCGAAAGAAACACGAGGGTTGAGATACTACCAGTTGCCCAAGCCTAGATACCGAGGTTCAGTTGGAGCCGCGAACCTTCTAGTCAGTAAGTTCGCGCCTTAACCACTGAGGTGTCCAGAGCTCAAGCGGAGAAAAATGGTTCATAGTGAGTGGAGTGAATCTGAAGTTTCCCTCGGGGTTTCACTCCATGAAAAATACGGGAAGAATTGCACAGCTGCTTCCTCTATCCTGGAGATTAGCACTAATCTCCCACAACAAACAGACTAGCGACCACCTGGTTTGTAATCGAATACTTTGTAAAACTGTCTTGTGCCAGTAACTCCCCCTTAAGACTTTGTGATATGTGCACCGCTGATGGGTCTCAGGGACGAAACAGCTGTTGTACTTGTGAGATCTTCAGTATATAGTGACGTTGCTTGAAGGGTGAAACTTCGGCTGAAGCAGTAACGGATGAGATAACGAGGAAAGATGAGCGTTCATGATATCCACCATAGTGGTTTTTCTCAAGAGGACACTCTGGGCCGGACAAAAATCCACTCTTCTTGGAAGTGCCATCTTCCGGAGGACTGAATTCAGAGATGAAACGTAATTAGATTATTATTTCAATTGCTCTCATACGTTGGAAAACCAGACGATAGAAGGAAACGGCGTGTCACATAACACAAATTACAAAGGACCAATTTCCTACATTGGCTACCCCTCCTCACTCTGTCGCACGTACAATGTTTTTGACGTCGAAGATGCGGCGTTGCCGCAACAGGTGTATTGAGATACAATTGTTTGCTCACCTGATGAGTTTATTTGTCGTTTCGAAGGTTTGAATGTGCGTACTCCGTCACAAAGCCTTCACCCACTTCACTGTGGCGTAATGGTATTAGTTATGTTACAAGAGCTATTGCACGTGGGCTAAGGTGGATGGGGCGTTCGTGGCATCGGATCACGGTGAATTTTTCACTGGAAACTAAGTCCGCTACAAATGTGACAGGGAGCCAATGTCAGCACGCCATGGAAAGTGTTAATCAGTGAAAACGGGGTTGTACATGCAACGAAGAGAACACGAACTCTTGGTCAGTACTGATAGGGTGGTCACAGATGTCCAAGGAGCCTTGATGCTTTGTGGATTGCACTTGGATGTGTAATGGTTAGAAAAGCGAACTTGAAAATAGCCAGACCTAACAGAATGGGTGGTTGAATTGATCAAGATCTAACGGTTGTCCGGGCGATTCTGCTCCTCACATCCTCCCTGTTACTTGCAGTCAGCATTTGGCCGCATGAAGGCCAGAATTACATCCTCGAACCAAAGCCCTGAGGCGGTGGAAATCTTGGTCGTATACAAATTCCCATGTGGCTTCATGATAATGTTCTCAATTATTCCACTGATCGAGCGATCCCAAACACTTTTGTGGTCGAATCACGATAAATCCGCCATAAAGCGCGAAGCAAAACTACCACGGTAAAGCTCCTCCACGCAATGGATGGGGTAAGTAAACTCGAGTAAACTGACGCAGCTGCTGGATTGAGTGCACCAGTTCTCCTATTGCCTTCGTCAGCATTATCCCCAAAACAACAATGTACTTCTTATACATTTATAGCGGTAATGCAGTATTATTGTGTCACGCGATAACTGTCCGTGCATACAATCACACTCTTAGGTGAACGGAGAACAATCTTCCTCATCACGATATGACCAAATCAGCAGTCTGTACTGCACCACAACTAGTAACAAGCACAAAATGTTCCCGAAACTACTGAAGAGACAGTCTGCCTTTACTTCAGCTCATTTTGATCAACTGAAGCTGTGCCCTAAACCTTTGTTAGGTTCAGAGCACTCTCAGTACTCAAACGACAGACCAGGTGTATTACACTGTATCCGTTTGCTCACGAAAAACGCTTGTTTCAGGTCATTAAATAACTCATCAGTTTGCAGTTTCCAGTGTTCAACGAGCTAAGCGAATTGCACCACTATATGAACATTGCGGATGGCTTATAAAAGGTAAAGAAACAAGACTAGTGGAACAACTTTGAAGTACATATTCTCTTGACACAGCGTACAGCTCATAAGGTTATCGGCGTTTTCATGAGTTGTGTGATAACATATGCTTTTTCGACATGCAAATTTTGTCCCACACGTAACCAAAACTTACCACTGCCACAGCATCGGAGTTTAGGACTTCATAAGGTGACAAAACCGCCAGGTAGGCCACATTTGCCAAGAGGTAGATTACTGTTACGATTATAAGTGATATGATGATGACAATCGGTAGGTTTCTGAAGCACAAAAAATAACACAACGGAGATAATCAGTGGCTTATGATATGAGAGCACATGTGCCAAATGGACAATACAACTGAGTGCATTTGTGGTCACTCAAATGTCATCTTGTTTGTGTGGGAACCACGTGAGAATTATTGCAAAAGTATTTCTTTTCGAAGCATACGTGTCAGATCTAACATGAAGCAGCATACTAGGGCAGTCGTACGTGAGTTCCTGGAATTCTGATACCCCCAGGAAAAAAACCGTCTCATAATCGAAATTCGGAAGTTAAACACCTTTTTCCAAAAGCTAACAAATCCAAATTTAGCTTCACAAAGAAGTAAGACGTTTCAACTTCTAATAACAGCGACATTAAAAATAATTCTCATCCAACTAGGAGCACACGTATCAGAACAAAATCATCAAGGTCATTGGTGGCACGGGAACAGAGATTTGGTGAAATAGCGAGGAAAAGCTTGATGCACAATCAAACCAGCAAGTCATATATTATCACCGGTGCAACAGTACTATTCTATTTAGGGCTGAGTTACTCAGACAATAAGGTAGCTCGATCGGAAATTAGTCTCATCCACGGAAGACCACAGGCTTCGTCTCATCACAGTATACAACCTGACAAAAATTTCAACCCAAAAATTTATTCCACTCACCCACCTTTCTACCCTAATTCGTTATTCGCGAATGATGATTACGTCCCGATGGTCGGAAAAGTCTACTGATAAATCGGTTTAGGCCTTCAGTTAATTCCTCGCTCATGGGAGCACAGAAAATAAACAATCCTGTTAGACCTTGGTGTTATATAAACTTAATTTACAGAATTTAGCAGAGTCACTGAAATAAAATACCTTTGTCGGTTGGCTAATAATCTGCTTATGTTTTGAATTCACCCAGTATAGAAAACCGCAAGTCGTCTGAAGCACTGAGTTCGCCAAATACACCATCGAAACCTGAACATGCTCGCTCATTCAGGTGCGTCCAACGTACGCTGCTAGAATGATAACAAGTCCTTGCCTCGTAAGTCGGATATCCGGAGTTCAAATCCTGGCAGCCCAAGGTTATGTACTGCTGAAAGATCTTCAGGAGAGTCAAACAAGTCCTTTTTGGTAATAGTGGACTGACCAAAATGTTATTACGTTATGATAGAATGCGGACCACTCAAAACATGAGTGCTGAGGAAACAGACGAATGCTTTTTGAAACAAGGAAATGATGTCACCGGACGATTGACCGGGTTAATCTACAGGAGGAGCAAAGCATCCATGCGTTCGCTCCGAAGACATTTGTATGTTAAGCAAACAATTCATCGTTATCGAGCACCAAATTGAAAAGTCTCACACTGAAGATGCATCACTGAATACCACATCTTTTGGAGTAACTAATTCGATGCTCAGAGTCCGCTACAGCACACAACAATGTTCTCGTATTCCAGAGGGAGAACAAACAATACAATAAACAATAGTTCAGCTGGAAACTCTTTCATTGCCTAACTGCCGTGCCATCCGAAGTAAGCACGAGGGCTGGGATACTGTTAGGTTGCCCAAGCCAAGGTAGGGGAAGTCGAGAGGCAGAGGTCGGGTTCGAACCACAGACTTTCCGGTCAGTAAATTCGCGCTCTAACCACTGAAACACCTCGCCCCAGAGGGAGAACATAAAGAACCGATGACACATATACCCTAAGCCCAACAGGAAACAGCTATATACATGATTATTGTCCGACAAAAGAAAAGCCGCTCACAAGAAGACCGTTTCTTTGGTCCCCATTTCCAAGCACGGAATATAGGTTAGAACGTCAACATCGCGACAGAGAATGCACGAACAAAAAGTTAATTTATGCTGGTAGTGCCTGATATGGGTTCCTGGATTAGTCAAAATATGCAAGCATGACCAATAGGCCATGAATGGACCGCAAAAATCTATTTTCAACTGACAAGATGAACATGACAACTCAAGGTTTTGCCGTGGGTTCCCCTCAGACATGTTTGCTGAATGAAGAGCACATGCATATGTTTTGCTAGTAGCGTCAGACACGTCTGAGAATGAAATGCTTTCAAAAACGGTGAAATCACGATAAACTTCGACTTAACTCTATGCGGATCCAAGTGACAACCGCAGATTTTCCGTTTCTAATAGCTCTCTGTTCACCCACATAACTGTGTTCGCTGAACACTAAGAAGCAAACAGATTACATCTCGATATCGCGCCAATAGTAAGTCAAGGATTCTGGGCCATTTTTGTCACACTGTATTCAATCTGCCCGATGCGATGAACAGACAAACTGAAAACTAATGACTTCATAATCCTGCCCAACCTGCCTGATTTCAAGAGTTGCACATCTACTTTGAACAGCTTACTCAGTTCCTGAAATATCACCTTGACACATGATGTCAAAGCAACGTTCCGGATAGAGTTTGACTGAGTTCCCGGACACGGCGCAGGCGCCAGTACGGCTACGTAACGCCGTGCTGCGTTGAAAATGCATCTTCAGTTTTCTTATGGATAATGCGAGCATTATTATGGGGCGCGCAGCGCATTTTCGCAATCATCGCCAGGCCACCGTCGTAGCTGGACGAACCGGAATGGCTGAGACATTTTGATGAGACATTCAAAAAACGGTCATATATCCCATGTATCATCAAGTGGTCACTCTATGCAACCCCAAAGCACCGAAAAAATTTCCCCTTCGTCACCCCAATTGCGGAGTAACAACTCGGATTGATGGTCCCTGATAGGCTCGCGCATCGGAGTGAGCACAGTGATTAGGTCGATGTAATGCACGAATGAAGTTTTCCATTGAATCGGAGGGGAAAAGTGAGGTTGAGCGCTGGCAAAGTGTCAGAAATTGGTTGTAAGTTGCACGTTGCACATTTTGAATTTCAACCCACAACGGCCAGTTTTTGTAACAGGTGGAGTCTAAACGTCAAGAGCTCGCGTACTTGAACGCCCAGTGCAAGAAATTGAAACTTACGATGCAAGTTATGGCAGAAGCAATGCAACCTGTGCCGTGGGTACGGAAGGTCAGAGAAGTGATTGGTCGTATACTATTGAAACCGTGAAGCAAGAACGTATTGATCGATTGTACGGCAGACAGAGTGGTTAGGTTATCAAACCAGCAACACGGAACTACGGCACAGAAAACGGTGGTGCGAATCCACAGTCTGAGCTTACTCATGGGGGGGGGGAGTTGTGCACGCATAGTGAAAAAACAAACGAAAAGTAGAATTGGCGACATCATAAATCCGCTCCTCTCTGACCTTTTTGGGTAGGTCCTGGGTCGAACTGCGCATCGAAAAATGTATGCTCATCAGGATTGGTATATACGGATCTCTGTGATTTGGAAGATTGGATCGGATTGCCCGTTCGCTCTTTGTCGGAATGAGGATATTGTGCATTCACCTATTGGCTATTACATCTTTTCCTCGCCTACTGGTGTAACGGTGGATACTACTGGTGAGGCATGTGAGTAGTACGTCTTCTCGTAAATCCGCTTTGCGTCTCTTGAAAAGTGAGATCTGTTACGGAATTTGTGGAGTCTCTTTGTAGCATTTGCCTGGATTTGAGTAACAGTCAATGAATATCCAGAAAAGTTCAGGAAGACGCGTTCAAGGAGAAGGGGGATATTCAGTTTTGTAAACGAGATGCATGAGAGTTTTGCTCCCCTGTTCAATAGTCTGTAACTGTTAAGTTGGTGTTCTCAAGTAGACAGCTCCGCAGCGAAAAAAACGCGTCGGTAACAAGGGCAAAGGTGCATCCGGGAGCCTCAAGGTGGCGGAAGAGAAGGCCACCGTTGCCTAACTACTGTTTTGTGCACAGGCCTTACAAAACTGGCGGTAGA
Source organism: Clonorchis sinensis (assembly GCA_003604175.2). Classification (NCBI taxonomy): domain Eukaryota; kingdom Metazoa; phylum Platyhelminthes; class Trematoda; order Opisthorchiida; family Opisthorchiidae; genus Clonorchis; species Clonorchis sinensis. The sequence goes on from CM030370.1 coordinate 111,337,990, forward strand.
GCTGCCCTCGTTTAGATACTTGTTTCAGGAGGCTAGATCAATTCATCACCCTCAGTTTTGAGTTTTAATGATAATTTATCTCTTTTATTCTATTGGAAATCAAATTTCCCAGTGACGGCCTACGTTGAGACACCGCAGCGTCAAAACAAAATATTTAAGATAGTTGTTTTAGCCACTCAACAACATTGCAGCTTCTCTTCGCGATCTTCAGACTATGTGTATTTGATTGATTCACTGAAACCGTTATTAACTTCCTTTGTCCTATGAGTTTTTCGATAACTGCGGTGCGTTGTGATACGAAAATCACTTGGGTGGAATAGCTGTTCTCTTTCGTCTGTAGCGCAGGCTTACTCGTCCATTCTACATATCTGGTGCGTTGTGATGGTCCCTTTCGATCGGTTGCTGGATTAATTTGTCTTGATAACTGATTTCGGTCCTATATGTTCCACTACTGGCTCCTTCCTCGGGTTGTCCGGTTTCCAGCGTGAAATTCCTGGATTTCGTTTGGTGTTTTTCACAGTCACTGAGTTGAAGTTTGTATGCATTAGTCTTCCTCATGACTTCTAGTTTCCCCTTTAGCTCCTTATGTTTCCCGTAATGTGTACCTACCGTATCTCATGTCGTCAAAATATATTTGCAATCACTCCGGAGGTACCCTTGATATCTTGCTGTTTGGTAGCTGAAGTATTCGAGTTGTGTATCCTAAGAGATTTTTAACTAGAATTTACTAGGTACTCGTTCCTATGAAAAACTTTAAGCTGGTATTTCTCTTCTTTACCCTGGAACCCATAGTACTTCGGTGTTTTGATCCGTTGGTGTTCAAAGACATTTATGTTTGTGGCAAGCGTTGCGACAGTCCGGAATTTGGCCCGTATCCAAGCTGCCACAAACAGAACAAGGCACGCAGTAGTGCTACGTAATCCAGGAAACATTATTGGCAAACTAATCAATTACTCAAATAAGTAAGTAGTTTGCCATTACACCTAGCTGATTCGAAGTGAAAGAAGGTCAAGCATCCTAATAGAAGGAACCTGGAACTACTCTATACAAGTTAGTAAAACTGAACGTCTAGTGCTCCTTAGGTACAAAGAACATTCACAACTGTTACGCACCAGGTAATCCGCAGAGCATGTACTGCAGCTTTTACCACTGCAGTTACCACCATTTCCAGTGGTTCACTTTCAAAACCTACACTGCGTTAATAACAACTTTTTCTCCGTTCTTTTCAGTTCAGTAGACGAGGGAAAAACAACGAACATAGGCAAGTAAATGCCAAGATATTTTCTCAATATCATTAAAATTACTGGTCAATCAAACACACCGTCCATTACTGCAGATTAGACTAGAGTTGCAGAGAGAACCGATTTTGTGTTGGGCCTCACACAATGGCCAAGGGTCCAAAATCTGCACCAACCGGAGAAGCCCTCAGATAAGAGTAAACTTGTCAGAGACGATCGACAACTGCGGCGAAGTCCTCTATAGGATTTTTACCTAAAGCTAAGTCGAAGTGCACCACTTTTTTCACAAACTGTGGACGGGGAATTCGACAACGTGGGTTTTCGTTGTTTACCTTCAATATGTCACGGAATCAGCGCAATATAGAGTACTGAGTGAACACTGATCGATTGAGCTTATTCACTCACGCCCTAGACCACGCAAGCTTTCAGAGTTCATGCCACTCTGGCTAAGAAGGACAAAACTTGTTAACAAAAGTCCTAGCTGGAGATTACAGTAAAAAGTTTCAACAGCGACACTGTTTGGTTTTCATATACAATAGTTTAAGTCAACTCAATAAGTACGTCTTCCAAACTTACCGCGCGGGATTTTTCATTTCTCCCGTTAGAAAGTTCAAGTAGTTCCTGCGCAGATGAAAGAAAAAACAGGGGGACGAGATGGTCATCCTAATCCTACATGGATGTGGTTTGGGACCCTAAAAATCCACAAAAACCGCACAACCGAGGCTATGTTGATGCATTAGACGCTGCAGTGGTCGATTTGTTTGCGAATGTACTGAATGAAATAAGCAACGTCATATGAACCGCGAGAGAGCGACATGAAATGCGAAGCAAGGGATGACTCTAAAACAGTAACATGCATTGAAAAATTACGCAGCGCTTAAAACATTACTTCAGTGGTTAAAGCGCGAATTTACTGACTGGAAGGTCTGTGGTTCGAACCTGACCTCTGCCTCTCGACTTCCCCTGCCTAGGGTTTGGCAGTTAGGCTCTGAAAGGGTGTTACAAGTGACCGATCACAATACATTTCGCAGCGACACCGCGGCTAATTTCGCCATTCTAACTGCGCGAAATGATATAACCACCTTCCGTGAATAAAAAAATGCGCTGCGTTTTTAATCCCTAACTGCTATGCATAATAAACATTACTTCGGACATGTTGAACGTTCGATAACCTTGGAGCGTATGCCATGCTTGAAAAGTGAGGATCTAGAGAATTGATTCGAATCGACCCAACGTTAGATCCTGGGTTGAATCGCACTGTGGTGATTCTTTTAGTGTCTATCATGTTGTAATGGTTCTCGGGAAAATACGTCCATCCCAGCCGTTCGCCAGAATGTGGGAACTTAAGCAGTTGACGCTCTGGTTGCGGTGAAAACACCAGATTAAAGTAAATCAACAGATAATTGAGAATTTCTGCTACATACTGGACTTTCGGTCGTTAACCACTAGAACATTAGAGAAAAGATACCCTCTAAAACCTCATTCACTCTTCTCTCAAACTGCGGTGTAAATTCTCATTACAAAGATGTAGCAACATGAAACACGTTGCACTTGGAGGCTCATGATAAAATCCGTAGCAGGTCCTCATTGCTGCTTGACTGTTAATGAAACCCACGATAAACCTGCTACCTGTAGCTTGAGAAAGGCTTAAAAAGACCGGTAATAATCTCAGCTATTAGCAGTAGAATTATGAGTAGCAAACAGTACTCGCAACCTGAAGGCGAAAGTATTGCTGCAGAGCCCCGAATACTCAGACACTTATGTGCATGGACAAACTGCCCAGACGCATCACTGTGATAAAGAGAAATCAGAATGTAAGCCAAAGACTTTTTTCGGCCTCTCAGCGCAAATGCAAAAATCCTTGCAGAAAGACAAGTAATCCAGTTATGGTTGTTGAAGCTTGTTCTGGTTACAGGGAGCACCAGTGAAACACCAGATAAGTTCATTTTGCATTTGATGAATGTATGGTAATCAAAATCTTCAAGCTGTATCGTAAGCTTAGCTACGGGGCGCTTAGCGCTCCACAGACCGACCGGCGTAGATGGCAGTGGTCGAACATTAGTGTGTGTGCAACCTCTGCTCGATTGTCCACATAATCAAAAATAATCGATCCACATAGTCCTCAAGCCGCACTGCATTACTGTGGCTACTAGAAGGCTGGTGACCCATCTCAAATGGGACGGCGAATCGAATGAAACCCCTGAAGTTTGAATGGTGACAGCTCTAGGACAAATACGAACTGTGAATCACCCGCGACTAGTCCTAAAAGGAAATCCGTCATTATTATCAAAGACAATGACTTCTCGGCAGATGTCTTTTTTTAATTGACTGAAATACAGTACACGTTTCACCTTGACTAGAACTCATCAGGTGGACGTAGCATGGTCGGTCATGTCATTTTACTTAACCATTACTGTGCACACTCGTAAAAAGTTCTTACCGCTCTGATTGAAACATGAAGCAGCTTTTGTCCACAACATCCGGGTGCAGTGTTTCATGGACATTTGACTCTTCTGTCATGAGGCGCAAAGGAGTGCTTATAATTACAGAAAGTTTTATCTTCAAAGAAGGGCCCACATCTAAACTGTGTGGCATTTGCAGTACAATTGATAGAACGCTTATTTCGGCATCCATCCCATTCAAACGTATGACTTCCAAGAGCCTCATTACCACATTAATTGCCGCAAGCATTGTCACCAGCTGGTCGCCAATCCTAATAACCACTCAGTATTATAAACGCCCTTGTATCGTTCAGAGTTACTGTACGATTTTATTCGATCCAGCCATCACACGACGGACCTGTAAGTCGCTAAGATGCAATATCCCGTGTTGATAAACCACGTTTTTCAGGCTTCATACTTAAACGACTTCAAATTCGTCTTCTGACCTGCTACACGACACAGATATTGACGAAATACACTCTTTTGCAAGTTACGTCCATCCCAGCCGTTCGCCAGAATGTGAGAAGTTAAGCAGTTGACGCCCTGGTTGTGGTGAAAACACCAGATTAAAGTAAATCAACAGATAATTGAGAATTTCTGCTACATACTGGACTTTTGGTCGTTAACCACTAGAACATTAGGGAAAAGATACCCTCTAAAAGCTCATTCACTCTTCTCCCAAATTGCGGTGTAAATTCTCATTACAAAGATGTAGCAACATGAAATACGTTGCACTTGGAGGCTCATGGTAAAATCCGTAGCAGGTCCTCATTGCTGCTTGACTGTTAATGAAACCCACGATAAACCTGCTACCTGTAGCTTGAGAAAGGCTTAAAAAGACCGGTAATAATCTCAGCTATTAGCAGTAGAATTATGAGTAGCAAACAGTACTCGCAACCTGAAGGCGAAAGTATTGCTGCAGAGCCCCGAATACTCAGACACTTATGTGCATGGACAAACTGCCCAGACGCATCACTGTGATAAAGAGAAATCAGAATGTAAGCCAAAGACTTTTTTCGGCCTCTCAGCGCAAATGCAAAAATTCCTGCAGAAAGACGAGTAATGCAGTTATGGTTGTTGAAGCGTGTTCTGGTTACAGAGAGCACGAACAAGAGTTGGCCTGAAACACCAGATAACTTCACTTTGCATTTGATGAATGTATAGTGATCAAAATCTTCAAGCTGTATCGTGAGCTTAGCTACGGGGAGCATAGCGCTCCACAGACCGACCGGCGTAGATGGCAGTGGTCGAACATTAGTGTGTGTGCAACCTCTGCTCGATTGTCCACATAATCAAAAATAATCGATCCACATAGTCCTCAAGCCGCACTGCATTACTGTGGCTACTAGAAGGCTGGTGACCCATCTCAAATGGGACGGCGAATCGAATGAAACCCCTGAAGTTTGAATGGTGACAGCTCTAGGACAAATACGAACTGTGAATCACCCGCGACTAGTCCTAAAAGGAGATCCGTCATTATTATCAAAGATAATGACTCCTCGACCGGTAGAAGTTTTTTTCCAATTGACTGAAATACACTACTCGTTTCACCTTGACTAGAACTCATCAGTTGGGCGTAGCATGGTCAATCATGTCATTTACCTAACCATTACTGTGCACACTTTTAAAAATTTCTCACCGCTCCGATTGAAACATGAAGCAGCTTTTGCCCACAACATTCAGTTGCAGGGTTTCATAGACATTTGACTCTGCTATCTTGAGGCGCAAACGAGTGCTTATAACTACAAAAAGTTTTGTCTTCAAAGAAGGGCCCACATCTAGACTGTGTGGGATTTGCAGTATAATTGGTAGAACGCTTATTTCGGCATCCATCCCATCCAAACGCATGACTTCCAAGAACCTCATTACCACATTAAGTGCCGCAAGCATTGTCACCAGCTGGTTGCCAATCCTAATAACCACTCAGTATTATAAACGCCTTTGTATCGTTCAGAGTTACTGCACGATTTCATTCGATCCAGCCATCACACGACGGACCTGTAAGTCGCTAAGATGCAATATCCCGTGTTGATAAACCATGTTTTTCAGGCTTCATACTTACACGACTTCTTATTCGTCTTCTGACCTGCTACACGAGACAGATATTGGCGAAACAAACTCTTTTTCAAATGAAACTGGTGTCAGCGGGAGACTAAATTGATCCAGTTTGAGTGGAAAAACATTCAACAGGGGAACTGAAAGGTCAACCGATTTCCGACGATAGGTATGTCACTGTAATGAGGCCAATTGAGCGTATCCACCTCATCGTAATTAACATAATAAGGGCAGAGCAATCTCAAAAGATGGGGGAAATCACCATTCTGATGACAGGTATGCTATTTTTGAGGGCGTATATGATGTTGATGTGAATAAAAAAACAGAAAGGTACCCGGCAAGTCAGGCGCAAATGACGAACTTGTTCTACCAAACGAATGACGGAGCAGGCCAAGAGCTAAAACAGCTTGAAATAGAATCGACATTTCGCGCCTCACATATTTACAGATACAATAGCCTTCTGAATGAGACCCCAATGGGGGTACCAATCTAACATCCTTTACGAACCTCATCCTACATAGATCTAGCGTACAACGTCGGACGAAGGCGAGTTGGACAGTACAACCAAGAAAGGGAATCATGCACGCAACTGGGATCTAGTGTTATTCGTCCTGTGGGAGTTGTAGCCACGAGGACCCCAGGACACCCAGCTCGGCTGTGGCCGATACCACTTCGAGTTCTCACATCATTGTTCATCCTCCGCAAATCTTTCGCTAACAAAGATCCGGAACAAAATGGTCTTCTTGGTAGACGGTGGTAGGATATACGTAATACATGTCCCAGCCACCTCAACTTCATAAACTCTATCTGACGTTTTGTCGAGTCGCCATATGCTCGCTTAGGTATCAGTTCACTGCTGTATGCTGCAACCGGCTAAATCTTACCATGCCACGAAAACACGTGATCAAAGTTTTGAGGATGCTTGAGGTCCTCCGACCGGATGGGCCAAGCTTCGCAACCAAAGTGAAACCGCCTTTACAACTTCCTAAACAGCCCTTCAGCAAATCCGTTTCTGGCACTAGAGACGACGCAATTTAGTTATTGTTGCTCATGATTTGATAAAGTGCGCACAGATACCGTCTATAACAATGGAGACACGGCTTGCGCAACGCAACGAACCCAAGCTCCCCATTCTACAGTTTCTCTCATCTCATGTCATCACTCGAGATAGCTGTGGTTAGGGTGCGAACTAATTGGTCGGAAGATCCGCGGTTCGAACCAAACGCCGGCATCTCCACCACCTCTGTCTAGGCCTGGGCAACCTGGCAGTATTTTAGCTCTCATGCTTTCTTTGGGTGACATGGTAGCTAGGCATCAGAAAGGCGTCACAGCTTAATGATTAATATTATATAAACCACGGGTGTTACACAGCGGCTACATGAGAAGCGGTTTCGTTCGTTGATAGTCTAGAAGGATTGGATGCCTAGGCACTGGAACCAGTAGCTAAATAAGATTGACCCGTGAACCCATGAGTGACAATGGTTTTTTTGCTGAGAAGGCCGGTCAAAAGCTATGCGTTGAAGAAAGCAGCATAGATTCATGGACTCCACTGGGCACACGACTGAGCCATGTCTTCCGATTTTCCCAACCATAGACGTGCTCTGTCTCAGGGTCCCTATTCCAGGGAGAGGGCAATGACCAATGCATCCGAGTTTGGTGAAAATGACTTTCATAGGCTACTGACCTCTGGTCCGTTTCCGCCATCCATGTGGTAGTGGGAAAAGGGCTTTTGAGGTAGTCTATCGAGTGGCATACGCAGCATGTGACCAGGCCAGCTCAGACCACGAACTGTGATAACTCCACCCATGTTATTCATCCGGAAAGCCATCCGACGTACTTCAACATTACTGATCAGATGTTCTCACCAGACCCGGGTATTGCTCCGAAGATGCCAAAGCTCTCCAAGATTTTCAGCTGCAGCGGCCACTTTTCCAACCTACATAATGTGGAACACAGCGATGCATCATAAACTCGACACTTGATGGATGGACCGATATTAGAACTACGTCAGACTGACAAAAGCCGTCCTGAATTTTCCGATCCGGATAAAATTATCGTTATTCGCTAGACCAATGGGAGTAATACAGCCATTCAGGTGGACAAAGTTGTCTGCTACCTCAGTCGGCCCGTGGCAAGCATGAGGTTGGGATTTGATCCAACTCAGTCTTTCGGTGGCACTCCACACAGGTGTACGGCGCATACCAAACGGTGGGGTAGAGTTAATTGGACAACTTCCCATTCTTTGCGATTCGGCTGAGTCGAATCCGAGAAGCGCTATCGTTTACGTCTCTGAAGGTGCAATGAACAAACATCCTCGGAAAACTTCGGCCGGACATTTGATAAAGGCATTATTAGGTCGATGACTATATTGGATGGAAAACGTGAAAGAGGACGGTCCGGTTTGAATCCAGTGGATGTGGTTATCTCAGATGACAGCTCCTCACAGACATTCATGCGCTCACGGCAACTGCTTTACAGCGCCTCAAAAAGTGCCCAGAATTCACATTTTATCGACGATTATCCTACTTAAAAGAAGATTTTATGTCCAGAAGGATGAGCGGTGTTGGTTTCTGGAAGCAGTATCGCCGTTCCGTAATATGTTGGAGAGTGCACATGGGATCAAGGAGTCCTCTGCATGATAGAACCCAACTTGTTTCTCGCATATCTTACTCTGCTGTGTTCATCCAACATTCATTAGATGAGATCAGAAAGCACCTCCAATGTCGTGGTCCTCAACGCAACGAAGATTCTTACGCAGCGCGGACGCAGTCACTTTGAAAATAGGCTATTGTTTTGTGTCCACTTGGCCGGGCAATTTCCCTTCACTCCATGTAGCACCAATACGTGATGTCACGTGACCAAGCAGAAATTCTCCACCTCCTTTGAAGGAGGGTGATGCCTCCTCACGTTTTAGATGGGATATCTACCATCTCACCTCTATACTATACAAACAAATTGACCCTTTCTTCAATCGGTGCTTGTACGAAAAAAATACTGGACCTCGTGTTTCACTTACCGTCTTATTGTCCGTTGCCTTTCTCTGGTCGGTCAATCGTACCAGGTGGTATCATCATCATCAATAACAACATCAGTGTTCAACACTGATGCTTCGCTGCCTTACAACCATGATTTAGTTAAAAGTCATATTATGAGGAAAATAAAGGTGGACAGGGAAGGGACTTAGTGCTAGCTTACTACTATTATTCCGAGGTGCTTACACCCCCAGACACTCATTCAGGCAATCTGGATAGAAAGTGACAACAAGAACGCCATTTAAATCGATCAGAAACCCTATCTTGCAGCGTCTTCAACCAGGTGCAGTGGAGATCACACGGTCCCCATCCTGATAAGCGAGTAGCACGGACAGCACCCAAAAGTTTCCGAATCTCCTTAATGCCCCTCTGCCAGGTCAAGGGTCGGTCATTTCTCTGCTTCCGCCACTCTCAATTGGGCACGGAAAACAATGCTCTTTTAGGCAAATGATGGTTCGGCATACGCCATCAACGCAGCTGCTGATGATGGACACATTATTCAATGGAAGTCCGATAACAGAACGCTGCGAATGAATAAATATGTTTTACAGGTCAGAATTAATTTCAATTTTTTTCACCTGGTGGTTAGATTCATTGAGTTTATTCTGGCTAAATCGGTTTTTGTAAGATCCAGAAATTGTCTGCTGGGTCAGTGATTTTTCACACTAGCCTGTAATACGAGAACGACACAAAAGCTTCGCTTTTCGCGAAGCCAGGGCTTGTTTGGTGGCTGAGCAGCCTCAGACCAGAGTCAGCACTATGCAATGAGGCTCTATGCGCCGCTGGTAAGACAACTGGAGCTGTTTCGAAATTCCCCAGGAAACTTGCGTAAAACAAGTCTTTGTAGCAGGTCCAATTGTTTTAGTGGCTTTAAAAACAACCATTAGCTTGTTATCTGTATCTTAACCTTAAATTGTTCAAAAGGGCGTGAATCCGAATTCCCGTGACGTATCGTCAGCGCAAACAGTTTCAAATCAATCAGGAAATTAAATAAGAATGGAGGGAGTGGACACCTCTGACGGACACCGCCTTGTGTTCGGAAGCTTTCGGAGAGCTCTTCATATACCCTCACACGTCCGGAAGTCTCATAATACAAAGAACTTACGTTCACAAACTTCCGGGGCATTCCTTGATAGGCAAGCCTGTCAAGAGGAACAGACCGGTCAACCGAGTCGAATGCGTCCTTCAAATCCATGAAAACTAAAATTGTGGGCCGCTGTACATATGACGTTGTTCTAGCAATAGGTGGTATAGTGCGCACGTGTTCACGGTGGAAAGTCCTCTTTATCTCCTGAGGTTTCATTGTTCATCAGAGCCATCAGACTTTTCTTAGAATTTCCACTATTTGCATTTTAACGTGTGTTTATTAACAGTAATACTTTGCTTCACTGAACAGAGTAGTTGATCTAGGCCAGATCTATACTGCTGAGCTGTGGTAATTCTCCGAAGGTACTGGATTGACATGCTTCTTGCAGACTCTCGACGGCCTGGAGAAGAATCGTCAGACGTGCGCCCACTATGGCGTGGTCGCCATCAAGTTGCATGCTCCAGAGAAAGCAGCGGTTTTGCAGTGTGGACTGCCACGGAAAGCTGATGACCACGTGATACAATTGGATCCATGGCCGTCACCTAGAGATTGGACATTGCCGCGGTGTGACCCTTTGTGCACCTCCATAACCAACTGAGCTATGTTGGGAAGTGTACGTGTGACACTCACATTCTACTATATCATGCTGGTCGATGGTTTGAAGTCTAGCACATTCTCCTGGTCCCCCTAGTTGGGACTCGAAGATATGTACGGGAGTAGCTCCTTAAAAACGTAGGCTGGTCCGACGATCTTACACCATCCTTGCGGTCATGTATTTGAGCCAAATTCCTTGGGTCAGGACTAATCGTCCTGTATACGCATGGGCGCACAGCTCGGCCCACGTACAACCATGAATTGCACAGCTAGAAGCAATCTGATGCCACGTGGGCCGTCGCATGGTATCATCAAGCGAGTCGCCTTACATACTGCATACAGAAGGGTGGGTAAGTGAAAACAGGCTACTCCTGACGCTTCCCTTCTTTCTACTTCACATATTCGTTCTTCTCTCCGTTCTCACTTCGTTGCTGGCGTCATCTCCCTAGGCCAATTCTGAAGGACTCACAGGCCCGTTCACCACCCATTGCCATTAGTTGCAATATCTATGGTTAACTCGGCCGCTACAGCCACATACACTTCGAATTCATTCTTCAAACTCCGACGCTTATTCCAGCTGAAAGGCTTCACTGTTCACACTCTGGAACAAGCCAAACAACATATGTGCTGTATTCGCTTTCTACTGAGGTGCTGTCTCTCTGAAATGAGGATTCAAATCCAAGTAAAGTTGTTGGACTGACCTTCCCATCGGTTTCGGTTTTCTTCTGGTTGCGCGCCTCTGGTGATCCAGAAGCTGCTGTGGCTGGTTTGGCTCTGTTTGGTACTGTTCCCAGCCAGCGAGCCGAAGGATTCCTGATAGAATGCTTTATGCTGGTAGTCGATTCTGTGCTGTCTGTTTGGCAACGTCTGTGAGTATCCCGTAAACGCGCCAATGATCACTAGTTTTTCATGGTATCTGCTTACGTTCCAAGAGGCTCTAGCGATGACTCACTCAAAGACAGTTTTTCTGACACTGAGCGCGTTGTTGCGGCGGACTACGAGCTCGGATGTTACCTTGATTACCGGAGATATGAATGCGCAAGTAGGTAGACTTGGAACTGCCAAGGCTCAAGTGAGTGGTCGTCTTGGACTGAAATCGAGTCGCACGGACGACGAACGGCTGCGCAGTTACATTCTGACCGCAGGCTGCTTCTGTATGGTATTACTTTCCAAAACAACCTGGCCATAATGTGCACTCGAACTTGAGCCAACCTGCAACAAAGATGGACCACATCGTCATCAACTATAGGTGGCACGTGTCAGTTACTAATTGTCTTTCGTCCCGGAACACCTATGTGGATTCACATCACGCGCTTGTTCGTTGCTGCTTCCCGCTGCTTTTCTCGGGGACAAGCAAGATATGCACAACGCCTGGCCACTGAGAAACTCTCCGATAAACAGAGAAGCAAATCTACTAAATTCATTAGCTGTATTCCCTTTCGAACGCGTCCCCTGGAAGGTGCTGACGCAATCCATCCAAATGCTGGGTGCTGCGCCTGTGAAACGATGCAACCAATTAGAGCTAGACACTGGATATTGAGCAATACTAAAGTCGCTCAAAGCTCATACACGTATTCCTCCTGGACAAGAGCACAATACAATATAATACTTCAAGTGAAAAGGGCATCCGCGCAGATCGAGAAGCTTGGTGGATCCAGAGAACTGAAGAAGTAGAGTGGACAAGAAACTCGGGAATGTGCGCAGATTCTACGGAATAAAGCCATTTCAATAGCTCAACTACATCGCACAGCATGGTGTGCGGAGAACCCCAAAGCCTTACGCTTTTGAATCGATGAATCGAGTGGTGAATTCGTCTACCATTTTAGCTGCAAATACATCGACAAGCGGGCAGTCATTTGCCATGCAAGGAAGGCTACAGTTAACTCCCGTGTGATAGTATATATATATATATATATATATATATATATTGTATGAGCAGTCGGCGGCGCCGTAGACACATCTATATTGCCATATGTGACTGAAAGATAAATGGGTAATTACAGTTTTCGGTAATCATTTTCTGCCTGCACTCCCTGATCTTGCAAGAATATTGGATCAGTATTGCTACCGTGCATCAGGTTTGTTTGAGAGGCACTTGTCCACGATGGAAGAACCAGCTACAGTTGATAATCTAGTAAGGTTACACCACCTAGTTCACTCATCATCCTTTATATCCTCGATCGAATCTTCCTAAAAGCTGCGCAGTAAAAACGAGGTTAAGGTAACGAAGCAGGACGACTCTAGCCGGAGAACCTGGATGTATGGAAAAATCTCTTTTCAAGGACAAAGAACTCGGGAGGTGATATACCGGTGTATGATTTCAAGACAGCCTAGTCACGCGGCCGGGGATGTTCCTGTATTAGAGTCATCGCGTTCATCAAAGTAGCTCACCCATTAGCCCTAAGAAGTAGACGCCTATTTTTAATATCTTTTTGGTTACTATGCGAATTTGTAGCCACTGGAACTAACGTGCCTTAAGCACTCAGTTTGGGGCGAAGCAGCTAAAACGAGCATCCACTTGACGTTATTTATTCGGGACACATGCAGGGTAAAAAAGAATGATTACAACAAATGGAAATGTTCGTATCCCAATGTTAGTGGAATATAAGCTACTTGAAATCTTACCGGGCGGTTCTTGACAGATCATTTACGAAGCATATCACATCAATAAGCGATCACATTTTGTGCACCGGATCTCTGCCTCCTAAAAACATAAACTGTGGATGGGACAAAGGGCTTGTGCCGCTTTCAACCCCAATCCAACAAACTAGATGGAATTAATCTCGGAAGAAACACAGCGATAACAAACAAGTAAACCGCCTGTAACGTCTGACGAATCTGAGCCTCATGACGGTGTCAAACGTGAGGCAAACAATTACCACGTCAACTGGGTCATCATCATCATTATCAGCTGTAATAACGGCGTACCTGTACAGTGGCTGTAGCTGCCACAGTTTCGTTCACCGATAAGTTGGGGAGGGCAGGTAGCTGCGCATTGAAGGCGGAAGCTGATAAATTGGCGCGTAAATACAAGACTGTTAAGTGGGAAGATTGGGAGGGAGCTATGCATTGAAGGCAATAGCTTGCATGCACGAGCGCCACTGAGGGCGCAACTGGGCCATATCTGAGTGTCTGTAATCATTGATGTGGCTCGTCTCGGGGTCCCCATTCAGGAAGATAGCAGTGACCAGCGCAGCTGAGTTTGCGAGCAATGGCTTTTATATTTCACTGCCAAGTCATTGGTTGATCACCCTGGCTCGTTTCCACCCCTCACATCGTTGTGCGAAAAGAACACTACGAGGAAGTCGGTCGACTGGTATACGCAGCACGTGGCGAAGCCAGCGCAACCTGTGGAGATTAGTCAGTTCATCTATCGTGGAGAATTGTTTCTTTCGAAACTATTCGACGAACTTCAACATTACTGATCCGGTGTTCCCACCAGACTCGGACAATGCTCCGAAGACAAACACGGTCGAACACTGAGAACATTTTGACGTCCTTGGCGCGCAGCGGCCATGTTTCTGATCCCTATATCAATGTGGAGTGCACCGAGCATTGTAAACTCGACCCTTGACGGACAAACTGATGTCACGCCTACGCCACAAGTGACACAGGTTCACAAAAGTTGCTCTGGCTTTCATCATCTTTTGCGAGACCACTGGGACTGATACAGCTGCCCAGGGTAGACAAATTTGTCTACTACCTCAATTGGTTCACCCACAAGCATGACGCTAGGGTTCGGGCCCGGCCAGTCTTACAGTAGCAGTTTAGACTTTGCTGGTGTGAAGCGCACGCTAAACCGTGAGTCGGAATCATTTAGACTATTTAATATTGTTTGCATTACCACGGGGTCAGATCCGAGAAGAGCAATGTCGTCTACATACTCGATGTCTGTGAGCAGACGCCCCAAGAGTACTTCGACCCCACAGGCATTAGAGGCTGAAGGTGAGTCATTTATGGTCGTATTGATGACGAAGTTGAAGAGGAAAGGTGAAAGATGACAGTCCTGTCTGACACAACTTGATGTGGTAAACCCAGAAAGAAGCTACCCTTAGACCTTCACACGGCCGCCGGAGTTGGCGTACAACGCATTAAGGAGGGTCAAGAATTTATGGAAGACACCTTTGCTCCACAGACATTGCCATAGTGCCTGACGGTCCACAGAGTCTAAGGTATCCTCTAGATCAAGAAACACAACCGCTGTTGGTTTCTGGAAGCAGTCTCGCTGTCGGCAGGTGAAGATATGATCAATGAATCCCTTTGCAGGACGGATCCTCCTTAGCTTTCACGGATCTGTCTATCCCTGTGTTCAGTCAGCCTTCGAAGAGTAAGACCACAGAACATCTTCGATGCCACAGCTACCAGGCTGATGCCACGGTAGTTTTCACACAGCCTTCGCGTAGCCTTTCTGAAGATAGGGACAACTGAAGACATGCCCCATTCTGCAGGCACTTTCTTTTCATTCCATATCGCAGAAATTTGGTTTTGTTCGATTGGTCATCAGGAATTCTCCGCCTTCTTTGGAGGGGGCTGGATAGAGATCGTCCGGTTCTGGTGGCTTGTTACGTTTCAGTACCGATATTTCGTACTTTACTTCTCCTTCCGACGGACGATCAAGGTTTACATTCCATTCGCGCGTGTGCACTGTCTCTACAGGTTGGGTTGCAGCAGGCCAGCTAAACTGTTCTTCGAAGTGTCCGGCTCATCTTTCCAGTAGACGCTTTTGTGAGTGAATTATTGAGCTATCTTTTTCACTCGTCGTTTCACTGGCCGTTGCTTTCCGTGCTTTCGATTTCCACCAGACTCTCGGTCTTTCCTAGACTTTTCACTAGTTGGCGTTTGAGGGATTTGCGCGCGGTCGCACTCGTTGCCTGCAGGTAGCGATTTCCTGGCATCAATCATGGATAGCGACCTCGACATCCACTGGTCTTGCGGTCGAATTGGAGAAGTCGGACGGACTGTACTGAACGCCGCTAACATGGCTCCTTTCACATTTAGCCACGCTTCATTTACATGCTCTTTACCACTACAGTGTTGGTTTACTGTGGAGAGTTGTTGGGCTAACTCAGATCTATACTTTTGAGCTATGGTATTTCTTCGAACATACTGGACTGGCATGCCTCTTGCTGACTTGCGGGGGTCTGAAGTGAAGTAGATTGTCAGACGTACACGCATCAAGGCGTGATCAGAAACGAGTAGTATGTCCCAGAAAGAACGGCAGTCTTGAATTGTGGCTCTCCACCGGTGGTGCCGTTTTTCGTGCCTAATTCAGAGTGGCGGAAGCAGAGGTGGCCAAACCTTGACCTGACAGAAGGGTATGAAAGAAATCACGAAACGTTTGGGTGCTGTCGGTGCTACACGCCTTCCAGTATGGGGACCGCGTGATCCCCACTGCGCCTGATTGGATATGTCGCAAGATATGGCTACCAACCGATGTCAGTGGCGATCTTGTTGTCAGTTTCTATCCAGATTGCCCAATTGGGTGTTTGTAGGTGTATGCACCTCGGAATGATTGTAATAAGCTAGCACTAAGTCCTTCCCCATCCACCTTTATTCTTTTTCACGATAAGGCTTTCAAATAAATCATGATTGTACGGCAGCAAAGCATCGGTATTGAACACTGATGTCATGCTGTCAATGATGTTGATGACCGTAGATATATAAAGGTGTTAATTTGTTTATTGTTACTAGGCAGCGAGGAGCATAAGGCTCTTCGATCAGATAGCTGACAGTCAAATGATCCAGAGGCGTTTGCTTGTGTGGTGGGAAGGGGTTGGGCGGGGACATCGGTGGACACGGAACCGTGCGGGCAAATGATACTTCCCGGTTGCCCAGGCCGAGGAAGGGTGTTAGGTTGACTTTGACCAAAAGTCTGACCCACGAGGCAGTGGAAAATGTAGGGTTTTGTTCGGGACCCTGCCACTAGCCTCTGACTCAAAGCCTGATCTGCTCCGATTGCAGGGGGTTGGCCTAACTCGAGGGTGCAGGGACTAGGGCACTACTGTCTGCTCCTGATGCGGCTGCGCACAGCGAATGCCTTTGAGCAGCACCGGACTCTGGTTTTAAAAGTATCTCGGCCGCAATGAATAATGCGCCGGCGGTCACGTTCAGCCAGTGGGCGATTGGAGTGTGCGGTTTTCAGGTCTGACCTTTTCTAACCTCCCTCCTCTGGGGGAAGACAGCATCGCTGATTCCATAAATATGGACATGCTGGTCGCCCGGGGAAAACATCTTACTGTCTTCACATTCCTGTCACAGAAGACAGTACGGGTTTACCCCGAAACCACCTCGTAGCACGATTATTCGTAGTACGGAGACTCGCCGCTCTTGATGTGACTGCTCCCCTTTCGCCGTCCTAGCATGGTTGCACCTTGTGGAACACAGTTCTAACCAGGGTAGCCCGCGGGATCATTGCAGCACTCACGCCCGACCACCGCGTCAAGGTGGCAGCTTTACTTTGGGTATTGAGTTTATAACAACTCGTGGCACTGGGATTCGCGAGCAACACTTATTGCAAAGGAGTTAGCCAAAAATGGAGTATGTCTTGTAGATATTCAAGACAACCTTAATGGCCAGTAACTGAATACGACGAACAGCAAACACATGTGCAAAAGCCTGGGACAAGATAATGGCAAACCGAGCAAATGTACTAAAAGTAATTCTGAAATGTCATAAACGTGCCTAGAAATGAACTAAGATGTGGTGAGATAGGCTAGGAAAGAATATGTGGCGGGAGGAGTGTCTGTGCTAGCAAGTGGAGCCATGGATAAGGAATGCAGTGGATAAACGACATAAATTATGCCTGTAAATGGGCTGGCAAAAGTTGCATGCCGGGCGCCGGGCAAATTTGGGTGTCTAAGGGCAGTAACTAGATTATAAGGAAACATATGAGGGCATTGAAAACAGTGAGCTCGGGTTTCCGAACCTACAGCGGCTTGAATTTAACGGTCAGAACAAACCTGGCGTCAAGCATAGTGCACTTACCAGCCAGCAAAGGACCAGAAACCTTGATAAAAAGCACTTGCTAACGCCCCGGGAGACGTTGCACTATCTTCGAAAGGATCTTGAAAACTGCTAACCTGGCCTGTAATTCAGAGGCTATCCCAGAAGCTCAGTTAACTCACCTCCAGCAAGATAAGCGAAACCAAATCCGATAGTGAGCAGCAAAGCGATTACTTTTCCTGCTGTGAACACAACGGATAGTTTAGTAGCCCAACTAACACGATAACAGTTGATGAAACACAGGGTTACTAAAGGACAAAGTTAGGCAAAAGGATGCCACAAACATACGCAGAGCTAGAAGTGCCACCAAGTGAACTGCGGATGCAGGCAAATCGCACGTGGCAAAAAATGGTCGTAAAACATAGTTTGCCAGCACAAGCGAGTTCACAGCGCAGGTAACTGTGCCGATCACGAAAAATGTAATCCATAGAACCATGAAAGCCAAGAATGGACCGAAAGTTTCGAGTACATAAATGTATTCACCTCCAGATCTCGGTATTGTGACACCAAGTTCTGCATACACCATAGCTCCTAGCGCACTGAATAGTCCAGCCACGACCCACATTATGAAGGATAGTCCAATTGAATGAGTGTGGCGTAAAACACCAACAGGGGATAAGAAAATGCCTGATCCAACAATTGTACCGACAACAAGGCTGACACCCTTCAGTATACCAATATCCTTCTTGAGTTCAACTTTTGAGCATTCCTCTTTCTTCTTCCTTGAACGAATTACCATATCACCTTGGGAGCGCGCGACAGCACGTGTTAATGGGCTCAAAATAGCGGTCTTTTGCGGGTGTGGATGGACCGATAGCTTACTAAAACAACACTTGGTAAGTTCAACAGATTTGGTACATGCATACAGGACTCGAAAGCCGAAGGCCCATCGACGCGGAACAACGGTCCTCCTTTGTGCAAGCAGGTCCGGAGTGAACACCCGTGAATTCACGGATTCACGGATTGATACACAGGATCGAGGCTTTCGCCCAAGATTCCCGGGTCGGTTTTGTTCTTGTCGTTCAGTGGCTGTCGTTCAGCTGAAAGGCACCAGTGAAAAAAGGGTGAAGCATTGCTCTTTAAGTTCTCAGC